>JAYESA010000013.1:100043465-100523465 GCA_036927795.1 Iris macrosiphon | reverse complement strand
AGTTCGGATCGCTAGTTGCTCAGGATGTCAGGCGAGTACATTCTCTGATAGTTTTTATTATCTGATGATTATTATGATTCAGCTTCTAGTATAGTATTATATAAATTTTCTGGCACAACACGGACTAGTATTTCTAGATTTATTTACTTGTGACACGTAAATTTCATGTTTCTGGCCTCTATCCTGGAATCACCTACTGGCATCACATCGTGACTCACTACAGGCATCACTCATATTTCTGGCTGGACTCATACTTGATTTACGTGTCGGGTCTTGGATTCACTTATACTAGTCGAGGCGGGGAAATACTCGAGTAGACATGTTAACATTCCCAACTGGAATCACTGGAATCACCCCCTCATGTCTAATCTGGAATGATAGCAGCCGCACACCCAGTGTGCGGTGAGCCGTACTTACCCCTAGCCATTTATATGTCGAAACAGGTATTTCAGAGACACGAGTTCATTCTTTCTAG
This sequence comes from Iris macrosiphon, assembly GCA_036927795.1. Lineage (NCBI taxonomy): Eukaryota > Viridiplantae > Streptophyta > Magnoliopsida > Asparagales > Iridaceae > Iris > Iris macrosiphon. Next base: position 100,522,990 of record JAYESA010000013.1, on the reverse strand, counting down.
TCTGGACTCACTTGCATTTCTTGACTTGTCTCACTTATACTTTCTGGACTTGACTCATTACATTTACTCTTGCTGGACTCACTATACGTTCTTGTGCACATACTTGCTCTTAGTTTAGATTTCTTGTATCTTGCAGTCATTACTATCTTGCTTCTGATTTTTATGCATCCTTACTTTCATGCACCAGTGATACATATATATTTCCTTGTTCATACTTTATTTTCTTCACCTTGCTACTTACTACTTGCTACAACTGCTTTATAGTTTTTATCATTTAACTGGAACTGCTGTTAGAGGTGTATGTTTCGGATAATAAACAGAAAAGATGATATGTGGAAAATGAGGTCTTATATGAAAACCCGTCCTTCTTTTATGTTTACAAACAAGATTGTACAATTTAATCCTATACGAGGATGACTAAGTACAATTTATTTAATCTGGGTAAATATTGCTATAGGTGTCTGATCTGCAGTCGATCACTTTAGCCCTTGGACCACAAGATGTTGAAGAAGTGCCATGGAAGACAGAAAGCAGCTTCGAAGGTTGCTAAAGAGGGTGGATGCTCGATGCCAAAGTCGTCGATCCCTTCTCTTTGCCTGAGCTCTGGATTCTCCTCTCTCTCTTGACCTCCAATTTCTTTCCTCTCTTTGACCTTCAATTTCTTCGACCTTCAATTTTTTTGACCTTCAATTTCTTCGACCTTCAATTTCTTCCACCTTGTCCTCTGTTGATAGAGGTCTCTATTTATAGAGTTTTAGTGACAGTGACCACTCAGTCGGTGTAGGAACCGAGTAGTGGAAAGTACAACACCCTTTTACATGATGGTTTAAAATAACCAATGCCTGCGTATAGATGACCTTTTGAGTGAACATGTGACGCGTGTCCAACTAAGGGACAAACGCGTATATATGCTGCGAAGATCACGGCGTAGAAGCCACATAGGTAGTTATCCCTTGTGTAGAAGAGGTTGGCGTAGAAGCCAATAACTGTCACCATAGCATAGAAGCCAAATAGACATAGAAGCCAAGTAGGCATAGAAGCCGATTAGGCATAGAAGCCGAGTGGGCATAGAAGCCGAGTGGTCATAGAGGCCGAGTGGGCATAGAAGCCGAGCAGGCGTAGAAGCGGAGTGGGAATAGAAGCCGAGCGGGCATAGAAGCCGAGCGGGCATAGAAGCCGAGCAGTCGTAGAAGCCGAGATAATGTGGATGTTTTAGCCAGAATTACGGCTCTTGGAGATATAATCAAATCTCTTGCATTAAATGCAGAGATCTGCCCCCATCCTGCGCATTAAATGAAGAGGCTTGTCTTTATGATTTGCCATCATTCTGCGCATTAAATGCAGATACGCGCCTCAAATTCTGTACGAAGAGTAACTGCTGATGTGGCGGTCTGTTTGCCTTCTGCGGAGCGTAAGAAGCTCACGTCTGCCTGTGTAAAACTGGGCAACGTATTCCCTATTATGTGTAAGAGTAGTTTACGTAAAGGGGATGTCACTAAACGACGGTTCGGTGACATTTAATCAAATTTCCTGCATTAAATGTGGGGATTTGCCATTATCCCGCTCATTAAATGAGGAGGCATGTTTTGAAGCCTGCCACCCTTCTGTGCATCAAGTGCAGAGATGTGCCTTGGGCATCTGTCAGTATTCGGCACTTTAAGTGCAGAGACGTGCCTTGGGCATCTGTCAGTATTTGGCGCTTTAAGTACTGAGACGTGCCTCGAGAAACTGTCACCGCTCTGCGCATTAAATGCAGAGACGTGCCTAGAAACTGTCACAGCTTTTGACGTGGCAGGCTGTTTGTCTTCTGCGGAGCGTAAACAACTCACATCTGCCTGTGTAAAACTAGCCAGCATATTCTTTCGTATGTGTAAAAGTGGTTTACGCAAAGAAAATGACAGTAAATGACAGCTTGGGTTGCAGTACCGCGCCATCATTATACCCATCGCCTGGGTAGTCGTTTAGTACTCTTTGTCAGGAGTCCAGACGTTAGGTTCATTGCATGATCTGACAGGTTCATTTCGAAGAATACGAAGCGTTCCTCGTATACTTCAATGCTGTATTGAAAGCGGATGAGTTTTACGCCCTAAAGGCGATGAAACACCCTGTTTATGCCTTAGCAGCCTGGACATACTGCATTACGCGGATGGTCCTTGAGCCTGTATTTTTACGCTGTGCTCAGCGGAAAAGCTCTGTTGCACGTTTGATGGCTCTGAGGTCCTCGGTTTATGCTGCCCTACATCAACATGCTGCGTAGCTATCCAACGTATTTTTCATGCTTCTACAAGACCCCCTTCATAGCTTTTAAATTTTTCGTAATTTGAAATGCTTTGAATGAAGCATGAACCGTTCCTCGTAACTTGAAAAGCTCTGAATGGATCCTGAAACGGTCAAGCCTGACACGTTCTTTCATGGCTGTCTTTATAGCAGAGTTATTGGGGATCGGTAATCTCTTTCGCCTATAAAAAGGCTGAGGAGTTTTCCTGTTCTTCCCATACTTCCTTCGCCACACAGAGATGATGGACGGAGTTCGTTGGGTCAATTTGAGGAAGAAGGAGATCATGTTCTTCCAGCATGTAAGAAGCCAAAAAAGATGGCGTCTTCGAGCAAATGTCCTCTGCAACGATGGATTATTGAAGGATATCATAGCCTCCTTTGCTCGGGATAATCAGCAACTTTGTATGGTGGTTCTTCGGGAGAGAGGAAGGGTCATATTTTACCATACCGCTTGTAAGCGGTACCATCTCCCGTTACCTCCGTGGACGAGAGCAGATAGACTAGCTCTGTCCAGGATTGAGTTGGGTAAAATATCTCAACTCAATCTGTCATGGCGTTGGATGTAGGAAAGCAGAGTTACTCTGCTTTTCTTCTGTTGGAGGATGGGTCTATGCCCAGTTTTTTATCCTCCCGCCGTTGACCAATATGTCAGTTAGTTTGCGGTTACTAACTGACTGCTGGAGAAGATGGATGAAGAATGCCGCCCATGCGAGAACCTGGCCGAAACAGATTCTGGGCGCGATCTTCAGACGACGATGAGGGAGTCCTTTGTAGACGGGATTTCCCTCATATATAATCATAAAAATAAAGAAAACCCTTGTAGACTGGATTTTCCTCATGTAATCATGCTTTTAATTTTAATAAAATCGTCTTTCTTCTTTGCATATGATCATCTTGCCATACTTTGCTGTGAAGTCTGAATATGTGTAGCTTCGACATGTCTGGTTCTTTATGCCGACTCTGTATAGAAATAGTGCTAGGTCCTGTCCTATCTTTTATGCATAACTAAGGATGCGCAGAAAGCCGCTGTAGCAGTCGAGTGTTCGAACTGTCCTTCTGTTTAGGAATGAGGAACCGCATAGAATTCTGAACTGTTACTTCTGATAAACAGAGTTCTTGTTCAGACATCATCTTTAAGAATAATTTCTCGAAAATCCCTTGGAACAGGGCGAGAAATAGCTGTCAAACTGAGTCACCATCTTGAATTTGTAGATGAAATATTCAGACTGGAGTCTGGATGAACTTCGAATCGACCCATAAAGAAGAGTAATCTTCAATGTTGAACTCTGTATGCTTCAGGTACTTGGGGCATCTTGAGGTTAAGAAAGAGTATCTTCTGTGTGAACTCCTGCGATTGACCGTCTTGAGAATTTGTTCAGATGTACTGTACTGGCCTGCGCATCTTTTAGATGTGCGGGAAGTCATAGAGTGTGAAATTATAAGTTTGCAGCCTCTGAGCGTAAACTAAACGCCACCGAGCGTGAGATCATAGACTTGTAGTTCCTGAGCGTGAAGTCGTAGGTTTGTAGCCTCTCGAGCATAAAAGCTACCGAGCATGAGAGCATCCGGACGGAAAACCATGGACTTGTAGCCTTTGAACATAAAACCGTAGATTTGTAGCAGTCGAGCGTAGAAAGCTCCTTGGTGCAGAACTGTAGATTTGTAGTCTGTGAAAAGGAAATCTTTCGAGCGTGCAGTTGTGGATCTGTTGCCTTTGAGTGTAAACTAAACCCCACCGAGCGTGAGATCATAGATTTGTAGCTGCTGAGCGTGAAGTCGTAGGTTTGTAGCCTCTCGAGCATAAAAGCTACCGAGCACAAAGGCTTCCGGGCGTAAAACCATAGACTTATAGCCTGTAAGTGTAAAATCGTAGATCTGTAGCTGTCGAGCGTAGAAAGCTCCTTAGTGTAGAAACCATGAATCTGCTTTGCGCAAAAACTTTTTGAATTCGTTGACTGTCTGCCTTCTCTGAGTAATAGGCTGACGTAGTACCCAATCGTAATTGAATATTAATTAGGAGATTTGGTTCGGGATTCGAGGAGTCCATCCGAACTCTATATATACCCCAAGTTTCTGAGAGAAAAACTTTTCATCCGTCTTCTGCGAAAGAAAGCCTTCGTCTGTTCGAGTTCTTCTTCGTTTCTTCTCCGAGATTTTCAAAGTTTCCAGTAATGGCCCCGAAACAAGTCCCCTCCACTAAGGGAAAGAAGGTTGATTCTTCTTCTCATTCTTCTGCTCAAGTGAGCGCATCTTCGGTCGGGCAAGGCGAACTTCATTCCGAGCGAAGTATCCCGTCGACGAGCAGTGCACTCGGCCTTAAAGGCAAAGCTTTTGGGACAAAAAAGAATGACTGAAAATCTTTCGCACACGTTGTATGTGACCACGCTAGGTCATCTTCTGTGCTGATAGCCTCTTTGAAGAAGATGATGCACAGAGACATTTCATCTTTTACGCCCATATTTCTAATGTGTCAGCGCAAAAACTCCATATTTTTGCAGTCTGGCGTAAAAGCTTTAGCCGTCGAAAGTTGGCGTATAAAATTTGAGTGTTACGCTTCTGGATGAAGATTCTGGCGTAATGACTCAATTTTACCAGTCTGGCGTAAAGCACAGACTGTATACTGCCAGCCTTGAACTTTATATTTTTAGGAAATGGATTCCCGCGTAATGGTCAAGTTTTTACAGTCTTAACGTGAAGCACAGACTGTTGATTTTTAGCGTATGCTGCAAGTTTATAGGATCTGACTTATCTTTCTTGCATCTTGCAGTTAACTTGCATGCGTCTCTGCTAGCCGATGTGATGGGTTCTGCCGCAGGGATGCTGCACTCCAACTACCTGGAGGACCTGTCACACGTGAATTTTTTTATCTCCGGGCCCCAGTATCCCGAAGGAAGGAAAATTCTGATATCGGCTCAGGGCGAGCAAACGCTGCTGAACTTGATCAACGGGGAGCCCCTGACGTACATAGATGGGGACCAGTACCTAAAGTCGGCTTTCCTCTTCGGGGACATGATTGACAAGCAGTCCCAGACGAAGCCCAAGAGTGAACTCTGGGTTTTTTCTGCTGGGAGCTTGGTTTTGTATCTGCCCAAGATGCCGAGAGACTATACCATCTCGGCTTTCTTTCATGCTACACATCCCAGGCGGATGTCATGGACGCTGACTCCCGATCTTTACGGTAGGCCGGGGAAGATCTTTCATCTGAAAGGAGCTGACCAGGGGTCGTTTGTCAGGCGCCCTTCCGGCTCTGTAACGATGTTCAGGGGACTGTACCCAGGCAGTGTCCCGAGTGAAGACAGCTTAGTGATACAGCCGGTCCAATTAGCGACTTTCTACAATAATTTTATGGGGCACGGGGGAGTATACCCCAAGGTGAACCCTTGGTACAGTGGTTGGATCACCCCTACAAACCTTCGATGGGCTCGCTTAGTTGATTGTGCCCTGAAGCATTTTCAGACCGAGTTGGAGAGCATTGGTCTGTTTGCAGCTGTGAGTGCCACCAGTGTTGGGTTACCTCCAAACCCCAACCTGTTTTTGGTACTGATGGAGGGATATATTTCGCTCACCGGGACTTTTGCCACTCCACTGGGTGAGCTGGGATTGGCCCTTCATGAGATGGCAGAGATTTCGAGACTGCCGATGGGGGATACTCCGTATGAGGAGTATGTTCCTACGAACCGGAAGCTGGGGGATTCAGACCCTCGGGTAGTAGAAGTGTACCAGGAGCTGATGTGCCACTACCTCGCTTGCATCGCTTTTTATGGTGAGCCCTCAGATTTGGCTCACATCAATAAATGGACGTTCTACCTCTTCTTTCACTGATCCAGGACTGCTAAACTAGAGAAGGTATTGGAGGGCAAGGACCTGCCTGTGAATCCTCTGAGTGTGCTTAATGCTCAGGTGGTCGACGATCTCATGGTAGATGCTGGGGCTCCGGACTTGATCCTCGACGAAGGGGTAGGACAGTATCCTGTAGGCACTAAGGCCTATAGTTATTTGAGGCGCTGCCGCAGGCCTTTGTCCAGGGAAGCTCAACTGGCTTCCTCTCCATATGGCTGTGCCGACTGGTGGTACCTGGCATCGCATCTGCGGACCGCATTCATCATAACACGCTATGGCCTGCAGTACATCTGGTGTTCGGGGCAAGACTGGGCTTACTTCCTGCCATGGTGTGCCACATTCAAGCTGGCCTGAGGGCCATGACTGACGGGCTGCTCGTCGATGAAACTCGGCGTGATATCTTTCCCAGGGTAGAATTACCATACTTGTATCTGATGGGATGGTTAATTCTTCATAATCCTAGGGTTATGTCTCCCGGATCCGACAGTAGTTCGGGGGCTAGTTTCTTGTTGAACTACCAGAAATCTTCCTGGAATGTGACCACGGTTCTAGACTGTCGGCGGGTGCTGGGCTTCAGTCACAGTTGGAAGCTCTTCTGCACTTTCCCCTTCGTATATCGCAATCAATCGGGGATTAGGCTTGAGGATTCCGGTAGAGAGAAGACCAATCTTTCTTCTGAAGCTTTTAATTAGTTGGTCTGCATTAGACCTTTCCATTTACTGTACAGGAGTTAAGACCATTGCTTCTTGGAGCCCTACCTGCCTAGTCGATTTGCCAGGCAGTTTGGGTATGATCAGTTGCACGTGGGCAATGCCGTCACCAGCTTCCGGTCCAGGGGTGGACTCATTGATGGAGCGAAAGGATGGTGATATTTCCTCATGAGTTGTACTAGAACAATTTTTACTGTACCGGTCATTACACTCTCCATGGAGCTACGCATCCTGCACTCGTATGCCCAGTTCTATGTGGCAACGAACACCTTCTATCGCAATTTTGATATGCATGGAAGTTTTAGGGTGCCCTCTTCCAAGTCTGGGGGAAGAGTCGAAGTCCCCTTGGTTTCTTCTGACGAGGGTGAGAAGTCCGTCACTCCAGATGAGCCTCTGTTGGCGGTATCGAGGGGTGAAGTACCTCTGCCTACAGGGCCTTTGGTAATCTCCGGGAAGCGAAGGGCTTCTACTCCAAAGGAGACTTCCCCTCGCAAGAGGAAGAAGAAGACGGTTAATCGTCCTCTCCAGATTCCTGGTATTGAGGCTCCTGGAAGTGAGCTTGCATCTCCCCATGTTGGGGATGATTCTTTGATTGGAGGTTCCTCGCCTTTTAGAGAGGGAACCTCTTCAGTTCCGGCTAGTGGTACCAGAGAATCTCTGCTGGAGCCTGCCATCGCTGCTACTGCTTTAGGTAGTAGAACGAGGTCGCCTTCGGGGCCGAGCCGAATGAGGATATCTTTGTCCGGGTCTGCATCGGGAGAGACCCCTGCCGTGTCTGTAGGTGCACCTGGCGAGATTCCAGCCGATGAGCCTCGGTTGGAGTTTGACGAGGACCTGGAAGACTATTTGCCAGCGTAGTTAGCAGACCCCTTTCTCCAGGTATGACAGCTTGCTTAGCATCGTTAAGAAATGATTTAGCTGTACAGGCCACAGATGCGACGTATATGCCGTCGGCCATGGGTAAATATCGTCTTCACACCTCTTTTTAGAAAAGTTAGCATTATTTCGATACTAACTTCCTTTCGTCCTCTTTTCAGGGGAAGACCTCTTCGGGGAGGGCAGTGTAGATGCGCCCTTTGGCTCTGTGTCAGGTCCTAGCGGCGACACGGAGGTGGCTAATTTTGAAGAGGAAACATCTTCGGGTGTCGGCTTGCCTGTAGACGAGATTCTGATATCTCAAGAGGAGGACGAGCCTGTCATTACGACAATGCCTCCTTTGAGTATGCTGGTATCTTCGTCCGGTGTTGGCGCTTCTTCTTTCGTCGCACCACCTGTTGAGGCAACGGCCGTGACAACATCGTCTGCGGTTGTTCTCGGAGGGGGACTCGCCAATATCGAGGCCACTCCCGGCGTCCATTCGGATTTAAATGGGCTGATCGTGCAGTACACCGACATCTTCTGCGCCACTTTGAAAATATTAATATCAATGGTGTTGGCGAAGAATCTGAGCTTTGCGTCGCTAAAGAGGTCCTCCCAGTCCACGATAGTGCCGATCCGAGAATTCGACGACACTGGTCTAGCCGAAACGCTAGAGGAGATAGTTAATGGTTTGGAGCAACCCATTAACGAATACTTGCAGCTAGCTCGAGGCAATGTTGAAGATCTGGTCTAGGCTAGATACGACTCCATGACTGCGCGGCTTGCCGAACAGATGGCAGGCATAAATAAATCCATCCAGACACATCAGCAGGAGATGGATGAAGGAAAAGCCGTCCTGGAGGAGGCCATCGCTCTTCAAACGAAGTGCCAGGCCGAGCATGAGGGGAATGTAGCGAGGGTCCGCAAGTTGGAAATAAAACTCGCTCAGGCAAAGGAGTGGGCTTCTCAGTTGTCAGAAGCTCTAGTTGTGGCGGATAGCCGATTGGGCGTAGCATAACAGAACTTGGCGCATGCAGGAGTCGCCCGTGCTGGTTTTCTTCGGGCTAAAGCTGAATTGTCCCTCATGAGCAATGATGAGGCACGATTGGAGTAGGCTCGTGCTGATGTCTTGGATTTCAGGACAGAGAAGATGGCCATACTGGCGCAGCAGCTTCGCGACCTGACCGCTCCCCCGAAATGATGTACTTTTGCTTTTGCTTTTCAATGTACTTTCGCTCTTTTTTGGGAATAATAAATAGGCTTTCATCTAACTTTGTGGACCCATCATTTTGGAATATAAATGACAGGTTTGGGTGAGAGTGATATCAGAGGTGATATGGACGTGATATACTCTCGGTAAGTTTTAGCAGGATATATCTATTCAGAGGTTATATGGACATGATAGAAATATGATCCAACTAGTTTCGTTTTGGAAGTAGTTTTGTCAAAATAAGGTTTTTGCCATATTCCACTTGAGCAGAGGAGGTTAAGCATAGTACCTTTTTAGGAATTTGCCATTGATAGGAGCCATTAACAGGTCTCCATTAGGCTGGGCTAACCTGTAAGCACCGTTTGAGAACGTCGTCTCGATCACATAAGGGCCTTCCCATTTGGGCTAGAATTTTCCCTTACTTTTGTGAGTAAGAATCATCGGCCTTCTCACAGCTAAAACTAGCTCGTCGACTTTGAACACCCTTTCCTTCACTTTTTGATTAAAAGCTCTGGAAATGCGTGCTTGGTAGAGCGTGATGCGCTGTTGAGCTTGGAGGCATTTCTCGTCTAATCCTTCTAGCTCTTGAAGCCTTAACGGGTCATTCTTTTCTTAAGTCAACTCATTAGCCACGGCTATCCTGAGTAACGAAATTTGGATCTCGATAGAGAGAACTGCTTCGCTCCCGTAGACTAATGAGAATGGCGTACAACCTGTTGGTGCCCGTACCGTTGTGTGGTATGCCCAGAGATATTCTCCCAGCTTCTCATTCTAATGCCTTTTATTTGAAGAGACGAACTTCTTCAAGAGCTTGATAATGGTTTTGTTGAAAGCTTTCGCCAAACCATTAGCAGCAGGATTGTATGCCGTAGAGGCGACATTTTGTAACCAATTTTTATCGCAAAATCGATGAAACACTTGGCTGATGAATTGAGGCCCATTGTCATGGATTATCCGTCGGAGTATCCCAAAGCGATAAATGATGTGATGCTTGATGAAGCTGATCACATTTGATGCCTTCACTTCAGCAAGAGGGATCGCCTCTGCCCATTTAGAGAAGTAATCTGTGATGGCCAGTACGAACCGGTGACCTCTGGAAGAAGACGGGTGAATAGGACCAATGATATCCATACCCCATGCTTCGAAAGGCCAGGACGCAACCGTAGGATGTAGATGTTCGGGAGGTTGATGGATAAAGTCTGCATGGACCTGACAAGCTCTACATTATCTTGCATACTTTATTTCATCTGTGATCATAGTAGGCCAATAATAGCCCATTCTCCTGATGCGATCCTGTATCTTAGGACCGGGTTGATGCACTCCGTATACGCCGTCGTGGGCTTCACGAATAATTTGCTGTGCTTCATCACCAGAGAGACATCGTAATAATAGTTCATCATAAGACCGACGATATAGACATTGTGACGATGCATCAAAATAGAAGCATAATGATCGTCTTTTGACGGATACTGCTTCTTTAGGATAATCTGGCAAGATTCCGTATGCTACGAAATCTATAAAGGGAGCTCTCCAGTCTCTTCTGGGAGGATCTATGTCCACCGCGTAGCTGCGTTCTATGTGAAAGTTATTTTTCACACAGAATAAATCTCTGTTAAGAAGGATTACCGAATTCTGCCTTCTTATAGGGGTAGCCAAATCTGCAGCTAGACTGGCTAGGGCATCAGCTTCCAGATTCTGAGATCGAGGTACATGCTCTAGGAAGAATCCTTTGAATTTTATGGCTATCTCGACCGTTGCTTGGTAATAGGGGATGATGTCTGGATTCCGGACTTCATATATTCCTCTGACTTGATTGACGATCAGCAGAGAATCACCGAAAGCTTCCAGAGATTCGACGCCCAATTCTTTGGCGACTTGGAGACCGATTAGTAGAGCGTTGTACTCCGCCACATTGTTGGAACAGGGCTCGCTAAGAGAATATGCTCGGTAGATGACGCGCTTATCAGGAGTGACTAGAACAATTCCTACTCCTGAAACCACGTTTCCCCTGGGACCAGTTCTGGAGGCACCATCGAAGAACAGTTGCCATGCATCACTTTCCATTGCGGAATTACATTCTGCAACTTCGTCGGGAATATCCTCGTACAGTTTGGAGGCCTCCGGGATCGGATGAGCAGCTAGGAAGTCGGCCAATGCTTGGCCTTTAACGGACTTCTGGTGGACGTACACCATGTCATACGGTGTCAATAACATCGCCCATATCGCGAGTCGGGAATTAAGAACACTTGGCTTGTTCATCAGTACCCGAAGAGGATTGATCCTGGAGATGATGTGAATGGTTTGGCCTGTGACATAGTATCACATTTTCTGAATAGCGAACATCGGAGCCAAACATTCTTTCTCCACTGGATTGTACCGGTGTTCGACTCCCACCATCGTTCTGCTGAGGTAGTAGATAGCCTGCTCGTGACCCATCTCGTTCTTTTGTACGAGAAGAGTTCCCAGAGAATGAAACATCGCTCAAACATACAGCACGAATGCTCTTCCTATGACAGGAGGCACCAGAACTGGCGGACTAGTGAGGTAGCACTTGATATTACCGAACGCTTGCTGACATGCTTCGTCCCATATGAAGGATACACCTTTCTTCATGAGACGAGAAAATAGCTGATCTCCCAGAGAGGCTGGATATGAATCTCCGAATATGAGCTAGACGACCTTGAAATCCTCTGAGTTCCCTCAGATTGCGGGACGGTCACATTTCTAAGATGGCCTTGACTTTATCAGGGTCCACTTGAATGCGTTTTATGGTAATGACAAATCCCAGAAATTTGCCACTAGATACCCCCAGAAAGGACTTTGTAGGATTTATTTTGAGTTGATATTGGCGCATTAATTCAAATACTGTCTTCAAGTCTTGGATGTGATTATCCTTGAGACAGCTTTTGACAGCTACATCGTCTACGTAATACTCCACTGTCTTGCGTAAATGCTCGTGGAAAATGTTACTCATAGCCTGTTGGTACATAGCCCCGGCATTCTTCAATCCGAAGGGCATGACTGTATAGCAATATACCCCCAATGGTGTCCGAAAGGCAGTATGCTTCTCGTCTTCAGGATGCATCTTGATTTGATTGTATCCTGAAAATCCGTCCATGAAAGATATACGTTCAAAACCGTATGTATTGTCAATCATGACGTCTGTGATGGGAAGAGGAAACTCATCCTTGGGGCAAGCTGCGTTCAGATCTCGGTAATCGATGCAGACTCATACTTTTCTATTTTTCTTCATGACTGGGACAACATTGGCGACCCAGTCGGGATATTGTTCTTCACGGATGAAGCTGCAGGCTATCAACTTCTTGATTTCAGCTTCAATGGCGTCCATCATATTCGGGCAAAACCGGCGTTGGTGCTGCTTCACAGGCTTCGAATCGGGCAATATATTGAGCTTATGAGTAGTCACCCTTGGATCAAGGCCTGGCATGTCCTCATAATTCCACGCAAAGACGTCGATATATTCTTTTATCAGCTGGATAACTTCTTTCTTTTCTGCTTTGGAAAGATTGTTACTGATAAATATCGACTTTGGCGAAAGTTCATCCCCAACGTCAATCTGGATAACTTTGTCTTCAGTGGGTGGTGGTTCTCTCTGCTCGAAGTGGAACTCCCATTGTGTATCCATTTGCTGAGCCCAAGCGTCATTCTCATACAGTTCAGATTCTTGTTCGTCTGATTCGAAGAAATCCGTCACTACCATATTTACTGATAATGTTCGCTCGAGAGCATGAGATGAGTCGGAGGGCGCTGAGCCATTTTGAGAGGAGGAAAAGATATCCTCGTTTGACTCAGGAGTTGTGAGGGAGGTGGTATACCCTAACCCGAAACGAGTTCGTTGATAGTAGGGATCGCCGTGCAGCGGCATTGGTCTACCTTTCCCGTAGTTGAGACCCGGTTCCAGCTTCAAGTTATAACCCATATTTTGTATGATCTTCAAAGCTTGTGGGCTGTATCTGTGAACCTGCATTTTATCGGCATCGTCATCGGAAGAATCCTCTTGCACAGTCGGTTCATTGCGCATGCGGCCGAAGACTATTGAATGCTGACTGCTGCAAGTAGGCGAGACAATGAAGATAGAATCCTTATGCGGTCTATATGTCGTGGTGACATTGGATGATGACGCCACTTTCCATATGTACGGATGATAGGAATCTATAGCTTCCAAGAATTTTTTGCGCTATAGGTTCTATATCTTTGTAGGGAGAGGATTCCTGATTTGGAATTTGGGCGTCAATATACTGGAAAAGAGGATATTTATTATCATCTGAAACTCTGTTCTCGGTTGCGTTTACATCACTCGGCTGCCTGTCGCGCCGGAGGTTGATGACCAAGGGTGGAGGCTTCTGGTTCAAAGTGATCACTAGAGGATCACCCCCTTTTCCTGACCTGGTCTCGTTTAGGTGGATAGCTATAGGCTCTATGGCTTTTGGATGAGTAGTCCGTCCTTTCACCTTGATTGACAGAGTTTGCTTGGCAGAGGGTTCTTCTGGCTCCCGGTGGGATTCCTTCTCTGCTTCGGCTGATACCTCTTCCGTGCAGTCTTGAGAGTACAACACGACATCAGAGTAGTAGGATTCTACTCCTTTGAACGGGTTCAGGTCAGCAATCTCCGTCTTTACTGTTCCTCGGGCGTCTATATATTTAAAACATTGGTGTAGAGTTGAAGGAACGATGTTGTAGTCATGGATCCAAGGTCTACCCAGCAGAATATTATAGGACACCTCTGAATCGATGACGTAACACGTAGCCACCGATCTGAGGTTGCCGATTTGGATCCTCAAGCGAATCTTTCCCAACGGCTTACTTCTTCCGGCGTTGAAACCCACGATCGTAGTGGTGGTGTAAGCCAATTCGCTCGTAGGAATCTTCAGCGGTCTGAGCAGACTATGAGGAATAATGCTGATTAATGATCCCGGATCTATGTGAATCCGGTCGACCTCCATGGAACCGATATACCCGATGTAATAGTGGGGTCTGTCATGCTTGTTATGTTTTAACAATATCTCATTTTAAGTGAAAGTGATATTTGGGACCACCTCCATCACACTGTAGCATTGAGGACACGCCACAGGTTCTTTGGTAGACCTATTATTCGTTGCACACGAGAGTGCAAATAATAGGTTTGGGACAAGCCCAGCCAGAGGTAATATGGACGTGGCAGTCTTTATGGACCTAACACCACTGCGTACTTAGGGTTAAGTACGGGTGTTAAGTTGAGATGTCAACCGATATCAGAGGTAATATGGACGTGATAATCGATAGCCAAAAACTCGAAGAGTTTGCTCAGAGGTAATATGAACATGACAAACTTCTGGGATACAATTCCATCGGGGATGGAGGTGCATATCTGCTCAGAGATAATATGGACATGGCAGTCTTAGTGGACCTAACACCACTGGCATACTTAGAGTTAAGTATAGGCGTTAAGTTGAGACGACAACCGATATTAGAGGTAATATGAACATGATAATCGGTAGCCAAAACTAAGAAGGTTTGTTCAGAGGTAATATGAATATGACAAACTCCTGGGATACAATTCCATCGGGGATGGAGGTGCATATCTGCTCAGAGGTAATATAGACATGGCAGTTTTTGTGGACCTAACACCACTGGCGCGCTTAGGGTTAAGTACGGGTGTTAAGTTGAGATAACAACCGATATAATAATCGATAGCCAGAAAACCGGAGAGTTTATTCAGAGTTAATATGAATATGACAAACTTCTGGGGAAAGGAATAAAATGCTTGGATGATGAACATAAACTTATGTCTGGACAATTCACTGTGGAGTGATTTTCCTGAAGAATCCATTGGAGAAACTTTTAGGGACTCTTCCTCAGGTACATTTTTGAAGAGAGCGAATTATCACGTAAAAAGGAATGAAAATCCAATTGGTAATGCCCGTCCCTTTGTTTACAGATGCAAAGTGATGACCTTGGCCTCGATCAACTCCTGAATTCTCTTTTTTAGCACATAGCACGCCCTTGTGGGGTGATGAGTGTACCGATGGAAGAGACAATAATCTGGGTCATCAACTTTGCCAGCCCTCTCAGGATGTCTGATGTTGGGTAGCTGAAGCTTGCATTCCTTCATCAACATATTAAAAATTTCAATGATGTCGTCTTCATTGAAGGAGAAAGTCCCTTTTGGTCTTCGGGCTCCCGATGACTGAATTTTACGGTTTTTCGGGAAGATCGTCGTCGTTGCATCATCTTCGGATCTTGAGGGAATTCTACCCCCGGCTTTGGATGCCGCCCTGTTTTGTCGAGGTAGACTACCCCCAGACATGCCATGGCATCTGTCCACAGAAGCTGATTTAGCAGGACCTGCCTCTTATTGTACAGGACTAGACTTTGAAGATTTGGGTTTCGCAAGAGATGCAGTATACCCCAACCCAAAACGAGCTTGTTGACAGTAAGAGTTACCATGCAACGGTGTTCGTCTGCCCTTTCCATAGTTGAGGCCTTGTTTCAGCTTCAAATCATAACCCATGCCTTGTATAATTTTTAACGCCTGTGGGCTATATCAGTGGATTTGTATTCTGCCAGTTTCAGACTCACAAAATTCTTTCTGCATGATCGGGCTGCTCCGCATGCGACCGAAGACTATTGGATGCTGGTCGTCGCGAGTTGGAGGAATAATAAAGATGGATTCTTTACGTGGTCCACCTGTCATGACGATATTAGATGTTGATGCATCTTCCTACAAGATCTCTCCGCGTTTGACCGTTAGGGGAACTGAAGCCTGTTCATGACCCTTGTCTTCGTGTTCTGGATCAGAAATTCACACATGTCAGGAGTCTTTACAGAAGAAGAAAAAGATGGCTTGTTCCTTCTGTTCAAATCAGTGGGTGTGCGGATGTTGGGAACCATAGCTTTTCCTGTGCCACCTATATACAACAGGTTGGCCATCTGGGTGGCGGATAATCCCTGAGGAGGGGATCTTCCCGTAAATTGTGCCTTCTTTACGCTGAGGGGCTTCTCCTGGCGTAATTTGGAGCTCTGCTCTGGTTGGCGTAAGGCTGAGGATGTCCTCAGTCGGCTATCAGCTTCTCGCGTAATCCAGAGGGCGGGCAGATTGTTCCCTTGCTGGCGTAAAGACCGAGAAGTTGAGTAGTCCGTCGCTTGCTTTCCCTTGCGTAGATTGCAGGGATCATCTGCTTTTCCGCAGAAGGCAGATGTATTTTTGCGCGTGGAGCGCGTTTGTGATTCCTGATTTGGCGCTGAGGCATTATCAGAAATTTTGTCTATTCCGCCAGGGACGGAAGACTGAATCTTACGCGCAGAGCGCAGATTATACTTCTGGGTTAGCGCTGAGGCATTGCCAGAAGTTTTGTTGGCCCTGTCAGAGACAGGCGACTAAATTTTATACGCAAGGCGTGGATTATACTTCTGGGTTAGCGCTGAGGCATTGCCAGAAGTTTTGTCGGCCTTGTCAGAGACAGGCGACTGAATTTTATGCGCAAGGGACGGATTATACTTCTAGGTTAGTGCTGAGGCATTTGCTAGAAGTTTTGTCGGCCCTGTCAGAGACAGGCGACTGAATTTTATGCGCAAGGCGCATAGTAGTATACTTTTGGGTTAGCGCTGAGGCATTGCCAGAAGTTTTGTCGGCCCTGTCAGAGACAGGCGACTGAATTTTACGCGCAAGGCACGGAGGAAGCAATGCTAAAACCTCATTGGTCGGAGAGATCGGAGAGATCAGAGAGTCCACAGGAATGGTAGAGAATTTCTTGGGCATCCAGACCTTACGCAGCTTCCTGTTGTTTTGGACGGAGAGCGAGTGAGAGCTACCCCCTGTTCGAAGCATGTCTTCGTAGGCAGACTGGTCAAAATGGACGACCAGTATCTTCTTCACGGATCCCACGGATACCGCATCGTGTTGAGTAATAGCTTCCTCATCAGAAGAGAAAGATGTCCCCAGCAGAGTTGCCATCTTGTTTCGGATAATAAACAGAAAATATGATATATGGAAAACGAGGTCTTATACGAAAACCCGTCCTTCTTTTATGTTTACAAACAAGATTATATAATTTAATCCTATACGAGGATGACTAAGTATAATTTATTTAATCTGGGTAAATATTGCTATAGGTGTCTAATCTGCAGTCGATCACTTTAGCCCTTGGACCACACGATGTTGAAGAAGTGCCGTAGAAGATAGAAAGCAGCTTCGAAGGTTGCTAAAGAGGGTGGATGCTCGATGACAAAGTCTTCGATCCCTTCTCTTTGCCTGAGCTCTGGATTCTCCTCTCTCTCTTGACCTCCAATTTTTTTCCTCTCTTTGACCTTCAATTTCTTCGACCTTTAATTTCTTCGACCTTCAATTTCTTCGACCCTATTTTTTCTTCCACCTTCAATTTCTTCTACCTTGTCCTCTGTTGATAGAAGTCTCTATTTATAGAGTTTTAGTGACAGTGACCACTCAGTCGGTGTAGGAATCGAGTAATGGAAAGTACAATACCCTTTTACACGATGGTTTAAAATAACCAATGCCTGCGTATAGATGACCTTTTGAGTGAGCATGTGACGCGTGTCCAACTAAGGGACAAACGCGTATATCTGCTACAAAGATTATGGCGTAGAAGCCACGTAGGTAGTTATCCCTTATGTAGAAGAGGTTCACGTATAAGCCAATAACTGTCACCATGGCATAGAAGCCAAATAGGCATAGAAGCCAAGTAGGCATAAAAACCGAGTGGGCATAGAAGCCGAGTGGTCATAGAGGCCGAATGGGCATAGAAGACGAGCAGGCGTGGAAGCAGAGTGGGCATAGAAGCTGAGTGCGCATAGAAGCCGAGCGGGCATAGAAGCCGAGCAGGCGTAGAAGCCGAGATGATGTGGACGTTTTAGCTAGAATTACGGCTCTTGGAGATATAATCAAATCTCTTGCATTAAATACGAAGATCTGTCCCCATCCTGCGTATTAAATGCAGAGGCTTGTCTTTAAGATTTGCCATTATTCTGTGCATTAAATGTAAATACGCGCCTTGAATTCTGTACGAAGAGTAACTGCTGATGTGGCGGTCTGTTTGCCTTCTGCGCAGTGTAAGAAGCTCACTTCTGCCTGTGTAAAACTGGGCAGCGTATTCCCTATTATGCGTAAGAGTAGTTTACGCAAAGGGGATGTCACTAAACGACGGTTCGGTGACATTTAATCAAATCTCCTGCATTAAATACGGGGATCTGCCATTATCCCACTCATTAAATGAGGGGGCGTGTTTTAAAGGCTTGCCACCCTTCTGTGCATCAAGTACAGAGACGTGCCTTGGGCATTTGTCAGTATTCGGCGCTTTAAGTGCAGAGACGTGCCTTGGGCATCTGTCAGTATTCGGCGCTTTAAGTGCAGAGACGTGCCTGGAGAAACTGTCACCGCTCTGCGCATTAAATGCAGAGACGTGCCTCGAGCCCTGTACGAAGTACAGCTTTTGACGTGGCAGGCTGTTTGTTTTCTGCGGAGTGTAAACAGCTCACATCTGCCTGTGTAAAACTAGGCAGTGTATTCCTTCGTATGTGTAAAGTGGTTTACGCAAAGGAAATGGCAGTAAATGACAGCCTGGGTTGCAGTGCCGCACCATTATTATACCTGTCGCCTGGGTAGTCGTTCAGTACTCTTTGTCAGGAGTCCAGATGTCAGGTTTATTGCATGATCTGACAGGTTTATTTTGAAGAATACAAAGCGTTCCTCGTACACTTCAATGCTGCATTAAAAGTGAATGAGTTTTACGCCATAAAGGTGATGAAGCACCCTGTTTACGCCTTAGCAGCCTGGATATACTATATTACACGGATGGTCCTTGAGCCTGTATTTTTACGCTGTGCTCAGCGAAAAAGCTATGTTGCACGTTTGTTGGCTCTGAGGTCCTCTGTTTATGCTGCCCTGTATCAACATGCTGCGTAGCTATCCAGCGTATTTTTTATGCTTCTACCATGTGCTTGCTCCAATCCTGACTAAATATATTTTTTAGAGGATTTGGAAGATTGGTGTCCAACGTTTTATGGACCTTAGCCTGTCGATGGTGCAGACAGGGACCCCCTAGTTTAGGAGTGATTTTTGGGTTGGTAGCCGGGATCACTAGGACCTCAGTTATTGTTTTTATTAGCTTTTGGTACCGGATTTATCCCCAGTTTTAGATTGAGACCTTGTATTGTATATGATTCAGGATATTATTGTATTATTATTATTATTATTGATGTTGTTGTTATTTTAGTAGCAGTTGTTTAGACTTGTAGTTGTTAGATTTCTGTGTTATCTTATCGTGCTTAGATTCATGATTGAGTACTTGTGTTATCTTTATCATATTGCTCCTCCGTTTTGAGTTGAGATCTTGACATGTACTTATATTGATTGTGTGAGATTGTTAGCTAGATAGTAGACCTAGACAATGTTCTACCGCCGATGCTGCGGCATAGGCTGGACGTACCCACGACTCATGCCCGATTTTTCGGGTGCGGGTCATGACAATACTAGTAGAACAAAGATCTTTGAGGAATATGCTAAGCTCTGTCAATGGATCCCAAATGACCTGCGGTAAGAATTTCTGAAATACAATCTGAATTAACCTAATATTTGACAGTGCACAAGAGTGCATTGCCACTCCTCCCTTATTGCTTGGCCTTTTGTCAGGTACTGCCTGTAATAGCCCTACATGTTCACAGATACACATTCTAATGCAAGGTTCACTGACATACACCATGAACTCATTGATATTCTATACAAACTTATACACTGATTGTAAGTTGTACTCTCCTTATTACTGCAATATTCTGCAGTACCACTCCAAACAACAACCATTTTTAATGTACATAGCAGTAGCTTCAGTGTGCAGCAATACTATGCAGTACACAGCAGGAAGGATGCACGGCAGTAAGTAAACTCAGCAAGTAGCAGCAGAGCCAGTGCACTGCAGAGCCTTCAATAACAGGTTTAGCAGTCTGCAGTAATAAGCCAATGCAACAGCTCGTGCAGCAAGAAGCATCGACCCAAGTTGGATACAAGTTCTAGAAGAAGCCAATACCATATCGTGTCTCGACTTTGAAGAGTCATTCCCGTGTCCGTGTATACGACTCTCCTTGAGTCGAGATCTATATCGTATTATATACGCTGCATATACGCAAGGTTACGTCTAAACTCAGACTGCTAACTAGAAGAGAGATAGGGTTAGGGCCTGTATCATATTTTGTATCTTGTCATGTCTATGTCTGTGTCTTGTTTGTATTTGTGTGTCTGTGGCATATCATATATTGTCTATGTTTGTGTGTTTCTGTGTGTTCGTGTCAGTATTAGGGTTAGTGTCCATATGTGTTAGTGTGTCCGCGTGCGTGTGTGTGTCCTAGTTAGGGTTTGGGTTATTGTGTGTCGTGTCATATCGTGTTGTGTTGTGTTAGAGAGAGAGAGAGAGACAGAGAGAGACAGAGAAAGGAGATAGAGAGAGGAGCTCACCGAGTGAGGAGGAGGGGAGCTGGATAGAGGAGAACGCCGGAGGGAGGAGGAGCCGTCGGAGGGAGAAGACGCCGGAGGGAGGAGGGAAGCCGAAGGAAGGAGGAGCTGACGGAGGGAGGAGCACCCGGGAGGTGGGAGGACGCGGCCGGAGGGGGGTCGCCGAGGTGGGGCTCCGGGATGGTGGGGTTTAAAAGTTTGGAGATATCGAAGGAAATGGGGGGAAGAGAATTCGTCAAAACCTATATAAAATAAATTAGCGATGTCTGTCCAGACGTCGCTAACCATCGCGGATATAATAATTTACTGCGACTTAAATACATAAACTTCAGTAAACATCGCTAAAATTAAAAAGTTAGCGACGTTTAGCGACTACCTAGCGACATTTTATATTATTATAATAATTATAGTCACTAAACATTGCTCCACGTCGCTATCATCGACGTATTACGATATTTTATATGGACGCCGCTAAATACCTATAATTCAGCGACGTTTTATTTGGACGTCGCTAAAACCGTGGCTATTTGGACATTTTTTGGTAGTGAGATAGAGGTTAAGGAATAAAATAAAATGAATGGATGAGCCCCTAAATTAAACTTATCTCTTATAGTAAGGTTTGTTAATGCCAAAATATCAAGTTTGTCCCTCTCCATTTGTTATGAATATAATCTAATTAACTAAAGAAAGAAATCTCTACAACTAAGAGAAATATTCTCTTCATGATAACTAAACTTAATTAATTCTAATTACTAAAGTCATGACTAACAATAATTAACACTAACTAGCACTTGTAAATTCTAATTGGCTAGCTACTAATTAATACTAATATAATTCTAGGCAATCACTAATATAAAATAATATAAAAAATTTAACAATATACAAAATTACCAAAATATTCCTATTATGAAAAGTGGCTACAATTGATAAGTTTAGATGACGACCGACTTTAGAGGTACTATGGACGTAATAGTCGATAGTCAAATATGGAGGTTTGCTCAGAGGTAATATGGACATGGCAAACTTTATTAGGAAGAATATTAGGACGACAATTCAGAGGTAGTATGGACGTGAACCAGTGTCTAGGGAATTAACTGAGGAGTAGCTTACTGAAGGTTGCTCCAATGGAGGAATTTTGAGGATCCATTATCTATTGCATATTCAGGACTCCTGAATACAGATAATGACTTTTATAATAATTTGTATGGGAGAAGTCAATATTGTGCTTACACACTTGCTTGGGATGAACAACGGGGAATATAAACGTAGTAAATCTTTGTTGTCCTGCTAGATTATGAGGGGAGTACAAGTTTGGCTTAGTCGTAGTACTTTTTGAGAAACTTGCCATTGATAGGCATCATGAGCAAGTCTCTTTTGGAATTTGTGAGCCGGTAGGCACCGTTGGAATATACGATTTCAACGATAAAAGGGCCCTCCCATTTTGGTTGTAACTTTCTGGCTGTCTTGTGCATCATGACCATCGACCTTCTTATGGCCAAGACGAGGTTACCCACCTGGAATATTCTTTCTTTAAACTTCTTGTTGAAGACTCTGAAAAGACGTGCTTGGTACAGTTTGATGCGCTATTTAGCTAGGAGACGCTTCTCGTCGAGTTCTTCCAACTCTTGTAGTCGTTGGTGGTGGTTGTCGTCAACGGTCAACTAGTTGGAGAGTGACACTCAGAGTGAGAGAATTTGAAACTCGAGAGGGAGGACTGCTTCGCTTCCGTAGACCAAGGAAAATAGCGTACTGTCGGTTAGGGTCCGGACCGTCGTAGGATAGGCCCAGAGACATTCGCCTAGCTTCTCATTCTAGTAACGCATATTAGATGACATAAACTTCTTGAGGAGTTTGATGATTGTTTTGTTGAATGCTTCTGCCAAACCATTTGCTGCTGGGTTGTAGGCAATCGAGGCTATATTCTGGATTCAATTTTTATTGCAAAACAAGTAGAAAGCGTGATATGCAAACTATGGGTCATTTTCGTTGATCATCCTCCGTGGAAAGTTGAAGAGATATATGATGCGATGCTTGACGAAGCTTATCATATTTAACGTCTTTGCTTTAGTTAGTGGTATGGCTTCCTCCCACTTAGAGAAGCAATTGGTCATGGCGAGAATAAACTAATGCCCTTTCAATGACGGAGGGCTAATCGGTCCAATGATGTCCATTCTCCACGCTTTGAACGAACAGAATGCTACCATTGGGTGTAGGAATTCTGAGGGCTGGTGGATGAATTCTATATAGATTTGGCACATCTGGCACTTCCTTGCATAGTCGACAGTAGCCACTACCATTGTCGGCTAATAATAACCCATTCACCGAAGATGATCCTGTAACTTTGGATCAGGTTGGTGTGCACCGCAAACACCATGATGAGCTTCACGGAGTGCTTGTTCGGCTTCTTTGTTAAATAAGCATCACAATAAGAGTCTGTCATAAGAACGACTGTACAATATTTTGGTAGCTGTGTTGTAGTAGAACTGGAGGGAACGTCTTCTGATGGATGTGGCTTCCTTTAGGTTCTCGAGAAGAATCCCGTAGAGTGCGTAGTTATGACTCGTCTCACAGTATTCGTATTCATCTCACAGTGTTCGTATTTTATGCGGATACGTATTTTGTGATAGTTATTACATTTTATTGGATCTTGAGGAAGCCCAAAAATTCTCAAACTTGAAAATTTACTACTTGACCGGTATACCGATGGTATACTATAGTATACCAACGGTATACTACCCGGCAGATATTTGTTTTACTTTTGAGATATTATCGAGATTTTTTAAGATATTTCTCTATAAATAGTACTCGAGATATTTTATTTTTCTCTTTCTATTTCTCTCTCCTTACTTCCTTATTTCTCTCTTGAGCATGGAAGCGTGGTCTTCAGACCTAGAGTGTGGTTTCTGAACCCCTTCATGGTGGTGGACTAGAATATTAGGATGTGAGCTCGGGTTAGGCAAGTACACCTTGCTGAATTCGTGAACTTCTTTTACTTTTTGTCATTTTATTTTTTTGGAGCTTGGTTGTTGTTATTTTGCTTAGACTTGCTTTACTATTAGTATTCATATCGTGATTTCTAGCCTATTGACCGTCTCGATTTTATTTTTTGGTAGAATCTCGTTCCGTCCCTTTTTCGTAACTCAGTAACAAAAATGGTACCGGAGTTGTGACCGTGACATTAATCCATATTGTGATATGAGACTTATCTTAGACTTGACTTCTTGTTAGACTTGGTTATGGTAATTTTCGGGATTTGATTTGGGTCCCAAAAAATTATACATGATTTAACCATATTTTTTTTGGAAACCGGCATACCGACGGTATATCAATTTCAACAGACTTAATTTCTAGATATTTTTGTGTGAAATCTATCGGCATACCTACGGTGTACTGGGTTGTGCCAAAGGTATACCGATATTGCCGACATTGTTAGATATTTGTCTTACCTGACATACCGATGGTATATTGGGTTGTGACAACGGTATACCAATTTGTGGAACTTTGTTTTCCTGTAACTTTTTGCCTACTTGGAATGACATACCGACGATATACTACAATATATCGACGATATACCGAGTATACCGACGGTATACCGATTTGTTGGAATCGAGAACATGCTATATTTTTTCTATTTTTGGACCGGTGTACTGACGGTGTACAGGACTCTACTGACGGTATACCGATCGTGCCATTTCTTTTGGAATTCTTGGTTTTTCGTTAATTTATGTTGAAACTTCTGGATTTTGCTTGGACACGTGATGACTTGACCTGATTTGGATATGAACTTACATAGCTTCAGATGACTTGACTGGACTTGACTTGGCTTTACTCGATTTCTTCTAGCTTTGCCTGGCTACACGTGATGACATGATTGTCCTGGACTTAACTTGATATGACTTTACATGGCTTCATCGGACTTGACTTGACATTACTTTACATGGATTCATCGGACATGGCTTGACTTGGTTTAACTTGCTTTCATCTGGTTGGACATGGATTCACATGGTTGTACATGGGTTTACTTGGTTTCATATGGCTTTACCTGGATTCACCTGCATCGACATGGCTTCATTTGGCTTTACCTGGCTTCACTTGGTATCACGTGGCTTGATTATTATCGTGGCATACATGAGTCCGATTATTCAATATATATTAAACCTATTATATTACTATTAGAATTTAATTTATCTGCATAATGTCTAGGATGGATTCTGCGAAAGGGCATACCCGGATTCATACAAGAAACTACTAGGGGTTAAATAACTAAAGATTTACTTAGTACATGGCTAGAGATTCCTAGATTGCATGCTGTCCCAGTTATTCGTACTGTTATCTTGAGGAGTATCCAGTAATTTATATTATTGCGTATCTTGAGGAGTATCCAGTTTGTTGTGTATATGGATATTCCAGACAGACTGCCGGGGTATACGATCAGAAGGAACTCTAGTATCGCGTTGCATTATAAAGTTAGTAATTAAGGATTATGATAATTCTAGTTAGTTAAAGTATCAAGCCATACTAAATGATTTGTCATGATATATGGATGCCAGTTAGTCTAGGCTTTACATGATCAAATCTTTACTTTTGCGCTCGTTATTCCTTATTGATATCAGTTCAGGATATGTCTCATTGTAGGTTTTACAATATTCATTATCCTGAGATTCTTTTATATTCAGTCTTTACTTTCCAGTAGTTGTATTACTTGTGTTGTTGGTTTAAGTTCCTAGATTGGCTTCCTTTATGGTACTTGCTATTTGGGGGTCTGACCCCACAGGTATTGTATGGCCAGATCCAGTAGCAGTATCAGAGGATCTTCCATACTTTTCTGAGGATGGTGGCCACCAGGAGCACCAGACTGCTTGAGTGGGTTTTCTTACTCCCCTACCCTGATGTATATTCTATTTTGTTGGCATTTAGCTACCGAACACATGTTTAGTTCATATTTTGGTTTGATTAGTTAGCCTATGGGCATTGGCATAATTGATAGATCCTACGGTTGATCATGTTTGACTCATATTCTGGCTAGTTTATTTATTCTGTGTTTATTAGCATCATGATCATATGTATATTATCGTTTGGACAATTTACTATTATATTTTAGCTAATTTTACATCTTCTTACTATTCCAGTTGTACTTATGATTGAGATACTAGGGTTTGTTGGACCTAGGCTTGACGGTTGGTTTGTAGTTGTGACCCCTCATGTCTTACAGCTTCATCGTATATATGGATTACTATTGTGCTTTAAGTATACATAACTGGCCCCGTCTGTCCCACTTTCCAGTATTCTGGTTCTAAGGTGTGATACGGTTTTAGTGGTGGCCGATGCAGGTCTGTCTGAGCAGATTTGATCTGGTTTTTACATATATGTGAGGGTTGTTTTTGTTGCTAGATGTCTGAATGCTAAATTATTCCCCTTGATCCCTAGTTATTTTCTCCATCCCTGACTCTTGATCTGATAATATATCCTATTTTTGATTGATTATTATGTGCTTAACTTTTAGGGGCACTGTTCCTATTAATATCGGCCATATGGATCGAGTGAAGCTCAAGGAGGGTCAACATTAGGGAGCCTAGCATATTCTTGGAGATCAACCTCCACATTCAGGGATAGAGTCTATAGTAGATCCTGAGGCAGATCGGTCGACAGTACCGGACCAACAGGCAGCACATGTACACCCAGTTCAACCCGAGCAGCCAGGGGGTGTTGTCCGAGCATTGATAGATGTCCTTCGAGGATTCATGACGGCCTAACAGCACCAGAGTGATGTAATCACTCAGTAGGTCCAGAAAACATTAGAGCGAGGTGGTTCTTAGATCCATAATTCTGCGACCAGCTTCAGGTGTCTCAGTCCTCCGTAGGTTTATGGCACAGAGGATGCAATTTGGTCCGATGCTAGGCTACATATCATGACCCGTACCCTAGATTTCGGCATGAGTCATGGGTACTTCCAGCCTACATCGCAGTGTCGGCAGTAGAATACTGTACAATAAGCCACAAGTACAATCTATAACTAACAACATATATACATCTCCATACTATACTCAATCACAGGCACTAGTTTAAATGAATACACCAGATAATAATGAAATAATAGTCTTGATGCGGGTTCAACGAATCTCCCTAAAATCTAAATATCCAAGGTACAATACTCAAAATACAATAGAAAAATTGTTGGAGAATAATTTGGTCCAAAATAACTAACAAAATCAACTACTACTAAACTACTCCATTACAGACAGTATCTGAGCTGCTAAGTCTCTCTGATCCTCCGAAAGGGCAAGATCAGGCTCTATTATATTGCTAGCAGACGGTCCATAATGTGAAGGAATTGCATCCTCACTGTAGTCTCCTAAAATATTTATCCAATCAGGAAGGGAACGAGTACATCACAGTAAAAACAGTTCCAACACATGGTAGAAGCTATAAGACAATAAATAGTAACGAATATATGATAGCAACAAAAGTGGAATCACAATAAGGCAACTAGAATAAATTAATACTAAAGTCCCGTCATGGCAACATATAGTACAATATCTCTAAGAAACAAAGGAAATAACTGAAATATAGGGAAGAACATATATGAACAACTACCCTATGTGATTTGAAATACCTTGTTGACTTGTGAACGACTAAGGGGTAAAATTCGACAAACCACACGTGTTATGCATGAATATTATTATTCCAATAAGACCATGGGATAGAAAGGGTAGTTCACATGTCCACTAAGTATTTCTCCTCCCCATGATTACAACATGGATTCTGAACCAGTCATGAAGAAATAACAATCATCCAGAATAATCACTATCTCATAATAAGAATCCATCATACTAATCCTTGAGCAAGTGTCAAGAATCAAATAATCAATACTAAACATGCATTATAGAGACTATCAAGCACTGAAAGTAATCACAAAAATGTACTCGCCTGTGGTCCTTAGCTGGTATGAGTCAGAATCCAAGTCACAGTCCAAATAGCCTTTGTAGTACAAATTTACCATATCAAAAGATAAGTTATTTTAATTTATTTATTTCTTGAATAATTACTCTAAAATTCTATTTTAATCTTATTATTCTAATTTTTAGGTTAATTCCTAAATTTTGTCCAAAGGAACTAAATTTTATCAACTCGAGACTCGTGGCACACAAATCGAGGCAATATATTGACCAAAAAGTCAACCGATACAAACTCAACTTTCATGGATGGTTTCCTGTAGATTTTAGCGTCATAAATATTCTAGAATTTATGGCTTATCCGGATTCAAGTTATTTTGGAAATTATTGCACATACAAAATTGTACTGTGCAATGGTGGTTGATTGCTAACCTAGAAGTTCTACAGAATTAACCGTGTAGAAATATTTTGTATTAAATTTTGGAAAAATATATGTCAATGATCTCGACATTAGCTTTCGAAAACTTCAAACGGTTAATTATTTTGATTCCTAGTTCTCCCAAAACCAAAATTGCGAAAACATTGAGTTACGTCTATTTTCGGACATACTATGCTCTATAAATTTTCTAGAATTTAATATTCCAAATTTTGTGAAGTAATTTACATATTCATAAAACTAACCTCAATATGGTTCTAATGCAAGAAACTGGGGCACATTTGGAGTCCAGAGCTATAAGTAATGACTTCTGGAAGATGAAGGAAACCCTAGATGAAAATTCCCTAAAATTGGCTAGAAGAAAACCCTAAAAATTATAAACTAAATACTATATATATATATAGGAGAGAGAGAGTAGCCACGGCTAAAGGACGTGCCACGTTGTGCCCATCCACTGCTTCCCGTCGGATCGAATGGCCAGCGTTCAAGCCGGCTTGGCTCGGCTGAATCCGAGTCGGATTAGGACTCGGCTCGCCTCAGCTCGGCTTGGCTTGGACCGACTCCACCCGCACCCACCCTCGTCCTCTCTCATTGACCACTGGGCCCCGTTGACTGGGCGGGTTATTTTTATTAGATTTTTCTTCTTCTGAAAATTAGTTTTTAATTCAGTTTTTCATAATTGATTCAAAATAAATGCTAAAAAAATCAGAAAATTCCTAGAAAATATATTTGATTATTTAGAACCTAAAATAAAGTTTAGGATATTTTTAATTATATTTGACCCTAAAATAAATTCTTGAAAGTCCTAGAAAATTAGTGTTAGTAGTTTTTAATTAACTAAAAATTATAAAAAAATCCCAATAGTCCCAAATTAACCTAATAACAACATTTAAGCTAGAATTTCAGGATACGGAGGTTACAAGTCAACCCTCCTAAAAAAATTTGTCCTCAAAATTTAGGACAAAACAAATACAAGAAGAAAATTACCTCATGGTGCAAAAAGATAGGGGTAACGCTCTCGCATCTCCTCTTCCCGCTCCCAAGTGGATTCACAGGATGAATGATGCCTCCAAGCGACGCGAACCAAAGAAATTACTTGGTTACGAAGCACTTTATCTCTGCAATCTAGGATCTCCACAGGCTGCTCCGGATAACGGAGACTTGGTCCAACCTCAAGCTCCGAATGATCTAATTCATGGCTAGGATCTGCCATGTATCACCTCAGCTGGGATACATGGAACACGTTGTGTACTGCTTCCAATATAGGCGGTAAGGCTAGTCGATAAGCTACTACCCCGACCTTATCCAAAATAGGAACTTAATACATAATCTAAGAACATAATTAATATTTAAATAAACAAATCGATACCTCAAACTCTAGCAGTCTCTTGTGAATATTGGGCCACCGATTCTATTTCTACTGAGCCACACGAAGTCTCTCTCTAATCTGCTTCACTTTTTTCTGCAGCATCTGCTACCACCTCTGGTCCCAAAATTACTCTCTCTCCTACGTCGTCCTAAGATAATGGAGTTTGGCATCTCCTATCATACAAAGCCTCGAAAGGAGACATCTCGATACTGGCCTGATAGCTATTGTTGTAAGCAAACTCTACCAGGTGAAGATATGATTAGCCAGACTGTAGCAATCGTACAAGTCCCAAGCCGATCACATTTCAAGCTACAATTTCCAACACTTAGAATAGTTACAGTTCTCTATTTTAAATCATATACTACATCACCCGTATATGATACTGTTCCTTGTTTTTTTTATTTCCATACATGCACTGACTGTATCATATTGCCTGTCTCTTTATATTACCTGTCTCTCTTAAATTGCCATTTCAATTATTTCACTGTCTTCTCAGTAGCTAGCATGACATGTTTTATTGTATTATAGACATTATCAATTAATGGAACTGTTATTTGAGATTGTGCTTTGCTCCTTCCTGACTGGAAATATTTTTCCAGACTATGCCTTAGAGGACCGCTGTCCGACACTTTATGGATCATATGGTGAGTAGCTGCAGACTTGTTAGTAGTTGTCATCTCAGGAGGTCTAGTTGGAAATTATTATTTATTGTTAGTTCTTTAAGTAGACTATTTTGGTACCGGATTTGTCTCCGGCATTTTGATGATTCTTGGATATTATTGAGTTAGAATATTACTTGTGGACTTGTGTTGTATTTAATTTTAATTTCTGTTTCGAAATCTTATCGTGCTGTAATCCTGTGATTGAATATGTGTTCATCTTATTTGTATCATCCGTGCCTCCTAATAGAGATTGGATGCTTGCGTGACATTAGTTAGATAGTATCAAGTCCTTGACAGCGTTCTACCGCCGACACTGCGGCGTAGGCTGGACGTACCCACGCACTCGTGCCCCTAAACCGGGTGCGGGTCGTGACAGAAGATGATCCTTCCACGAGCCACCAAAATCTAGTACACATGTCTGAAGCATATCCTCGAGTGTCTGAATAGTCCTCTCTGACTGTCCATCCGTCTGAGGGTGGTAAGCAGTGCTAAATTTGAGTTTGATACCCAAGCTAGCCTGCAAACTCCTCCAAAAGTGGGATATAAATATACTATCCCGATCGGACATGATGCTTACTGGAACTCCATGCAGCCTGACTATCTGTCTAACATATAAATCAGCGAGCTTCTCTATGGTCAATCCCACTTTGAAAGGCAAAAAGTGGGATGATTCGGTTAGCCTGTCAACAATGACCCAAATAGCGTCCTTTCCTCCTGAAGTGCATGGAAGTCTGGAAACAAAATCCATCGTGATATGCTCCCATTTCCACTCAGGAATCGGTAGGGGCTATAGCAATCCTCCTGGTCTCTGCCTCTCGACTTTGACCTGCTAGCACATTAAACATCTGGAGACAAAACATGCTACCTCTCGCTTTATCCCATACCACCACACGTGTTCCCTCAGGTCCTTATACATCTTGTTAGCTCCAGGATATATAGAATACTGGGAACGATGAGCCTCCTGCATGATCTCTTCCCACAGGTCTCTACTAGGAACACATAACCTAGTCCCGTGTCTTAGTGAACCATCCTCGGCAATAGAGAAGTCAACCATCAATTCTGCCTGCACTTGAGCTCTGAGGTTTCGTAAACCCTCATCCTGGTACAGTGTCCCTCGTATCTTCTCCATTAACCCCGACTGAATCTGTATGCCCATAATCTGCATCTCCACCCCTGGAATAATAACCTCGATGTCTAGGCTATCCAAGTATGCTAATAAGCGGTGATCCATTGTCAAGTATATCGCTACTGGATACCTGCTTAAGGCATCGACAACCACGTTAGCCTTCCCTGGATAATACTGTAGTGAGATATCAAAATCCTTCATCAGTTCTAGCCACCTGCGCTACCTCATATTTAGCTCTTTTTGCGTAAAGGCGTACTTCAAGCTCTTGTGGTTAGTGTATATTTCCACACGCTCTCTATAAAGATAATATCTCCACAGTTTTAGAGCAAAAATTACCGCTGCTAATTCCAAGTCATGAGTGGGATAGTTTCTCTCATATGGTCGTAACTGTCTAGAAGCATATGCCACCATCTTCGTGTTCTGATCTAGAACACATCCCAAGCCCTTCCCCGAAGCATCACTATAAATTACAAATCCACTCGTCCCCGATGGCACCGTTAAAACATGCGTTGTGGTCAATCTCTTCTTTAGCTCATTAAATACAACCTGACATTCGTCGGTCCACACGAACTGCACATCCTTCAGAGTGAGTCTAGTCAAAGGCTCTACGATATGAGAAAAATCCTTTACAAATTTCCTATAATATCCAGCCAATCCTAAGAAGCTTCTGATCTTTGCAAGAGAACTTGGAGTGGTCCAAGACTCTACAACAACAATCTTCTTTGGATCTACCAAAATTTTGTCTCCATTCACCATATGCCCAAGGAACTCTACCTTATCCAGAAAGAACTCATATTTTTAGAGTTTTCCATAGAGCTTCTCCTTCCTAAGGGTCTCTAGCACAATCCTTAGATGCTTCTCGTGCTCTTTTGGCGTCTTCGAATAGACAAGGATATCATCTATAAATACTACTATGAACTTGTCAAGGTATTGGTGGAACACCTTGTTCATAAAGTTCATGAAGACTGTCGGGGCATTAGTCAACCCAAATGCCATCACCATAAACTTATATTGGCCATATCTTGTCCGAAATACAGTTTTTGGAATATCTTTCTTCATCACCTTCAACTGATGGTAGCCAGACCTTAAATCAATCTTGAAAAATACTCTCGCACCGCTCAACTGATAAAAAGATCATCTATTTTTGTAGCGGGTATATGTTCTTGATGGTGAGGTTGTTCAGAGCACTGTAATCAATGCACATTTGCACCGACCCATCTTTCTTTGGTACAAATAAGATCGGGGCTCCCCAAGGCGAGGAACTCAATCTAATAAAACCCTTGTCTAGCAAATCATCATCATGCTTCTTCAATTCTGCCAGCTTATTGTTGTTGATCTTGTAGACTGGCTGCGACACCGGCTATACCCCAGGTACTAAGTCTATAGAAAATTTAAGATCTCTATCCGGTGGCATTCCTGGTAGCTCCTTAGGAAATACGTCTAGAAATTGTATAATAATAGGGTGTGGCAAGTCCTTCTCTGCTACCATGTCTCCACAAATAATTCTATCACTCTGCTTAACTCCTCCTCTAACAAACTTAAATTCTAGCTCTCTTGGAGGGCGGAACAAGACACGTCCTCCACGAAAGTCTATGCTAGCATGGTCATACTCAACCAATCCATTCCAAGGATAATGTTAAAAATCGAAAGTGGCATTATGAGTAAACTAGCATCCAAATTATGGCCTCCTAAGGTAACACGACGCCCCTTACAAGTATCACTGACTTGGATAGTGCCTCCACCAGTCGCGATCTTGCAATTCCAACTCAAGGGTTCTGTTACTAAACTATGATTAAGCACAAATGATACATATATGAAGCTATGCGATGCACCAGAATCAAATAAGGAACAGGAATAGAATTGAGAAGAATAGAACATGCTATCACATCACTAGTCGACTCAGCCTCCTCTACGGTCATGGCAAAAGCTCTGCCCTATGGAGGTACTCCCCTTTGCTGGTGCTGGACAAACTGCTGTTGTTGCGTAGGAAATGGGGGTCCTCTTTGCTGCGGGGCCACTGGTGGTCTAACTGGTCCTCTCTGGGCTGAGGATCCTACTATAGGGGGTGCGGTAGGACACTCTCTCATCTGATGTGTAGGTAATCCACAGTATAGGCACACGCCTAATCTCTTTCGGCAGATCTCCTACGAATGCCCTGGCTTCTTGCAATAATTGCATAAGGGTGCTTGTTGTACTTGTCTCTGTGGCTGCTGCTACACTTGCTGAGCTGGGGCTCTAACTGGGGCACGGTACTATTGTTGTTGCTGTTGGAAGGTCCTTGGCAGAAATTGTGGATGCTTTGCCTGCCCCTATCTACTACCACCGCCGATAGCATACCTGTTTCTCTTATTCTAATGACCCATATCCAACTCGACTCTTTGAGACTCTGCCAATATGTCAGCAAAAGTTGTATGAGCCCAAGAAATATGGACCTTGACCTTTTGGTTCAACCCCTCTCTGAATCGTCTAGCTCTATACTCCGGGTTCCTAACCATGTACTCTGCGAATTAGCTCAGCGTGCCAAATTTCGTAGCATACTTATCCACGGTCATCCCGTTCTGCTCCAAGTTCTGGAATTGCTTCTCCAGAACCCCTTTGGCTACTACAGGAAATAATTTTCTCTTAAAAAGGTCCTTGAACTGCTCCCAAGTCAGGTTTGAATTCGTAATCCTAGGCTCATTTCTGAACTAAGTACGAGCATTATTGTGAAGCTGCAAGCCAACCGCCTCAATCTTCAGGTCCTCAAAAAATTAAGAAACTCTCATGATCCCCTCGATATCCTCGAGCCACTAATCAGCATAGAGGATTCCCTCTATCCCCTTGAACGTTTGAGGCTCCATCTTCTTGAAGTCCTGGTTGTTTCCCACCATCAATTGAGCGGCCTGCTGTTGGGATTGCTGGGCAAACCTCTCCATGGCTGCTAAGGCAACTTGTTGGGCATTTTTTATTCCTGCCCTCAGCATTTCTGTCTGTTGCTTCTGAGCCTCAACCTGAGTCTTTTGAGCCTCCATTATGCTTCTAAAGAGTTCGTGTAATGGCTGAGGGGGAGGAGGAAGACTAACCGATCCAGCTGATGAGGCCTCCTGCGATGCAGATGGTGTAGGAAAAGCACTATTGGCTCTGCCACCGCGCGTTCTAGTCTTGGGTGGCATTCTGAAAGGTTGAAAGCAACAATAATTCAATTTATATGGCATAAGATAAGAAAGTATTCAAGAAGGACAATCAACTATGGAAGAGGTTCGATTGCTCGAAAGGAAATAGTAAGGGTTAGTAAGTTGAGTATATGGGATCCCTAGTTGTGATTGAGTATCTTTCTTTCCCTAGTATGTATATCCTATAGCAGGCTCACAGTCGTACATCTAACTTGAGTACCACTACGAGTTCGTAACCTTGTGCGAAACCTGACCTGCATGGGCCACCACTAAAAATGTGTCACGACCCGCACCCTAGATTTGGGCATGAGTCATGGGTACGTCCAGCCTACGCCATAGTATCGGTGGTAGAACGCTGTATAATAAGCCACAAGTATAATCTACTAATCACAATATATATACATCTCTACACTATACTGAATCACAGGTACTAGTTTAAATGAATACACCAAGATAATAATGAAATAATAATCTTGATGCGTTCAAGGAATCTCCCCAAAATCTAAATATCCAAGGTACTATACTCAAAATACTTAAAAAAAAATTGTCGGAGAACAATCCGGTCCAAAATAACTAACAAAATCAACTACTACTAAACTACTCCATTGTAGATGGTATCTGAGCTGCTAACTCTCCCTGAGCCTCCGGAAGGGCAAGATCAGGCTCTATTATGTCACTAGCATACGGTCCATAATGTGTAGGGATTGCATCCTCATTGTAGTCATCTAAAATATTTAACCATTCAGGAAGGGAACGAGTACATCACAGTGAAAACAGTTCCAACACATGGTAGAAGTTATAAGATAATAAATAGTGACGAATATATGATAGCAACAAAACTGTAATCATAATAAGGCAACTAGAATAAATAAATGCTAAAGTCCTGTCATGGCAACATATAGTAAAAATATCTCCAAGCAACAAAGGAAATAACTAAAATGTATGGAAGAAAAGATTAGAACATCTATCATATGTGATTTGAAATACCTTGTTGACATGTGAACGACTAAGGGATAAAATCTGGCAAACCACACGTGTCGTGCATGGCTGCTATTATTCCAGTAAGACCATGGGATAAAAAGGGTAGTTGACACGTCCACTATGTATTTTCCCTCCCCACGAGTACAACATGGATTCTGAACCAGTAACGAAGAAATAACAATAATCCAGAACGGTCACGTATCTTATAATAAGAATCCATCATACTAATCCATGTAGCAAGTATCAAGAATCAAATAATCAATACTAAGCATGCATTATAGAGACTATCAAGTACTGAAAGTAATCACGGAAATGTACTCATCTGTGGTCCTTAGCTAGTATGAGTCAGAATCCAAGTCACAGTCCAAATAGCCTATATAGTACAAATTTACCATGTCAAAAGATAAGTTATTTTAATTTATTTAATTCTGGAATAATTACTCTAAAATCCTATTTTAATCTTATTATTCTGATTTTTAGGTTAATTCCTAAATTTTTCCAAAAGAACTAAAAATTTTCAACTCGAGACTTATGGCACGCAAATCGAGGCGACCTGTTGACCAAAAAGTCAACCAATACAAACTCAACTTTCATGCATGGTTTCCTGTAGATTTCAGCATCACAAATATGCTAGATTTATGGCTCATCCGGATTCAAGTTCGTTTGGAAATTATTGCACATACAAAATCGTATTGTGCAACGGTGGTTGATTGCTAACCTAGAAGTTCTAGAGAATTAATAGCATAGAAATATTTTGAATTAAATTATGTTAAAACATATGGCAATGATCTCAATATTAGCTTTCCAAAACTTTAAACAGTTCATGATTCTGATTCTTGGTTCTCCCAAAATCGTGAAAACACCGAGATACATCTATTTTCAGACATGCTATGCTCTACAAATTTTCCAGAATCTAATATTCTAAATTTCATGAAACAATTTATATATTCAGAAAACTAACCTCAATATGGTTCTAATACAAGAAATTGGGACACGTTTGGAGCCCAGAGCTATGAGTAATGGCTTCTGGAAGATGAAGGAAACCCTAGATGACAATTCCCTAAAATTGGCTAAAAGAAAACCCTAGAAATTATAAACTAAATACTATATATATATAGGAGAGAGAGAGAGAGCAACCGTGGCTAAAGGAGGTGCCATGTGGCATCCATCCATTGCTGCCCGCTCAGATTGAACGGCCAACGTTCAAGCCGGCATGGCTCGGCTGAGTCCGAGTCGGATTAGGACTCGGCTCGGCTCAGCTCAACTTGGCTTGGATCGACTCCACCCGCACCCACCATCGCCCTCTCTACCTGACCGTTGGGCCCCGCTGACTGGGCCACGCTAGCTGACACGCGGGCCGGTTGGATACTGACTGGGCGGGTTGGTTTTATTACGTTTTTCTTTTTCTGAAAATTAGTTTTTAATTTAGTTTTTCATAATTAACTCAAAGTAAATGCTAAAAATAACCAAAAAATTCTCAGAAAATTCTAGAAAATATATTTGATTATTTAGAATCTAAAATAAAAGTTTAGGATATTTTTAATTATATTTGACCCTAAAATAAATTCTTGAAAGTCCTAGGAAATTAGTTTTACTAGTTTTTAATTAACTAAAAATTATAAAAAAAAATCCAATAGTCCCAAATTAACCTAATAACAATATTTAAGCTAGAAGTTCAGGATACGAAGGTTACACTACATGACACCAAGACCATCTTAGAGGCAGCAGGGACTCTAGCTAATGAGTATGTAGTAGTAGTGAGGCTATAGTTGTTGGACTTGACTCGTGACTAGTGGGCAGCGCAGGAGGTTTCTCTCATAGCATCGATTGCATGGACAATTTTTACTGAGATGTTTCAGTTGAGGTACTTTAATGCGGTGGTGCGTTACGAGCTTTAGTATAGGTTTAAAAAATATCATCTAGGAGGGAAGGACCATCGACGGTTACGCGGAGGAGTTCGCGAGACTTTATCTGTTTGCTCCCAGTTTAGCGACCGAGTTGGAGAGGGCGGAAAGGTTCCAGCACGTAATCCATTTAGAGATTATCTTGGTAGTATAGCAGTATGAGTTCCAGACCATTGATACGGTGATGCGGGCATCCAGGAGGTATGAGTATACATCGCAGAGGATTACAAATCCAGTTGGAGGCTAGAAGAGGCCTAACATTTTGGGAGGATTATCATCCCAGTCATCAGCACCAGCTCTGGCAGTTCGAGCTATGACGATTGGATCCTTGAGGAGGGCACTATCATCTCAACAATCATCCTAGATGCGCCCTCAACGGAGGCTGTCATCCTCTTCTTCTTCTAGTAGTTGTTTCCATTTTCGAAACCAGGACATATTGTATCAGAGTGCGGTAGGGCACATAGATTGTGCTTGGCATGTGGGGCATCAGACTACATGGTCAGAATATATCCTAGGAGGGACCAGACTGGATCATCATCAGCCCAGTCAGCAGTTCGTTCAGTAGTGCCGTAGTATAGGACACCAGTACCAGTGCAACAACAGCAGGTTCAGAGGCTTCTGCCTCCACAGGCTCAGGCATTCCAGTAGAGGCCGCCGTAGTATACGCAGGCCCAGGCGAGACCTTGAGGTCAACAACAGAGGGGACCAACACCTAACGGGCAGGGTCGAGCCTTCTTGCTATCGAGAGAGGAGGCTTTGGCAGCAGGAGAGGTGGTAACATGTACCATTCTCGTACACTTTTATTCAGTTTCAGCTTTATTTGATTCTGGTGCATCGTATTCATTTATATTTTCATCCTTTGCGACATGAGTGGATTGGAGTCTGAGTCCTTACTTGTAAGGTTTAATATATTTACTGGTAACGGTCTCGCAGGAGTAGATAGAGTATATCCCTCGTATAGAGTTATAGTGTGCGGGAGAGAGTTTCTCGCAAGATTGATAGAGTTTCCTATGAGCGATTATGATATCGTCTTTGGAATGGATTGGTTGAGTGCGAGATGCGATAATCTATTTCAATAGTGGCAAGGTTTTCTTTCGTGTCCCTGATAGGGAGGAGTTCTCATTCTTAAGAGGTGTAGTAGAGTCACCGGAGGTTACATTGATGATAGCGGAGGCCGAGGAGGTACAGTTTCCCAGGGTAGTTTGTGAGTTTCCTGACGTATTTTTCGACGAGCTACTAGGTGTACCACCAGTTAGAGGCGTAAAGTTTTATATTGATTTGATCCTGAGAGCAGAGCCTATATCAGAGATGGTTTATAGGATATCACCATCTGAGTTGGAGATCTTGTACCGGATGATTGAGGAGTTGAGAGTCAAGGGATTCATTAGACCTAGTGCATCACCTTGGGGAGCCCCATTACTTATTTTAAAAAGAAGAATGGTTTATCGCATTTAGTCATTGATTATAGAACACTAAATACGATAACCATTAAGAACAAGTATCCCTTGCTCACGACAGATGACTTGTTTGATCAGCTAAGTGGGGCAACAATATTTTCTAAGATCGATATGTAGTCTGGGTATCATCAGATCAGAGTCAGAGAGAAGGATATACCCAAGATGACATTTAGATCTAGATATTGTTATTGGGAGTTCTTAGTTATGCCATTTGGACCGACCAATGCACCAGCTATAGTCATGTCTCTCATGATTAGAATCTTTATGCCTTATTTAGACCAATTTTTGATAGTGTTTATTGATGATATCTTGGTCTATAGTCAGAGTGAGGAAGGGCATGAGAAGGATCTTTGCGTAGTTCTCCAGATCCTCCGAGAGCAGCAGCTTTATGCGAAGTTTAGCAAGTGTTATTTGTGGTGGAAAATGAAAGAATGAAAATATATTCAAGATGGGGTTTACACGAAATCCACCTTCTTTGGTTTACAAACAAACTTGTACAATTTGATCCTATACGAGAATGTGGGAGTACAATTTATTTAATCTGGATAAATATTGCTATAGGTGTCTGATCTGCAGTCGATCACTTTAGCCCTTGGACCACACGATGTTGAAGAAGTGCCGTGGAAGACAGGTAGTAGCTTCGAAGGTTGCAAAAGAGGGTGGATGCACGATGCCAAAGTTGTCGATCCCTACTCTTTTGCCTGAGCTCCGGATTCTCTCTCTCTCTCTCTCTCTTGACCTCTGGTTCGATCTTTCTTGGAAGTTCGACCGTGGATCTGATATTGGTTTTCTTGACCAATTTTCTGACCTTGTTCCTCATTGATAGAGGTCTCTATTTATAGAGTTTTAGTGACAGTGACCACTCCGTCGGTGTAGAAACCGAGGAGTAAAAAGTACAACACCCTTTTACACAAAGGTTAAAATAACCAATGCCTGCGTATAGATGATCCTTTGAATGAGCGTGTGATGCAGGTCCAACTAGGGGACAAAACGCGTATAATCGCTACGAAGATCATGGCGTAGAAGCCACGTAGGTAGGTATCCCTCGTGTAGAAGAGGAGGGCGTAGAAGCCAATGTCTGTCACTATGTCGTAGAAGCCAAGTAGGCATAGAAGTCGAAAATAGGCGTAAAAGCCGAGTGGTCATAGAGGCCGAGTGGGCGTAGAAGCCGAGTGGTCGTAGAGGCCGAGTGGGCGTAGATGCCGAGTGGTCGTAGAGGCCGAGTGGGCGTAGAAGCCAAATGGGCGTAGAAGCCGAGTGAGCACAGGAGCTGAATGGGCGTAGAAGCTGCTGCGTACCGTGCCAGAGTGCTGATGTGGACGTCTTAGCCAGAATTACAGCTTTTGAAGATATAATCAAATCTCTTGCATTAAATGTTGAGATTTGCCACCATCCTGTGCATTAAATGCGGAGGCGTATTTTTTGAAGGTCTGCAGCCCTTCTGTGCATCAGTCGTAGAGACGTGCCTCGAGAATTTGTCACCGCTCTGTGCATTAGACGTAGAGACGTATCTCGAGCAACTGTCATCGCTCTGTGTATTGGACGTAGAGACGTGCGTCGAGCAACTGTCATCGCTCTGTGTATTGGACGTAGAGACGTGACTCGAGCCCCGTACGAAGTGCAGCTTTTGATGTGGCAGGCAGTTTGTCTATTGCGGAGTGTAAACAGCTCATGTCTGCCTGTGTAAAACAAGGCAGCGTATCCCTTTGTGCACGTAAAAGCAGTTTACGCAAAGGAGATGGCGGTAAATGACAGCCTGGGTCGCAGTGCTGTGCCATCATTATAGCCGTCGTCTGGGTAGCCATGCAGTATCCCTTTGTCAGAAGTCCAGACGTCAGGTTCATTGCAGGGTCTGACAGGTTCATTTGCAGGATCTGACAGGTTCACTTCGGAGAATATGAAGCGTCTCTCGTACACTTCAAAGAGGATGAGGTTTTTACGCCCAGGAGGCGACGAAGAACCCTGTTTACGCTGAAGCATCCTGGACGTACTGCCTTACGCGGATGGTCCTTTGAGCTTATATTTCATGCTGTGTTTAGAGGAAAAAGCTTTGTTGCACGCTTGATGGCTCTGAAGGCCTCTGTCTACGCTGCTCTGCATCAATATGCTGCGTATAGCCATCCGGCATATTTTTCATGCTTCTACAAAGCCCCCTTCAAAGCTTTCAAATTCCTCAGAATTTGGAACGCTTTGAATAAAGCATGAACCGCTCCTCATAATTCGAAACATATCTGAATGGAGCGTTGAAACGGTCGATGCTGACTTTATGGCAGATTTATTGGGGACCGGTGTGATCTCTTTCGCCTATAAAAAGGCTGGGGGGTTAACCCGTTCTCCCCACATTCCCATCACCACGCAGAGATGATAGCCGGAGTTCGTCGGGTCGACCTGAGAAAGAAGGAGATCATGTTCTTCCAGCGTGTAAGGAGCCGAAAAAGATGGCGTCTTCGAGCAAGTGTCCACTGCAACGATGGATCATGGAAGGATATCTTAGCCTCCCTTGCTCGGGATAATCAGCAACTTTATATGGCGGTTCTTCGAAAGAAGGGAAGGGTCGTATTTGACCACACAGCTTGCAAGCTGTATATTTCCCCCTGATACCTCCGCGGACAAGAGCAGACAAACTGTAACTGTTGTCCTCGATCGAGTTGGGTTTTAAAGAAGCCTCAACT
This sequence comes from Iris macrosiphon, assembly GCA_036927795.1. Classification (NCBI taxonomy): domain Eukaryota; kingdom Viridiplantae; phylum Streptophyta; class Magnoliopsida; order Asparagales; family Iridaceae; genus Iris; species Iris macrosiphon. The sequence continues at coordinate 100,481,985 of JAYESA010000013.1, read as the reverse complement.
GGATTGGTCATGGCGTACGGAGCTTGGGATCTGCATTATTTATGCATGTCCAGTTCTGTATCCTCCCGCCATCGATTTTCTTGTTCATGACTGTGGTGGTCGATGAACTACCATGGAAGAAGAGGAAGACTTGCACCGATGCGAGAACCCGGTAGAACAGATTCTGGGCGATCTTCAGACGATGATGGGGAAATCCTTTATAGACGGGGTTTCCCTCAGATGTAATCATGAAAAATAGAGAAAAACCCTTATAGATTGGATTTCCCTCATATGTAATAATGACTTTAATCTTTTAATAAAATCGTCTTGCTTCTTCATATGATCATCTTGCCATACGTTGCTGTGAAGTCTGAATATGTGTAGCTTCGACACGTCTGATTCTTTACGCCGACTCTATTTAGAAAGAGTGCTAGGTCCTGTCCTTTTGCGCATAGCAAATAGTCCATAGAACGCTATTTGAGCATTTTAAACATTTAGAACTGTTCTGCTGCTAGGACTGAGGAACTGCGTAGAGCTCTGAACTGTTGTTTTTACTTCTGATGAACAAAATTTTTGTTCAGACTTCGTCTTCAAGAATGATTTCTCAAATATCCCTTGGAACAGGGTCAAGAAATGGCTGTCAACTGAGTTGCCATCTTGATAGACGGGATATTCAGACTGGAGTCTTTTGAGCGTGAAGTTGCGGATCTGTTGCTTCTGAGCATAAACTAAGCACCACCGAGCGTGAGATCATCAATTTGGTATCTTCTGAGCATAAAGTTATAGGTTTGTAGCCTCTCGAGCATAAAAGTTACCGAGCACAAAGGCATCCGGGCGTATCACCATAGACTTATAGCTTACGAGCGTAAAAATCGTAGATCTGTTGCTGTCGAGCGTAGAAATCTCCTTAGCATAGGAACTGCTGACCTGCTTTGCGCGAAAAACTTTTCAAATTCGCTGACTGTCCGCTTTCTCTGAATAATAGGCTGACGTAGGACCCAATCATAACCAAATATTAATTATGAGATTTGGTTGGGGTTTCGAGGAGTCCGTTCGAGGATTCGAGGAGTCGACCCGAACTCTATATATATCCCAAGCTTTTGAGAGAAAAACTTTTTATCCGTCTTCTGCGAAAGAGAGCCCTCGACTGTTTGAGTTTTTTCTCTCGTTCTTTCTCCGAGCATTCCTAGTTTTTAGAAATGGCGCCGAAACAAATCCCCTCCGCTAAGGGAAAGAGTATAGGTTCTTCTTCTCATTCTTCAGCCCCAGCGAGAGAGTCTTCGGTCAGGCAAGGTGAACGTTCTTCTGAGCGAAGTATCCCGCCAACGAGTAGCGCACCCGGCCTTAGAGGTAGAGCCTTTGGGATGACAAAGAATGACGAAAAATCCTTCGCACACGTTGAACGTGACCGCGCTAGGTCGTCTTTTTTGCTGATAGCCTCTTTGAGGAAGATGACGCACAGAGACGTTTTCATCTTTTACGTCCACATTTCTAATGTGCCTGCGTAAAAACTCTATGTTTTCGTATTTTTGAGCGTAAAAGCTCTGACTACCAAAAACTTGGTGTATACTATAAAATTTTAGTTTTACGCTTGTGGATGGGACCTCCAGCGTAATAACTAGAATTTTGGCAGTCTGGCGTAAAGTACGGACTGTATACCGCCAATTACGCTTCTGGATGTGACTTTCGGCGTAAAATGACCAAATTTTGTACAGTATTGGCGTAAAGCACAGACTGTCGTTTCTTGGTCTTTATGTTGCAAGATTTGTGATGACGTATTTTTCTTGCACTTTTGCAGTTAACTTGTATGAGTCTCCACTGGCCGAGGTGATTGGTTCCGCTGTCGGGATGATGTACTCAAACTATCTGGAGGATCTGTCCCACGTGATATTTCCTATCTTCGGACCCCAGTATCCTGAAGGAAGGGAGATCTTGATATCGGCTCAGGGCGAGCGGACGTTGCTGAACATGATTAACGGGGAGCCCCTAACGTACATAGACGGGGACCAGTACATCAAACCGACTTTTCTTTTTGGGGACATGATTGACAAACGGTCCCAGACGAAGCCCAAGAGAGAGCCCTGGGTTTTCCCCGCCGAGAGTGTGGTCTTGTATCTGCCAACGATGCCGAGAGATTATCCCATCTCGGCTTTCTTCCATGCTACACATCCCAGGAGGATGTCGTGGACGCTGACTCCCGATCTTCACGGCAAGCCGGGGAAGATCTTTTATTTGAAAGGAGCTGACCAGGGGTCATTTGTCAGCCGCCCTTCCGGCGTTGTGATGGTGTTCAGGGGACTGTGCCCGGGCAGCGTCCCGAGTGAAAACAGTTCTGTGATCCAGCCGGTCCAATTGCCGACTTTCTGCAACGACTTCATGGGGCGAGGGGGTGTATACCCCAAGGAGAATCCTCGGTGCAATGGGTGGATTACCCCAACAAACCTCCGATGGGCTTGCCTAGTTGACTGGGCCTTAAAGCATTTTTGGAGAGCGCTGGAGGGCATTGGACTGTATGCTGCTGTGAGTACGACGAGTGTCGGGTTGCCTCCCAACCCTAACCTGTTTCTGGCAGTGATGGAGCGATACATTTCACTCACCGGGACCTTCGCCACTCCACTGGGGGAGTTGGGGTTGGCCCTCCATGAGATGGCAGTGATCTCGAGACTGCCGATGGGGGATACCCCATATGAAGAGTATGTTCCCACCAACCGGGAGTTGGAGGACTCGGACCCTCGGATTGTGGAGGTGTATCAGGAGGTGATGTGCTACTACTTCACGTGCACCACTTTTTATGATGAGCCTTCTGATTTGGCTCACACCACTAAGTGGATGTCCTACCTCTTCTTCCACCAGGCCAGGGCCGCCAAGTCGGAGAAAGTTTCGGGGGGCAAGAATGAGCCCGTGAACTGTTTGGGCGTACTCAGTGCCCAGGTCATCGAGGATCTTATGGAGGATGCTAAAGCTCCAGATTCGATTCTCAATGACGGGGTAGGAAAGTATCCTGAGGGCACTAAGGCCTACAGTTACTTGAGGCGCTGTTGCAGGCCTCTGTCTAAGGAAGTCTGACAGGCTGGCTTTCTCTCTATATGGCTGCATCGAGTCGTGGTGCCCGGCATTGCGTCCGCGGACCGCATTCACCGGAATATCCTGTGGCCTGCCGTGCGTCTGGTGTTCGGGGCAAGACTGGGCTTACTTTCTGCCATGGTGTGCCATATACAGGCTGGCCTGAGAGCCATGACTGATGGACTGCTCGTCAATGAAGCTCGGCGTGATAGCTTTCCCCGGGTGGAGTTACCATACCTGTACTTGATGGGATGGTTAATTCTCCACAACCCCCGGGTGATGTCTCTCGGCCCTGGTAGTAGCTCGTGGGGTAGTTTCTTGCTGAACTACAAGGACTCTCCCTGGAACGTGAACATAGTTTTAGACTGTCGGCTGGTGCTGAGCCTCAGTCACGGCTGAAAGATCCTTTGCACTGTCCCCTCTGTACATCGCAATCAGTCGGGGATTAGGCTTGAGGATTTAGGTGGAGAGAAGACCAATCTTTCTCCTGAAGCTTTTAACTGGTTGGTCTGCATCCGACCTCCCATTTGCTGTACAGGAGCGAAGATCATTGCTTCTTCGAGCCCTACAGCCTAGTCGGTTTGCCATGCAGTTTGGGTACGATCAGCTGCACGTGGGCAATACCGTCACCAGCTTCAGGTCCAGGGGCGGACTCATTGATGGAGCCAAAGGATGGCGGTATTTTATCATGGGTTGCACGGAAGCAATCTTTATCGTGCCGGTCGTCACACTCTCCACGGAGCTGCACATCCTCCATTCGTATGCCCAGTTCTACGTGGCGATCAACACCTTCCATCGTGATTTTGACATGTGTGGAAGCTTTAGGGTACCTTCTCCCAAGCCTGGGAGAAGAGTCGAAGTCCCCTCGGTTTCATCTGAGGAGGGTGAGGGGTCCGTCACTCCGGATGAGCCTCTGGTGTCGGTGTCGAGGTATGAAGTACCTCCGCCTGCGGGGGCTTTAACAGTCTCTGGGAAGCGAAGGGCTCCTGCTTCGAAGCAGACTTCCCCTCGAAAGAGGAAGAAGAAGACGGTTAATCATTCTCTCCGGATTCCTGGTATTGAGGCTCCTAGAGAGGATCCTGCTGCCTCCCCTGTTGGGAATGTCTCTTTGATTGGAGGTTCCCCGTCTTTCGGAGAGGGACCTTCTGTTTCGGCTGGCGGTGCCGGAGAACCCCTGCTTGAGTCTGTCTTTGCTGCCACCGCCTCCGGTAGTGGAACGAAATCTCCTGCGTGGCCGAGGCAAATAAGAGAATCTTTTCCTAGACCAGCAACGGATGAAACTCCTGCCGTGTCCGTGAGCATGCCTGGCGAGATTCCAGCTGACGAACCTCGACCGCGTCTTGGTGAAGGCTCAGTAGAGCACCTGGTGGTGTCGGTGGGCCCACCCCCTTCTCCAGGTATGACAGTTCGCATTGTGTCATTAAGGCGTGATTTAGCTATGTCGGCTGCAGATGCGACTTATATACCGTTGGCTACGGGTAAATGTCATCTTTATGTCTCCTCTTAGAAAGATTACCATTATATTGATATCAACTTTCTTGTTCTCTTCTCAGGGGACGACGTCCACGGGGAGTATAGCGTTGAAGCGCCTTCTGGCTCTGCTCGGGCTCCTGGCGATGATACAGAGGCGCCCGACTTCGAGGAGGAAATATCTTCGAGGGCCAGCTCGCCCGGAGTGGTTTCGTCATCTCAAGAGGAGGACGAACCTGTTATCGTGACCTCGCCTCTCGCGAGTATACCGATGACTTCGACCGTTGTTGTCGTACCTCCTTCGATCGCACCACCCGTCGAGGCGGCGGGTGTGGCCACCTCGCCTACAATTATTCCTGGAGGGGGACTTGCCAATATCGCAGCCACTTCTGGCGTCCAATCGGATCTAGTTGCGCTGACCGAGCAATATACCAGCCTCTTTTACACCAGTTTAAAAATGCTGATATCAATGGTGTTGGCGAAGAATCTAGACTTTGAGCGTCTGAAGAAGGCTTCTCAGTTTTCGATCGGGGCGGTCAGGGAGTTCGGCGATTCTAGGGTAGCTGACGCCCTGGAGGCGATGGTTAATGGTTTGGAGCAAACTATTAACGAATACTTGCAGCTGGCTCGGGGCAGCCTTGAAGCTGAGGTCCAGGCCAGATACGACCTTATGACTGTGCGACTTACTAAACAGCTGGAAAGCCTAGATAACTCCATCAAAGCACATAAGCTGGAGATGGATGAAAGAAAAGCTGTCATGGAGGAGGCTCTTGCTCTTCAGATGAAGTGCCAATCCGAGCATAAAGGGAACGTAGCGAGGGCCCGCAAGTTGAAGGAAAAACTCGCTCTGGAAGAGGAGTAGGCTTCTCAGTCGTTGGTGGGTCTAGACGTAGGGACTGGTCGACTGAGCACCGTACGACGGGATCTGGAGTGTGCAGAAGCTGTCCGTGCTGGCTCTTTTCGGGCAAGGGCCGAACTGTCCTTTATGAACAATCCTGAGGCACGGCTGGAGCAGGCCCGCGCTGATGCCTTGGTTTCCAGGAATGAGAGGATAGCTGCACTGGTACAGCTGATTCGCGATCTGACCGCTCCCCCACAATGATGTACCCTTTCTTCTTTTTGCTTCCCAAATATAATTTTGCTCTTTTTGGGAATAAATAAAGCAAATCTTTCCTGACTCTGTGGACCCATTATTTTGGAATGTAAATGACAGGTTTGGGCGGGAGTGATATCAGAGGTAGTATGGACGTGATAGACTCTCGATAAACTTTTAGCAGGACATATCTATTCAGAGGTCATACGGACATGATAGAATATGACCCAACTAGTTTTGTTCTGGAAGTAGTTTTGTCAGAATTGAGTTTCTCGCTGTATTCTACTTGAGTATAGGGGTTTTAAGCATAGTACCATTTCAGGAATTTACCGTTGATAGGAGTCATTAACAGGTCTCCATTAGGCTGGGCTAACCTGTAAGCGCCGTTTGAGAACGTTGTCTCGATCACATAAGGGCCTTCCCACTTGGGCTGGAATTTGCCTTTACTTCTGTGAGTAAGGATCATCGGCCTTCTTACGGCTAAAACTAGCTCGCTGACTTTGAACACTCTTTCCTTTACTTTGTTATTGAAAGCTCTGGAAATGCGTGCTTGGTAGAGCGCGATGCGCTGTTGAGCTTGGAGGCGTTTCTCGTCTAATCCTTCTAGCTCTTGAAGCCTTAACAGGTCATTCTTTTCTTAAGTCAGCTCATTAGTCACGGCTATCCTGAGTGACGGGATCTGGACTTCAATGGGGAGAACTGCTTCGCTCCCGTAGACCAGTGAAAATAGGGTACAACCTGTCGGTGTTCGTACCGTTGTACGGTATGCCCAGAGACATTCGCCCAGCTTCTCATTCCAATCTCTCTTATTTGCAGAGACAAACTTCTTTAAGAGTTTGATAATAGTTTTGTTGGAAGCTTTCGCCAAACCATTAGCAGCTGGATAATATGCCGTAGAGGCAATATTGTGTATCCGATTTTTATCGCAAAATCGATAAAACGCTTGGCTGATAAACTGAGGCCCATTATCGTGAATTATCCTCCGGGGTACCCCGAAGAGATAAATGACGTGATGCTTGATGAAGCTGATTACATTAGACGCTTTTACCTCAGCAAGAGGGATCACCTCTGCCCATTTAGAGAAGTAATCCGTGATGGCCAGTATGAACCGGTGACCTCTGGAAGAAGACGGGTGAATAGGACCAATGATATCCATACTCCATGCTTCGAAAGGCCAGGATGCAACCGTAAGATGTAGATATTCAGACGGTTGATGTATGAAGTCTGCATGAACCTGACAGGCTCTGCATTGTCTTGCATAGTTGATCGCATCTGCGATCATAGTGGGCAAGTAATAGCCCATTCTCCTGATACGATCCTGTAGCTTAGGACCGGGCTGATGTGCTCCGCATACGCCGTCGTGAGTTTCTCGGATAATCTGCTGTGCTTCATCGTTAGATAGACATCTCAATAGCAGTCCGTCGTAGGTCCGGCGATATAGGCATTATGAAGATGCCTCGAAGTAGAAACGTAATGATCGTCTTTTGACGGATACTGCTTCTTTGGGGTCCTCCGGCAAGATTTCGTATACGACGAAATCTATGAAGGGACTTCTCCAGTCTCTTCTAGGGGGATCTGTATTCACAGCGTAGCTACGTTCTATGTAAAATTTGTTCTCCATACAGAATAAATCTCTGTTAAGAAGGATTACCGAATCCTGCCTTCTTATAGGAGTGGCTAAATCCGCAGCTAGACTGGCTAGGGCATCAGCTTCCAGATTCTGAGATTGAGGTACATGCTCTAGGAAGAACCCTTTGAATGTCATGGCTATCTCGATCGTTACTTGGTGATAGGAGATGAGGTATGGATTCTGGACTTCATATATTCCCCTGACTTGATTGACTATAAGCAGAGAATCCCCGAAAGCTTCTAGGGACCCGACCCCCATCTCTTTGGCGACTTGAAGCCCGATTAGGAGAGCGTTGTACTCTGCCACATTGTTGGAGCATGGCTTGCTAAGAGAATATGCTTGGTAGATGACGAGTTTATCAGGAGTGACCAGGACGATTCCTACCCCTGAAACCACGTTTCCCTTCGGACCAGTCCTGGAGGCGCCGTCGAAGAACAGTTGCCATGCGTCACTTTCTATTGCGGAATTACATTCTGCAACTTCATCGGGAATATCCTCGTATAATTTAGAGGCCTCCGGGATCGGATGAGCAGCTAGGAAGTCGTCCAGCGCTTGGCCTTTGATGGACTTCTGCGGGACGTATACCATGTCATATGGTGTTAACAACATCGCCCAAGTCGCGAGTCGGGAATTAAAAGCACTTGGCTTGCTCATCAGTACTCGAAGAGGGTTGATCCTGGAGATGATATGAATAGTCTGGCCGGTGACATAGTGCCGCGTCTTCTGGATAGCGAACATCAGAGCCAAGCATTCTTTCTCTACTGGGTTGTACCGGTGTTCGGCTCCGATCATCATCCTGCTGAGGTAGTAGATAGCCTGTTCATGACCCATATCATTCTTCTGTACGAGAAGAGCTCCTAGCGAATGATCCATCGCTCGAACGTACAGCAAGAACGGTCTTTCCATGACGGGAGGCACCAGAACTGGCGGACTGGTGAGATAGCGCTTGATATCTTCGAACGCTTGCTGACATGTTTTGTCCTATACGAAGGATACACCTTTCTTCATGAGATACGAAAAGGGCTGACATCTCCCCGAGAGGTTGGATATGAACCTCCGGATATAAGCCAGACGGCCTTGAAATCCCCGGAGTTCCCTCAGATTGCGGGGCGGTTGCATTTTTACGTTGGCCTGGACTTTGTCAGGGTCCACTTGGATGCCTTTGGCGGTGATAACAAATCCCAAGAATTTGCCACTAGACACACCCAGAAAGGACTTCGTAGGGTTCATCTTGAGTTGATGTTGGCACATTAACTCGAATACCGTCTTCAAGTCTTGAATGTGATCATCTTTGAGGCGGCTCTTGACGGATATGTCGTCCACGTAACATTCTACTATTTTGCATAAATGCTCATAGAATATATTACTCATAGCCCGTTGGTTTGTAGCTCCGGCGTTCTTCAATCCGAAGGGCATGACCGTATAGCACTATACCCCCAACGGGGTTCGGAAGGCAGTGTGCTTCTCGTCTTTGGGATGCATCATGATCTGATTGTATCCTGAGAATCCGTCCATGAAAGACATACGTTCAAAATTGCAGGTGTTGTCGATCATGATGTCCGTGATGGGAAGAGGGAACTCATCCTTGCGGCAGGTTGCATTCAGATCTCTGTAATCGATGCAGATACGTATTTTCCCATTTTTCTTTATGACTGGGACAACGTTGGCGACCCAGTCGGGATATTGTTCTTCCCGGATGAAACCGCAGGCTATCAACTTCTTGACTTCAGCTTCGATGGCGTCCATCATATCCGGACGGAACCGGCGTTGGTGCTGCTTCACAGGCTTTGAATCGGTCAATATGTTGAGTTTGTGAGTAGCCACCTTTGGGTCAAGGCCCGGCATGTCCTCATAATCCCATACAAAGACATCGATATACTCTTTTATCAGCTGGATAACTTCTTCCCTTTCAGCTGGGGAAAGATTGTTACTGATAAATATCGGCTTTGGCGAAAGTTCACCCCCAACATCAACCTGGATAACTTCATCTTTGGTGGAAGGTTTCTTTTGCTCGAAGCAGAATTCCCACTGCATATCCATTTGTTGGGCCCAAGAGTCATTCTCAAACAGCTCAGAATCCTGTTTATCTGCTTCAAAGGGATCTGCCACTACCATATTCACTGATAATATTTGTTCGGCAGGGCCTGGTCCTGAAGGTTTGGCAGTTGAAGCGTCCGCCGGTACATCTTCCTGACTTGCTCCGTGATCGTTGAGGTAGGCTTTCCCTGAACGGGTTGCAGCAAATACCTCATCTTCATCTGATGCCGAAAAAGTTGCGACCATATGGCATGGTTTGCATTTGGAGCTCTTTCTAGACGTAGCCTTAGTAGCTTTAGTCTCCTCCTCGAGCTCTGACACCAAATCCGGATGAACCCACATAATCTCGCCCTGCCCGATGGTTAGGGGTACCAGGTCATGATTTTGACCCCTAGCCGGAGGGAGATTGACGATGTTCATCGTGGTCCGGGAAATGGATGTGATACCGTCCGAGACTTCTTGGGAAGGCAGGTTGCCAAACCGCAGAGAGATTATGTTGGCCGTGACCGTCTTCTCGGTGTTGTGCAGAGTGATAGCCTTAGCATCGATCAAACCTTGGATCTTCCTTTTCAGTATATAACATGCCTTTATCGGGTGGTACACGTACCTGTGGAAGATGCAGTATTTGGGGTTGTTAGTACTGCCGACTTCTTGGGGCCGTCTTAGTTCCGGAAGGGTGATCTTGCCAGTTTTGACGAGACACTCGAATATACTTGGGATATCGTCGTCGTCGAAAGAGTAGACTTCGACGGGCCTGGAGGTCCCGGGTCTCGCTTGTGCGGTTGCCGTAGTCTTTTGCCTGGCCGTATTGATCGCCAGAGCTTCTTTTTCTTTGGAGCTGCGAGGATGGTCGCTGCTGGGAGTTGACCTTTTGCCTCTGTCAGAGGCGGAGATCATGATGCCATTGTCGCGTGTCTTGCGACTGTTGTCTTCGGTGGCTACTGCCGAGATGATCAACAAGGGCTAATCATGGAACTGATATGGTCCTGTAAATACCGAGACTACGGAAAGGAGGTTCTTCCTGCAAATGTCTACTAACGCAGAGTCCGAAACTCCTGGAGGCATCTGTAAGGTGGCATGACGAAAACGTTCGACGAAGGTGCGAACGTCCTCCTTTTCCCTCTGCTTGACTTCGATGAGAGAGGACATAGACATGTCCATTCCTCCCTCGTAGAATCACGTGAAGAATAAAGCTTTGAAATCCTCGAAGGAAGTAATACAGTTGTCCGCCAAGCTACGGTACCACTGATAGGCTACTCCTGAGAGGCAGCCTTTGAACAGCCGAGTGAGGAGGGCGTCGTTCCCTTGCAGCAACACCGTCATCATACTGAAATAGTTCATGTACTGACTTGGTGATGTTTTTCCCTCGAACAGAGCCATAGTCTAAGGTTTGTACCTTGGAGGGAAAGGGAGCTCTTCCCAGATAGCTGGGTAAGGCTGGTTGATTCCCAGTTTCTTTAGTTGATCTTTGTGCTTCAAGGCGTCAAACTGGGCTTTCAACTCACATACTGCCTGCATCGGATTTTCAGTTGGAAGCGGGACTACGGTGTAGTGCGGAGTTGGTTGTATCGTAACTCCAACGGGAGGTAATATATTCTCCGAGTGAGGAAGTGGAGGAACTGCTGACTCTTGATCTAGAGCAGGCTCTTGGTTCGGGTTGGATAGTGGTAAGTCCACCCCCACACGTTTCTGAGTTGGCGGGACCGATGCTTGAGCTATGGCAGTTGCATGCTGAGTTAGCATCATCTGGTACATGTTCTCCATTATGGATTGTATTTGTTTCAGAGATGTCTCCAGTATAGTGATGCGTTGTTCCGCGTTTCCTGACGGTGAAGCTTTCTCGCGTTTATCTTCAACGGCATAAACTCCCATTTCCCTAGGCATCGTCGAAGGATGCTTATAGGTTGCTGCAGAAGTCGACTCTATACTCTCAGTATTTGATTGGGGAGAATGGCGACCCCCAGCGTCGGAATCAGAGGAGTACGAAGTCAGTTATTGTGACCTTGAACGAGTGTTCTAGAACACCCCATCTTCAGTGTCTCTGAGGAGCATGTTGGATCTCCTTCGGCTTAGAGTTCTAGAGGACGGACGTCTTGAGCCTGAGCTTCCTCCAGGTATATGCGAAGCCATGTTCGCGGATGCATGCGCGGGATTTTCTTCCTGGAAAGACAGAGAGTAGCTCAACCGGTCGAAAATTGACCGTTTTGCTTTAGAACAGCAGCAGTCAATCACAATCTTATGACTATTATAACATTGCTCGCCAGGGGTCATAATAGACATGTTGGAAGGTCCCCTTTCCTTATGCTTCTGGATTAGATATTTGCGCAAGTCAGGAGAAGTAGAAGAAGAAGACGACGGCTTGTTCCTTCTGTTTCCACCAGTGGGCATGCGGAGATTGGGCACCATGGTTCTCCCTGTGCCACCTTTGTACAACAGATTGGCCATCTGGGTGGCGAATAATCCCCGAGGAGGGTGTCTTTCCGCAACCTGAGCTTTCTTTACGTCGTGGGACTTTGCCTGGCATAATTTGGAGATTTGATCAGACTGGCGTAAAGCTGAAGAGGTCCTCAGTCGGCCATCGGCTTCCCACGTAATCCGGAGAGTAGGCAGATTGCTCTCTCCCTGGCATAAAGGCCGAGAAGTTGAGTAATCTGCCGCTTGCTTCCCCTTGCGGAGATCACAGCACTCATCTGGTTCCCCATAGAGGTCAGATGTTGTCTTGCGCACGGAGCGTGATTTGTACTTCCGATTTGGCGCTGAGGCATCATCAGAAGTTTTGTCTGTACCGCGCGTAGCAGGAGACTGGTTTGTACGCGTAGAGCGCAGTGGATACTTCTGGGTTAGCGCTGAAGCTTTTCCCGAAGTTTTATCTGTACCGCGCGTAGCGGGAGACTGGTTTCTATGCTTAGAGCATAGTAGATACTTCTGGGTTAGCGCTGAGGCTTTGTCCAAAGTTTTGTCTGTACTGCGCGTAGCGGAAGACTGAATTTTACGTACGGGGCACGGAGGGAGCAATGCTACAACCTCATTGGTCGGAGAGATCGGAGAGATCGGAGAGTCCACAGGAATGGTAGAGGATGTCTTGGGCATCCAGACCTTGTGCAGCTTCCTGTTGTCTTGGACGGAGAAAGGGTGAGAGCTACCCCCGGTTCGAAGCATGTCTTCATAAGCAGACTGGTCGAATTGGACGACCAGTGTCTTCTTCACGGTTCCTACAGATACCGCATCGTGTTGAGCAATTACTTCCTCATCAGAAGAGAAAGATGTCCCCAGCAGAGTCGCCATCTTGTTTGTAGTAGAAAATGAAAGAATGAAAATGTATTCAAGATGGGGTTTACACGAAACCCGCCTTCTTTGGTTTATAAATAAACTTATACAATTTGATCCTATACGAGGATGTGGGAGTACAATTTATTTAATCTGGGTAAATATTGCTATAGGTGTCTGATCTACAGTCGATCACTTTAGCGCTTGGACCACACGATGTTGAAGAAGTGTCGTGGAAGACAGGTAGCAGCTTCGAAGGTTGTAAAAGAGGGTGGATGCACGATGCCAAAGTCGTCGATCCCTACTCTTTTGCCTGAGCTCCGGATTCTCTCCCTCTCTCTCTCTCTCTCTCTCTTGACCTCTGGTTCGATCTTTCTTGAATGTTCGACCTTGGATCTGATATTGGTTTTCTTGACAAATTTCCGACCTCCCAATTTGTCGACCGTGGATCTGATATTGGTTTTCTTGACCAATTTTCTGACCTTGTTCCTCATTGATAAATGTCTCTATTTATAGAGTTTTAGTGACAGGGACCACTCCGTCGCTGTAGAAACCGAGGTGTGGAAAGTACAGCACCCTTTTACACAACGGTTAAAATAACCAATGCCTGCGTATAGATGATCCTTTGAATGAGCGTGTGATGCGGGTCCAACTAAGGGACAAAATGCGTATAATCGCTACGAAGATCACGGCGTAGAAGCCACATAGGTAGGTATCCCTCGTGTAGAAGAGGTGGGCGTAGAAGCCAATGTCTGTCACTATGGCGTAGAAGCCAAGTAGGCATAGAAGCCGAAAATAGGCATAGAAGCCGAGTGGTCATAGAGGCCGAGTGGGCGTAGAAGCTGAGTGGTCGTAGAGGCCGAGTGGGCGTAGAAGCCAAATGGGCGTAGAAGCCGAGTGAGCACAGGAGCTGAATGGGCGTAGAAGCCGCTGCGTACCGTGCCAGAGTGCTGATGTGGATGTCTTAGCCGAAATTACGGCTTTTGAAGATATAATCAAATCTCTTGCATTAAATGCTGAGATTTGCCACCATTCTGTGCATTAAATACGAAGGCGTATTTTTTGAAGGTCTGCAGCCCTTCTGTGCATTAGTCGCAGAGACGTGCATCGAGAAACTGTCACCACTCTGTGCATTATATGTAGAGACGTGCCTCGAGCAACTGTCATCGCTCTGTGTATTGGACATAGAGACGTGCCTCAAGCAACTGTCATCGCTCTGTGTATTGGACGTAGAGACGTGCCTCGAGCCCCGTACGAAGTGCAACTTTTGATGTGGCAGGCAGTTTGTCTACTGCGGAGCATAAACAGCTCATGTCTGCCTGTGTAAAATAAGACAGCGTATCCCTTTGTGCACGTAAAAGCAGTTTATGCAAAGGAGATGGCGGTAAATGACAGCCTGGGTCTCAATGCTGTGCCATTATTATAGTCGTTGTCTGGGTAGCCGTGCAGTATCCCTTTGTCAGAAGTCCAGACGTCAGGTTCATTGCAGGGTCTGACAGGTTCAATTGCAGGATTTGACAGGTTTACTTCGGAGAATACGAAGCGTCTCTCGTACACTTCAAAGAGGATAGGGTTTTTACGCCCAGGAGGCGACGAAGAACCCTGTTTATGCTGAAGCATCCTGGACGTACTGCCTTACATAGATGGTCCTTTGAGCTTATATTTCACGCTGTGTTTAGCAAAAAAAGCTTTGTTGCACGCTTGATGGCTCTGAAGGCCTCTGTCTACGCTGCTCTGCATCAATATGCTGCGTATAGCCATCCGGCATATTTTTCATGCTTCTACAAGTGTGAGTTCTAGCTTGATCATTTTTCATTCTTGGGACATATCATTTCTGGTGGAGGAGTCGAGGTGGATCCCACGAAGGTGGAGGCTATTGAGAGTTGGCCAGTACCCTGTACAGCTTCAGGTGTGCCTAGTTTTCTAGGTCTAGCAGTTTACTCTAGGTAGTTTATGGCAGATATTGTGAGGATCTCTGCACCCTTGACACGGCTGACGTATAAGGATGTGAGATTTTAGTGGTCAAAAGCTTGTCAGACTTCTTTCGAGAAGCTCAAGTAGAGTTTGATCTTGGCTCCTATTCTAACACTTCCAGTGGGACCAGGTGGATTCTCAGTATATTGTGATGCTTTAGGAGTGTGACTAGGGTGTGTCCTTATACAACATGGCAGAGTGATAGCTTATTCATCTCGGTAGCTTCAAGACCATGAGAAAAGTTATCCGACGCATGATCTTGAGTTGACAGCTGTAGTAGTTGCACTTAAGCTCTAGAGGCATTACCTATATGGTGATCGAGTGGAGATTTTCACAGACCATAAGAGCTTAAGATTTGTGTTCATATGGAAGAAACTTAATATGTGTCAGAGGAGGTGGATCAAGTTATTATCCGACTACGACCTTGACTTTCAGTATCATCCAGGGAAGGCCAATATCATAGCAGACGTCTTGAGCATGAGAGGAGGAGCTTACTTCTTGACAGAGCAGCACCATATTTTAGAGAATCTGTAAGAGATTGGTATCGATGAAGTATTACCTGATGATATTAATTTTATGGCAAGTCTGCAGGTTTAGTCTTCTATAGTTGAGAGGATCAGAGTAGAGTAGACTGGTGATGTTAGACTTCAGCAGCTCAGAGCAGAGTATGAGGCAGGACATAGACTAGAGTTGAGCATTCATAAGGATGGACTCTCCGGTTTGGGAGTCGACTTTGAATGCCAAGAGGAGATATCTGGCAGGAGATTATGTTAGAGGCCCATAGTTCTCAGTACTCAGTGCATCCAGGAGGGATGGAGATGTATCAGGATATTCGTCAGCACTTTTGGTGGAATGGTACGAAGAGGGAGATAGCTAGGTTCGTTTCTCGGTATTTAGTCTGTCAGCAGGTCAAGGGTGAGCATCATAGACCGGCCGGACTACTTCAACCTTTACCGATTTCAGAATAGAAGTGGGACCATATTACTATAGATTATATGACTGATCTTCCTAGATCCTATCTGGCAGAGATGCTATATGGGTTATAGTGGATTGACTCACGAAAGTTAGTCACTTTCTCCCTTTCAGAGTGGGCCAGTCTACAGAGCAGCTAGCCGAGATATATATAAGACAGATAGTCAGATTGCATAGTATACCAGTCATCATAGTCTCAGATAGATATTCTTGGTTCACATCTCACTTATGGCAGAGCCTACAACAGAGTATGGGTACTAGGTTGAAGTTTAGTTCAGCCTTTCATCCACAGATAGACAGACAGTAGGAGCATACTATTCAGACTTTAGAGTATATGCTTCAAGCTTGTACAATTGACTTTGGTGTGTCTTGGGACGATCACTTGCATCTAGTAGAGTTCTCCTATAATAATTGCTTCCAGATGAGCATTCAGATGGCACTCTTCGAGGCTTTGTATAGTAGGAGAAATATATCACCGTTATCTTAGGATAACATTGGCGAGAGGCAGATGCTTGGTCCCGATATGATTACTTAGTCGGTTGGAGTGATCAGGCAGATCAAAGAGTATTTCAGTGTGGCTCAGGATCGCTAGAGTCATTGGGCAGATCAGCACAGTCATCATCTTGAGTTCTCTGTCGGGGACCATATATTTCTGAAGATTTTGCCTACCATGGAGTTATCAGATTTGGAGTACGGGGAAAGCTTAGTCCCAGATATATAGGCCCGTTCGATATTTTCGAGCGAGTTGGAGACGCTTTATATCGTCTAACTCTTCCACCATCCCTTTATTAGGTATATGACATCTTTCACGTATCTCAGTTCCGCTGGTATATTCCAGACCCAAGCCATATCCTGGAATATTCTAAGTTGGTCATTGGTACCGACCTATCATTTGAGAAGAGGCTCGTATCTATTTTGGACCAGAAGGAGAATATTCTCAAGAACCGGACTATCAGGTTAGTTCATGTTGCTTGGGGGCATCACTCATTAGGCGAGTCAATATGGGAGCGCGATGACGATATGCGTACTCGTTATCCATTTCTTTTCGACTTGGGAGGTATACTTATTCGTATACTCGTGTCCAATCTTAGCCTGTGCCTGTGATTGATTGTTAGTTTATCTGTTATGTCTGATTTTTTACTTTCTGATTTCTTGTTGTTGCCTAGGAAATTTCATGCTCACATGAGTTTCTTATTTATTTTCGATTTCGAGCTGGCTTTCTTGGATTTTCTTGTAAGTGATTTTTGGATTCTTATGGAAATTATGCAGAAGGAATTTTTTTAAGGAGGAGAGAGTTGTGAGACTCGTCTGACAGTATTCGTATTTTATGCAGATACGTATTTTGTGTTAGTTATTATATTTTATTGGATCTCGAGGAAGCCCGTAAATTCTTAAAATTAAAACTTTACTACTTGACCGGTATATTGACGGTATACTACTATATACCGACGATAGACTTTTTGGCAGATATTTATTTCACTTTCGAGATATTTTTGAGATATTTCTCTATAAATAGTACTTGAGATATTTCATTTTTCTCTTTCTATTTCTCTCTCCTCCCTTCTTTATTTCTCTCTCGAGCATGGAAGCATAGTCTTCAGACCTGGAGTGTGGTTTCTGAACCCCTTCGTGGTGGTGGACTAGAATATTAGGCTGGGAGCTCGCATTAGGCAAGTAAACCTTGTCGATTTCGTAAACTTTTTTTACTTCCTGTTATTTTATTGTCATGGAGTTTGGTTGTTGTTATTTTGCTTAGACTTGCTTTACTATTAGTATTCATATCTTGATTTTTAGCTTAGTGACCGTCTTGATTTTATTTTCTGGTTGAATCTTGTTCCATCCCTTTTTTATAACTAGGTAACAGAAACGGTACCGGAGTTATGACCGTGATATTTATTCCATATTGTGATATGAGACTTACCCTAGACTTGACTTCTTATTAGACTTGGTTCTTGTAATTTTTGAAATTTAATTTGGGTCCCAAAATATTAGACATGATTTAACTATGTTTATTCTTGGAAATTGGCATACCGACGGTATACCGATTTCATTTGACTTGATTTATAGATACTTTTGTGTGAAACCTATCGGCATACCGACAGTTTACTGGGTTGTGCCAACGGTAAACTGATCTTGCCGACATTGGTAGATATTTGTCTTGGCCGGCATATCGACGACATACTGGGCTGTGCCGATGGTATACTGATTTGTTTAACTTTGTTTTCCAGTAACTTTGTTTTCCTACACAGAACGGCACATCAACGATATACTACAGTATACCGATGGTACACTAATTTGTTAGAATCAAAAACTTGTATTTTTTCTACTTCTGGACAATTGTACTGACGGTGTACTAGATTGTACCGACGGTATACCGATCGTGCCATTTCTTTAGAAATTCTTGGTTTTTCGTGAATTCTTGTTGAAACTTTTGGCTTTTGCTTGGACACGCAATGACTTGACCTGATTTGGACATGAACTTGTGTCACTATAACGTTCCGAAAATAGGGGTATTTTTGAATTTGTATAATTATTAATATTGTGGTAGTTACAATTAAATGATTTCATGAATACTATATATTTAATTTAAGTAATTGTATGAGATGTGTTCTTAAATATATTATATTATATATACTGTGTTCTTAATGTGGAGCTAGTAGACTTGACCTAGAGGCCCAGTAGATGAACACCTGTCCGAATTATGGGATTATGTAGTTAATTGTTTATTTAGAATTTAATTGTTGGAGGTAGTAATTAATTACCGTAATTTATTTAATTGTTGCGCCTTATCGTTGCTTCGATATTTGGCTTTTGCCTTCCAACAAATTTCATAACCTTGCCCTAGACATACCTGCCTTACATTCTGACCTTTTTGCAACTCATAATTATGCTTTCTTGTGCTTCATTTTAGCCGCACAATATTCGTCGCGGACGTTTATTTAATTTCTAAATAAATTCCAATTTTGTATCGTTGTGCGTTCCAATCAAAATTGGAGGCAATCCTGACCTATTTTTTGTGCAACCCAAATTAGGATAATATTCTGTTATGAGTCTTCCTCACTAATGATAATTGTGACCCGACCTAATTTTGGCCCCATGTACTCCTAATTAATTTTAGAACACAACTTGCATTTATTTCTAATTAAATGGAGGATACCGTTTTGACTGATTCCGTAAATCCCAATTTAATTCCAGTACCCCACTAATTAAGCCCATACAACACACACAACGTCCTGCAACTCTCCGGCGACCGCTGTTCTGAACTCCAGCGAGCTGCAACCTGCTGCTCCTCCCTCCGGTCGAGCTCCCTACCGGCTCCACCCCACTCGACGCAGCTCCCAGCCTCCTCCTTCTTGACATCCCTCTCCGGGGATCATCTCCACCATCCCCCACTGTTCCCTGGGTACTTCGGCCACCTTCCCCGGCTGTGCACCCGACTCCCTACATCTCCGACCACCACTGCTCACCCGAGCCCGAGCTCCTCCCGCATCTCCCTCCATCCATCTCATTCTCCTCTGGCCAAGTTCGAGCCCCGCACAGCTACAACTCCACCGCACAGCTGCACATCTCTCCCGACCTCCTCCAGTCGAGTCCCCCTTTTCCCGACCTCATCCTCCTAGCTCCCCGCTCCGGCCAGCCAACTCCATTGCCCGTCCCGAGATCCTCCCAACTCCCCTCGACTTCTCCCTCATCCTCCTAGCTCCTCCACCATACCACCACCATCATCATTACACTCCGGCGCAGCACCACCGATCAACCCGCAGCTTCGGCCAGCTTCTTCGAGCCTCCTGCTGCCTGCACTCTGGCCAAGCCCGGCCGACCACCAACCTCACCGACTCCGGTCAACCACCGTGAGCCTCTTTCCTCCTTCATTATATATATATATGTATATATATATAAATATGTTTATACGTATTTGAGCGTATGTGTATTGTGTATGTGTGTATACGTATATTAAAAATGTATTTTAGTATAAATACATATTAAATATATATGTGTATTAATATATCCGTATACATATAATATATGTTAATGTATGTTTTAGTATTAAATATTATATGATAGTACGTATTTTACTACGTATTTTTGATATATGTATATACATATACATATATATTATTTGGTATATAAATGTAGATATATATGTATATAGTATATGTTGATAAAACGTATTTTGGCATATATATAAATGTAGCATATATATATTATATTGGTATGTATATATATACATATGTACGTATATGTAAACATATTATTTTGGTATACATAAATATATACATATAAACGTATATAAATCTAGTATATATATAATTCCTTGTAACCTCTATATCCTGAAATTCGTGCTTAAATATTGTTATTAGGTTAATTTGGGACTATTGGGATTTTTCCATAATTTTTGGTTAATTAAAAACTAGTAACCCTAATTTTCTTGGACTTTCAAGAATTTATTTTAGACTCACACTTAATTAAAAATATTCCAAACTTTTATTTTAGGTTCTAAATAGTAAAATATATTTTCTAGAATTTTTTGGGAATTTTTTGAATACTTTTAGTATTTATTGGGAGTTATTTAGACTAATAACTAATTTTTAGGACTTATAGAATTTATTGTGCAAGCCCAGGAATATAGAATAGACCCACGTTATTTTCTAGGGCTTATAATATTATTATATATTTTCTGGAATTATTTCAGAATTTTTGGAATAAATTTAGTATTTATTTTTAGTTATATGGTTAAAACTAATGTTTAGAGCTTCTCCTAATTATAGTAGGAAAACTATGAATATAAAATTATCCCAAATATTTTTTTATAGTTTTTAAACTCAAAATATATTTTCTGTAATTTTTTCAGATTTTTATGATTATTTTAATATTTATTTTGAATTATTTAGATTTAAAATGACTTAAATAATATTTTGATAAAGGCAAATAAAAAACAAATAATATAACAAAACCATCCAATCAGATTCTGACACGTGTTAGCCTATAAATATCTATTCAGCCGCAGGTACATCCCTATTCAGCCGTAGGTACATCTCTCTCTATATATATATTATTATAACCCTAATTATCCCATTATTTTAGAGAGAGAGATTTTGGAGAATTGTCATCTAAGGTTCCTTCATCTTCCATAAGCCATTGCGCATAGTTCCGGACTCCAAACGAGGCCTAATTTCTTGTGTTAGAACGATATTGAGGTTAGATTTCTGATTATATAAAGTTTTTTATGAAATTATGAGTATTAAATTTTGGAAAATTCGTAGAGCACAGCATGTCCGAAAATAGACGTGTTTCGATATTTTTGCGATTCCGGGAGAACCAGGAATCAGAATGATGAACCGTCTAAATTTTCGGAAAGTTAATGTCGAGATCATTGACATATGTTTTTCTCAGAATTTAATTCGAAGTATTCATATACTGTTAATTTTGTAGAACTTCTAGGTTAGAATTTAACCATCGGTGCACGATACAAAATTTGTATGTGCCATAATTCTCAAACGAAATTGAATTCGGACGAGCCATAAATTCCATCATATTTTTGATGATGAAATCTACAGGGAATCATGCATGAAAGTCGAGTTTGTGTCGGTTGACTTTTTGGTCAACAGATCGCCTCGATTTGCGTGCCATGAGTCCCGAGTCGATATAAATTTAGTTTCTTTTGGGCAAAATTAGGTTTTGACCTAAAAATCAGAATAATAAGATTAAAATAGGATTTTAGAGTAATTATTCCATAATTAAATAAATTAAAATAAATTATCTTTTGACATGGTAAATTGTAATACATAGGCTATTTGGACGGTGACTTGGACTCTGATTCATACCAGCAAAGGACCACAGGCGAGTACATTCTCTGATAGTTTCTTATTTATGACATCCTCTATGTTCATTATATTTAGTGTAAATATCCATATTTCTTGACACGATGGTTACACGGATTGGTATATCCGGATCTCGTCATGAGATGTTATTCCTTGTATATGGTGTATCGTGTACAAGTCTTGTTTCATTGGTTATCTTGTGCATGTATAGACACTGATTCTCGAGGAGACTTGCTATCTTCTTAGAGAATTCCGTGCCATAGCGTACCATGGTTGGATCTACTATACCAGTCGGAGGTGGGGAGTATTTTAGTGTAGATATGTGATCATACCCTTCATATACAAGTCTTGTTCTCATGTTAGTGTTGGTCATACACCGCACGTATGACTAGCCAGGCCCGTACTCATGTACAAGTTCCCAAGCCAATCACATGTTAAAGCTAGTACTCACACACTTAGTCATAGTATTCTTCTTCATTGACATATTGTTCCTTTCCGCATTTATTTACAGTATTTCCAGTATTTCCTTTATTGTATATCTTTAGTACATGTATATGCATCTTGTATATTTCCATCTATTTACTACTATATAGTTTATATCATTGATGTAGAACTGCTGTTAGAGATGTACTTTGCTCCATCCGGACTGAAAATATTTTTCTAAACTACGCCTTAGAGGACGGGTGTCCGATATTTTATGGACCACAGGGAGAGTAGCTGCAGACTTGGACTTGGTAGCACATGTGTGCTTCCCGGGAGGTCTAGTCGGGATCACTAGTTATTTAGTTAGTTTCTTTTAGCAGTGTTGTTACCGGATTTGTCTCCGGCATACCTTGTTGAGACTTGGATATTATTGTTGAGTTAGATTATTCTATTTAGACTTGTGTTATAATTTGGTTTATTCATTTCTTTGATATCTTATCGTGCTTTAGTTATGTGATTGAGTATTGTTCATATTATATTGTGCTATCTGTGACTCCTTACGGAGTTGGATGCTCGTGTGAGAATGATTAGATAGCATTGTGACCTAGACAGCGTTCTACCGCCGATGCTGCGGCGTAGGCTGGACGTACCCACGCACTCGTGCCCCTATACCGGGTGCGGGTCGTGACATTCCTAGTATACGTATAAATATTGGTTTAATGTATATTTTTAAACGTATATATATATATATGTTATATAATACTAATATTGGTATACACTTATACATATTTTTGTACGTAATTTTGGTATAACCCTATATATATGTATTATATTTAATTATTGTTTAATTGGTGAATGTTGTAGGCGACCCCAGTGTAAATACGGATCCCCGTCCTTATACACGACCTTGACCCTGTGAACTGTTAGTTGACTGCCGCACGTACACTGACGTACTGGCGAGCCCCGTACCATTTTTGATCGTCTGTCTTGCCCAGCAATCACAGACGCGACGCCCGTGCAACTTGACGCAATTGACCCTAGTTGACTAGTGCTATACCTGGCATAGCCCTGAGGCTAGTGTATTATGATTGTGTGTTAGTATAGCATCTGATACAAATTTTATATTTGTGATATGTCTATAGCACTGTTGGTTCATCCAGGCGATACTCTAGGACATGACATTGGTATTACTAGCTAAGGACCCAAGGCAAGTATATTCTCTGATAATTTCCAATTGTTTGATAATTTTTATAATTCCAGTATCTAGAAATATTATATCTGATCCTTGACCCTGTGCTACACGGACTAGTATATAAATTGGATCTTTAGTCATGAGATGTTATATTGATTATCGTATTGACATTGTACACGACATTGATATTTAAACCACGTACATGATATATTCGACATTGCTCGTGTACCGTGATGTGTCATGATTGGATCCACAGTACTAGTTGGGGGCGAGAAAGTAGTTAGTGAGAAATATGATCATATCCTTATTATGCAATTATAGAACAATGTAAGTGTTAATCATGCTTCTCACATATGATTAGCCAGGCCCTATAGCTCACGTACATGTTCCCAAGCCGATCATATTTCGAAACTGCTATTTCAAACACTTAGAATAGATTATAGTTCTCTATTTTAGATCATATACTACATCACCCGTATATGATATTGTACCTTGTTCTCTTCATTTCATATATGCACCGACTGTATCATATTGCCTATATTGCCTGTCTCTTTACATGGCCTGTCTCTTTATTTTGCCATTGTATTTATTCACTGTCTTCTCTCAATATATAGCATCATCTGTTTATTTTTTTATAGTCCTTATCAATTAAATGGAACTGTTACTTGAGATGTACTTTGCTCCTTCCTGACTGGAAATATTTTTCCAGACTATGCCTTAGAGGACCGGTATCCAACACTTTATGGACCATATGGTGAGTAGCTGCAGACTTGGACTTGGTAGTTCAGTTGTTATTCCGGGAGGTCTAGTCGGAATCACTAATCATCTAGTTAGTTCTTTTAGCAGTTCTTTTGGTACCGGATTTGTCTCCGGCATTCTTGTTGAGACTTGGATATTTGTTGAGTAGATTATTTACTTTTAGACTTGTGTTGTGTCTTATTTATTTCTTCGATATCTTATCGTTCTGTAGTTATGTGATTGAGTATATTGTTCATTTATTTGTGTCATCCGTGCCTCCCTATGGAGATTAGATGCTCGTGTGAGACTGCTTAGATAATATCATGACCTTGACAGTGTTCTACCGCAGATGTTGCGGCGTAGGCTGGACGTACCCGCCTACTCGTACCCCAATTCCGGGTGCGGGTCGTGACATCATTTTTTGTGGTGGCCCATACAGGTCAGATTTCGCAAGTTGTGCGATATCATGGTAGTGTGACATCTCTGTTGTACTACTGCGTGCCAGCGATATGATATAGGACATAGAATACTAGGATGAGAGCGGATACTCAATCGCAATTCCTTGAGAGATTCCTGGGATGACCCCTGAGAATCTTGTTATAATTTCCAATTTAAATTATTTCCCTTGTTTTCGTCCGTTCTCACTTGTTGATATTGAATTTGATTCTTGTTGATCAGTTAGTAAATTGAGATCTTAGTGTCATTGTAGAGTTTGATTTCATATCAAGATAAATTTACGGACTAATTTATGGTATCATCTAATGATACATGTTGATGAGGACAGTAAAAAGGATTAATATTAGAGCTATTGGACTACAAAAGGTGGATTTAAATTTTAATTTGAGGATTGAAAATAAATTTCAATTTTTAAGAATTTTGAGGAGTTGAGATATTATGTTATTAAATTTTTTTTGAGGATTCAGATTCAATTCAATGAACAAAGACAAAACTGTAAGGATTTTTGGAAGTGATAAAACTTTCGTTTCAGTAATTGAATATTTGACTTGAGGAAGTATGCATTTTACTTTAAATTATTCGAGGAGTTAGTTTTAAGGATTTTATTATGAGGATAAAATTTTTATAGTGGAAGAGATAAATATTAGTATATATAAGTAGATGAGGTGCATGTGTAAGGATATATTGGCTTGAGCAAGATTGAGATTGACTGCAAACTGACTTGGGTGTCCATCTAGGGTTGTATTAGAGGGAGTAGTACTTAGTATGGTGCATTGCATTTGATATGCATTTGAGTGATAAGAACAACTAGTATCAACAATTACAGTAGGTAAGGAAGCTAGCAGTGGGTGTGTTTGTAGTAGAGCTGTGATACCTAAAGGCATAGAGGTATCAAACCTTGGATGCATCATTGACCTATGCAATCACAACTAGGAATATTCCCATCTATTTATCTTGTTCCTTCTGAATGTTGTTTTTTTAGAACTTTACTATCCTTCCTTGATGATATCGCATTTATTGCCTTAATTGATTCTTTTGGATCTGTTTTCAGGATGTCGCCGAAGACACGATCTATGAGAGTGGGAGCATCAGCTTTAGTGGGGTCTGCCACCTCTCCACCTGATGGACAGACATCCGTAGTTCCTCCTACATCTCCGATGCATGTGGGAGTATCTGCACTTTTCGGGGATCCTCCTTCCCCAGCTGTTCAGAGGATTACCGCAGCTGTGACGGACAACCTTCCTCCTCCACCGACTACGATTTCTGGAGGTTTGCCCATTGACGGGGCACAGATGATTAGCTTGATCCAGGGCATGGTAGATGCCCAGAGAGTGACGGCAGACGCTCAGCGAGTTCAAGCTGAGGTTCAGAGGGTGCAAGCAAAAACGTACCAGGCATAAACCGAGTTGATGAGAGAGAGCATGGAGAATGCTCATCAGGTGACTCTCCAAGCTTTGGAGAGAGTAGCACAATACCAGCAGTTTCCTGGCCAACAGCAGCAGAGATCAGGCACTATAGTGGACTTCAAGAGGATGATGCCTCGAGAGTTCAAAGGTATCGAAGGGATACTCTACGCTGACGACTGGCTAGAGGACATAGAGAGGAGCCTGCAATTGGCCCAGATTCCAGAGAGCTTACGGATAGAGGCGGCTGGCAGTCAGATGTTCGATATCGCACTCACGTGGTATCGCATGAAGCCGAGACTTACTATACAAGGACTTACTTGGGAGACCTTCAAGGAGCTCTTCAAGGAGAAGTTCTTCCCCGATGTGGCATTGGAAACCTTGGAAAGTCAGTTTTATGACTTGGTTCAAGAAAACATGTCGGTCGACGAGTACGCTGCAGAATTCTGTAGATTGAGCCATTTTGCATCGTCTATGATTCGGGACCCAGGATATCGAGTCCAGAAATTTAGAAAGGGGCTGACTAGAGAGATTAGGTCGCGCACTTCTGGTCGTTGTACCGCTACCTTTGAGGGTATCTTGATGGATGCCCAGATTACAGAAGAGGATATGGATCTCAGGCCTAAGAGGAGTCACAATATTTCTGGGGATACGAATGGTAGCGTAGGACCGGCCAAGCGTCCCCACATTCAGCAATAGTTGTGGACATTTCAGCACCAACAGCAGTACCAGGCACTAGTTTAAATTCAGCAACATCCGTGGGCATTTTAGCATCCACCGTAGTACCAGGCACCAGTTCATATTCAGTAACATCCATGGGCATTTCAGCATCAACAGTAGTACCAGGCACCAGTTCATGTTCAGCAGAATTAGCATCACCCTCCGAGAGAGACACAGCAGACTTGTCATTTCTGTAAGAAGCCAGGTCACCTTTGGGAGAGCTGTAGAATGAGGCTAGGACTTTGTTTGTACTGCGGCGCTGCGGGACATCGAGTAAGGGATTGTCTTCGAGTTCCTTATCTTCCCGGCCAGCGTGCAGCTCCAAACTATAGAGATCCAGTTAAGCTACCTGTGGAACCGTATATTGCTCAGCACCCGCGAAGGGAACCACCCCAGCAGGGCGGGGCATTTGCGATGACGGTCGAGGAGACCGATACTGCAGGTAATGTGTTAGCATGTTCTATTCTTTCCTTCCTTTTGTTCCTTTCTATTTGATTGATTGACCCATTCCCTAGTACCGTAGTTGTATGCATGATTTTCTTGTTAGAATGTAGTTAGTAGTACACCCTGATACATAGACTGCAATATCATGACAAAAGATACCATGACCATACATATTCCCCTTAGATTGCATGTTGTATGATTGTAGGAAGGATTTTTCTTAGACCATGATTATTGGGGTTTGACCATGACGAATATTCATGAAGGGGTTATGACTTGACATGAGAGACAAGATGATTAAAATTTGAGGATAAACATCAATTTAAATAAAGGGTTAAGAAATTAACATGGCATAATTGATGATTTATTAATTTCAGGAAGATCATGATATGATTAAATTGGTTATTAAAATTTGGAAAAAATTTCGGAGATTATCATTATATTTATTTGATTGCAAGATACGAATTTAAAATTTTATATTATGGATGTTGCATTTGAAGAATCCATAAGTATCGTATTGTTGAATATTTAGAGGAAAAAGGAAATCAAAAAATAAAATCATTGGTGGATTAGTGTTTAAATTTAACTTTTGGGACGAGATTTAGATTTTATATATATACATTGATTGAAATTAAATTTGAGGAGTGGATATTAATTTTTGATTATTTAATTATTAACTTAAAAATTTTGGAGGAAATTATGGAAATAAAAATGGAATTTGGTTCTACTCCGACTTCCAGGAGTACGATAATTAAAAATTTTGTAAATTTTGTGGAATAGCAGAATGGGTTTGCTTTATTATTAAATGGTTGATGAACCTAGATTGATGGAGATTAATATATAATGAATAACCACTACTATTGAGGATTTAAATTTCGAGAACGAAATTCTTTTAAGGAGGGTAGACTTGTCACTACCACGTTCCGAAAACAGGGGTATTTTCGACTTTGTATAATTATTAATATTGTGGTAGTTACAATTAAATAATTTCATGAATAGTATATATTTAATTTAAGTAATTATATAAGATGTGTACTTAAATATATTATATTATATATAATGTGTTCTTAATGTAGAGCTAGTAGACTTGACCTAGAAGCCCAGTAGATGAACACCTGTCCGAATTATGGGATTATGTAGTTAATTGTTTATTTAGAATTTAATTGTTGGAGGTAGTAATTAATTACCGTAATTTATTTAATTGTTGCGCCTTACCGTTGCTTCGATATTTGGAGCGCTACCTTGGCTTTTGCCTTCCAACAAATTTCACAACCTTGCCCTAGACATGCCTGCCTTCCATTCTAACCTTTTTGCAACTCATAATTATGCTTTCTTGTGCTTCATTTTAGCCGCACAATATTCGTCGCGGACGTTTATTTAATTCCTAAATAAATTCTAATTTTGTATCGTTGTACGTTCTAATCGAAATTGGAGGCAATCCTGACCCATTTTTTGTGCAACCCAAATTAGGATAATATTCTGTTCTGAGTCTTCTTCACTAATGATAATTATGACCCGACCTAATTTTGGCCCCATGTACTCCTAATTAATTTTAGAGCACAACTTGCATTTATTTTTAATTAAATTGAGGATACGTTTTGACTGATTCCGTAAATCTCGATTTAATTCCAGTACCCCACTAATTAAGCCGATATAACACACATAACGCCCCCTCACCCTACAAAATACCAAACACCAAATCGCCCACCAATTTTTCATCATTTCATGTGTCTGTGCAAATACCCAAATTTAAGGGGGCTAATTTGCAAATACTGCATTAGGTGTCAATACCCCATTGGTTCAAACCAATGGAGAAGCCCAATATTGACTAATCAACACAACCCTCATCCTTACATGAAGGATTCCTTCATGACAAATCCTAACCATCCATTCAATGGGTGCATCATCACCATTCATTTCCTACACCCTCTTCCTATTTAATGTCCCATCACCCACACTCTTCCCAACCTAAACCTAATCCCCAAACCTAGGGAAGCTCCCATCATCCTCCCCCACACTCAATCGTAGCCACCCTCTTTCCTATATTTTTTATTTTTCCTTTTTCCTTCTTCTTCTTCTTCTTTCTTCTTCTTCTTCTCCATCCTTTTAAATATTTGAAAGGAAAGAAGAGGGGGGAACACCCGGCCACTGTTTACCCGGAGGTCACCCCGACCCCGTCCTGTTCAGCTCGACCCGCAACTCTCTGGTGACCGCTGCTCCGAACTCCGGCGAGCTGCAACCTGCTGCTCCTCCCTCCGGTCGAGCTCCCCACCGGCTCTACCCCACTCGACGCAGTTCCCAGCCTCCTCCTTCTCGACATCCCTCTTCGGGGATCATCTCCACCATCCCCCACAGTTCCCTGTGTACTCCGGCTACCTTCCCCAGCTGTGCACCCGACTCCCAACATCTCCGACCACCACTGCTCACCCGAGCCCGAACTCCTCCTACATCTCCCTCCATCCATCTCATTCTCCTCCGGCCAAGTTTGAGCCCAGCACAGCTGCAACTCCACCGCACAGCTGCACATCTTCCCCGACCTCCTCCAATCGAGTCCCACTTTCCCCGACCTCATCCTCTTAGCTCTCCGCTCCGGCCAGCCAACTCCACTGCCCGTCCCGAGCTCCTCCCAACTCCCCTCGACTTCTCCCTCATCCTCCTAGCTCCTCCACCATACCACCACCATCATCATCACACTCTGGCACAGCACCACCGATCGACCCACAGCTTCGGCCAGCTTCTTCGAGCCTCACGCTGCCTGCACTCCGGCCAAGCCCGGCCGACCACCAGCCTCATGTAGCGCCCCGTTCTCCCGGTGCGAAGATCGCGGCTAAGAAACACAAGACGGTATCGTTCGATCGGGATAGATTGAACTAAGAACTCGTCCTCGTTATGGATTTGTTTCTTCGGAATCGATTCCCATATTCAGTGGACCGCACCCCAAGGATCGGCTTAGCGGCAGAGTCAGGAGGGACCTCTCCGCAGCTATCTTTTATTGTCTCGGTTTTTGATGTCGCTTGTTGCTTTCGTGCTTTGAGTTAGTTTTGGGATTTGCTTGTTTTCCTTGAACGGTTTCGATGGTTTTCTTTGTTTTCGTTCATTGAACTGCACTTCTATTCCGAGATTGGAAAGAGAGGAAGAAGTATTAATCGAGCTGTTCGTGTGCAGGTGAACGAGCAGTAGGCGGCTTGCGAGCGGAGTCGTGAAGCGCCTCTTTCTTTCTTTTTTGCAAAATCTAAGTGAGTGGCTACCAACCCGATTAGCTAGCCCTGCTTCCAAGCTTCACTCCCTTGCCCCGATCAAACGATACCAAATAATAATAAAAGAAACCAAGATAAAAGATAATAGACTTGGTTATTATGCTTGTCAATCAAACCTGTGAACTGTTGCCTTATCGTATGCTTGTTCGTGCAAATGTTCTATGAATTATGCTAAGTATGACACACACCTTATATTGTGCATAATTGTTCAGGAAGGCTATGCTAAATGAATCATGTATTACTGCTTGTCGTGCACTCGTGTTCTTGCACTCGTGTTCTTGCAATCGTGTTACCTCAACTGCATGAATTGTTAACTTGTTAATCGTGTTCGATCATGGACAACTTGTGCACAAGGTATAGTTCTGCGGACGGTCACTGGGGCACTGGCACCGATCCAATTCGGGCAGAACTCGTGTATAGTCATCGTGTACGGGACAAGATGGCTTGCAACGCCTCGTGTACTATCGTTGCATGCTATCCTTGTCTCGGACTAGTCCATTATGGCAACCAAGCCAGTGATCATCGAGTATATTTAAACCTGTTACATACTAACTTGTGTCTTCGTGGCAGGGAAGGCATGGTAAGTATTGTGCAAGTAATTCAGACGGGCAGGTAAAATCCACCGAACGGTGGCACGTTTATTTCAGTAATTTCTATATGCTGCTTACTTGTAAATGAACTAAGGCAAGATAGAAACCCATAAAATATGCATGCTTCACTAAACAACGTGTTGATTGGTATAGTCAGGCTAGCTCGCCTTCACCAGCATGTTTCGATATGCTGACCCTCGTTAAAACAGGTTCTCCGCACTAAGGCGAACCGAGCGAGGAGCCGAAGTCGTCTACCCGATCCAGTCTAGCTGTTGGCGCATCTTCACCGCGCCCCCGAAGCATTTTGAAGACAAGAGCTGCAACTCTTCATACACAAATGCAGCTCCGTGGCAAAGCTATCCTCCAGCCTGGAGGTCTTTATCATTTTGAGTTTATAAAGGGATGTAATGTACAGGACTGCTATCTTATTTTGAGTCAACACTTTTGTAAGCCGTTCGGCATATTAGCTGACCCGTTCAGGAGTTTGTAATAGATGTTCATTATCAATAAAGAGAACTTTTCCATGTGTTTAAAATCTGTGTTTCAATTTATCTGCGTACTCTGAATATGTGCTTGCTATGTAAATTATTAAAGCCTTGTGCGGGCGCAACTCCAGGCCCGTACGGAGGTCACGATTCGTGGGATGCCTCAATTGATTCTACGGAATTGGGTCCTGACATAGTGGTATCAGAGCACAGATTCAAAGTTCCTTAGACTTCGTGCTGGAAAAGTTCCTTTAACGATCAAATTCCTGTGCGAACTCTTGAACTCGCTAGGCCAAAATGAGATACATTCATGCAATAAGTCCATAATACATTATGAATCTAATATAATTTACCTTCTTTTGAAGGAATGGTACCAGCGCAATCTGTAGCGCAAGCCCCAGACGAAACGCAAGGCCAAGAAAGTAGTTCGGGTACTTCGGGAAGTTCAAAGAGCCAGCGAGCCACGCCAAGCATCGATCCCATCCAGCAAATATTGCGGATGTTGGAGGAAAACCAACAAAGGGACGAGGCTCGCTATAAACGGGCCGAGAAGCGAGCGGAAGAGAGTCAGCTCAAGTTTCAAGACAATATAGAAGCACAATTTTTAGTCCAACAAAAGCAGGTAGATACCCCGTAGCAGATCGTTCAGACTTTGGCATCCAACCAGTCCGCGGGAACGCCAGTGACTCCGGTGGAACAGCCCGTGCTTGAAGTAGAGACGCCGCAAATTCCAAAGGCGAAGGACGTGACTGCCTTCGACTTTGGCCACTTCAAGAAAGTCTGCTACACCCCATTCAACGGGACTGAGGACCCAGTCGTAGCTCTAGATTGGTTGGCCGAAATTGAAGATCACTTCGCTCTGCTAGAGATCCCCGAAGAGAAGCGCGTCGCCTGCGCGCAACTACAGCTCTGCCTCAACGCACACGATTGGTGGGACATGCATCGACGATCTCTCCAATTTGATCACGGAGAGGAGGCGATCTCGTGGACGACTTTTTGTGCCGCGTTCGAAGAGGAGTTTGTACCCCCTCCAGTACAACGTCAAATGGAAAACGAGTTCGTGCAGCTGCGGCAAGGCAGCATGACAGTTAAGGAGTACGCCGCCGAATTCAACCGACTCTCCAAATTCGCTAGGGCCTATTTACCTGATGTAGCGAGTCGAGCTAGAAGGTTTGAAGGTGGACTACGCCCTATCATCCATTCGCACGTAGCCGTTCATCAGTATCGTACAATGCGTGAAGTCATGAATCACGCCCTATCGCTTGAGCCACACTATCCTCACGTTCCTGCCGGCGCTGTGCATACCTACAATCACAAACGCCAAAGCAACGACAGAGAAAATACTGCTACAAAGCGACCTAATAATAGAGGGCACCAAAGAGGAAACCCAGGGCCATCGTGTAATTTCTGTAAAAAGCGTGGGTACACAGCCAACAATTGTCGCTTGAGACTTGGGTTATGCCTAGCGTGTGGACAATTAGGCCATGCCATTAATTCCTGTCCGAACCTTCCTGATCGTCGTCCCCAACGAAATGCTCCCTAACGGTAGGTTCTATCCTAAGTTTTGGGATGAAACTTCCAATTAGTTGGGTAGGATGTAGCGCCCCGTTCTCCCGGTGCGGAGATCGCGGCTAAGAAACACAAGACGATATCGTTCGATCGGGATAGATTGAACTAAGAACTCGTCCTCATTATGGATTTGTTTCTTCGGAATCGATTTCTATATTCAGTGGACCGCGCCCCAAGGATCGGCTTAGCGGCAGAGTCAGGAGGGACCTCTCCGCTGCTATCTTTTATTGCCTCGGTTTTCGATGTCGCTTGTTGCTTTCGTGCTTTGAGTTGGTTTTAGGATTTGCTTGTTTTCCTTGAACAGTTTTGATGGTTTTCATTATTTTCGTTCATTGAACTGCACTTCTATTCCGAGATTGGAAAGAGAGGAAGAAGTATTAATCGAGCTGTTCGTGTGAAGGTGAACGAGCAGTAGGCGGCTTGAAGCGGAGTCATAAAGCGCCTCTTTCCTTCTTCTTTCCAAAATCTAAGTGAGTGGCTACCAACCCGATTAGCTAGCCCTGCTTCCAAGCTTTACTCCCTTGCCCCGATCAAATGATACTAAATAATAATAAAAGAAACCAAGATAAAAGATAATAGACTTAGTTATTATGCTTGTCAATCAAACCTGTGAACTGTTGCCTTATCGTATGCTTGTTCGTGTAAATGTTCTATGAATTATGCTAAGTATGACACACACCTCATATTGTGCATAATTGTTCAGGAAGGCTATGCTAAATGAATCATGTATTACTGCTTGTCGTGCACTCGTGTTCTTGCACTCGTGTTCTTGCAATCGTGTTGCCTCAACTGCATGAATTGTTAACTTGTTAATCGTGTTCGATCATGGACAACTTGTGCACAAGGTATAGTTCTGCGGACGGTCGCTGGGGCACTGGCACCGATCCGATCCGGGCGGAACTCGTGTATAGTCATCGTGTACGGGACAAGATGGCTTGCAATGCCTCGTGTACTATCGTTGCATGCTATCCTTGTCTCGGACTAGTCTATTATGGCAACCAAGCCAGTGATCATCGTGTATATTTAAACCTGTTGCATACTAACTGGTTTCTTTATGGCAGGGAAGGCATGGTAAGTATTGTGCAGGTAATTCAGACGGGCAGGTAAAATCCATCGAACGGTGGCACTTCATTTCAGTAATTTCTATATGCTGCTTACTTGTAAATGAACTAAGACAAGATAGAAACCCACAAAATATGCATGCTTCACTAAACAACGTATTGATTGGTATAGTCAGGCTAGCTCGCCTTCACCAGCATGTTTCGATATGTTGACCCTCGTTAAAACAGGTTCTCCGTACTAAGGCGAACCGAGCGAGGAGCCGAAGTCGTCTACCCGATCCAGTCCAGCTGTTGGCGCATCTTTACCGCGCCCCCGAAGCATTTTGAAGACAGGAGCTGCAACTCTTCATACACAAATGCAGCTCCGTGGCAAAGCTATCCTCCAGCCTGAAGGTCTTTATCATTTTGAGTTTATAAAGGGATGTAATGTACAGGACTGCTATCTCATTTTGAGTCAACACTTTTGTAAGCCGTTCGGCATATTAGCTGACCCGTTCAGGAGTTTGTAATAGATGTTCATTATCAATAAAGAGAACTTTTCCATGTTTTAAAATCTGTGTTTTAATTTATCTGCGTACTCTGAATATGTGCTTGCTATGCAAATCATTAAAGCCTTGTGCGGGCGCAACTCCAGGCCCGCACGGCGGTCACGATTCGGGGGACGCCTCAATTGATTCTACGGAATTGGGTCGTGACACCTCACCGACTCCGGCCAACCATCGTGAGCCTCTTACCTCCTTCATTATATATATATATATATATATATATATATATATATACGTGTATACGTATTTGAGCGTATATGTTTTGTGTATATGTGTATACGTATATTAAAAATATATTTTAATATAAATACGTATTAAATATATATGTGTATTAATATATCCATATACATATAATATATGTTAATGTATGTTTTAGTATTAAATATTATATGATAGTACATATTTTAGTACGTATTTTTGATATATGTATATACATATACATATATATTATTTGGTATATAAATGTAGATATATATGTATATAGTATATATTGATAAAACGTATTTTGGCATATATATAAATGTAGCATATATATATTATATTGGTATGTATATATATACATATGTACGTATATGTAAACGTATTATTTTGGTATATATATATATATATATATAAACGTATATAAATTTAGTATATATATAATTCCTAGTATACGTATAAATATTGGTCGAATGTATATTTTTAAATGTATGTATATATATGTTATATAATTCTAATATTGGTATACACTTATACATATTTTTGTACGTAATTTTGGTATAACCCTATATATATGTATTATATTTAATTATTGTTTAATTGGTGAATGTTATAGGCGAGACTTGACTCATTGGCCAACATTTATTTTAATTAGACTTGAGCCCAATAACTAGCCCAATTCTTTAAGTTAATAATTTAAATAGTCAAAATATTAGGAATAGAACCTTCTTTAATCCTTTTCTTCATAAAAAATCCATTGGAGTACATTAGACATTTACCATTGCTTGGAGACTAAGGAAGGGGGGCATTTATAGAGAGAAGGAATTCTCTCTCCTCTCTTCTCATTTTATTTTATTTGCTCTTGGTATTTTTCTCCAAATTTTCTTCATCCCTCCACCAAATCCTTACCAAATCCCTTTCAATTACTTTTCTATTTCACCATTAGAAGCTCTAGACGGAAGGAGGAGGCAAGGATCTAGAAGGAGAAGGAGATTTCACAAGTGAGGGCTCTTTGCATCCAATTGTAGACTTGCATTGAGAATCCATCTCCCAATAGGCATAATTCAGAATTTTCTTTTATTTAGACTCTAAATCTGTAGTTTAATCATTAGGAATCCTCCCATATATTAGTGCTACCTATAGGAAGAAGATTTGATTACTAGGGACCCTTATTTTGGAAGTTATGGTAATTTTTATGCCAAATTTGGGAAAAAAATTGAGTTGGTGCACCATGTATCTGTCAATGGATCTAGTGGACCAAGTTGACATGTGTTTGGTCGTGTGAGACTAGTGACCTGTCTATAATTGGATACAAATAGGCCGTATCATGGTAATTTAGTGATATAGGTTGATTTTGGGGGTTTTCCTTTGACATGGGGGTTTTCATATGCCATATTTTGACACAAACACGTAGATGAGCAGCTAGTACTTTATTTTGTCTCTAATTATAATATTAGACTTTCTCATATCATTTTGATGCATTGGGTGATATGTTGGGGCCGTATAACAAGCGTATCATAGATTTAGTGTAATACGGGTGTGATGCACTCCACGTGTTCGATAATTTGTTTTCTACTCTAATTGGTGTTATTTTGTATATATATATATATATATATATATATATATATTTGGTTGTACCATGGCTGTATCTATATTATACTTTGTATATGTGCTGAAGAGAATGTATTATAGATGTGTAAAAGTATGGGCTGTTATGGACACACTTTTGGACTATTTTAAGTCACTGTGATGATTGATGGGTGTTGCCTCACTATTAGCATGCTAGTGTGTGATGGAGAGTGAATACATGTTTACAGTTGGAGTTGGTTTTGGTTATTCACTGTAGTAATACCAACTATGTAGTAGGGGGTAAATGATGTATATTGGAGAGGGGGTAGCAGCTGTGCTCATGGACAGTCAAATTTTAAGGAATGTGCACCAAGGGCACAGTCGGGTTGGTGATACCTTGTTTTGTCAAGAAAAAACAACAGGTTGGTAGTTAGAAGAAGGTTTTAGTTGAGATATTAAGGGTGAGGTTTGTAGGTGTAATGCTGGCAGAAGGGTCGGGTTATAACTGTTGTTGCATAAACAACAAGCAGGAGCAGCATGTGACATGCTATATTTTAGAGCAGCCATTGTATGCCCAATCAGGGGAGAGATGGAGTTGTTAATTAGCTTGTTGTTCAGTTCTGATTCTAATATATATTATGTTAGTATAAGTTAGTTAGAAGTTAGATGTCAGTTAATAATTTAAGTAGATAGTTAGTTAGATACTTGTGTAGGTTAATTAGAGGTCGGGTTAAATGATGGGTTAAGTTATATGTTAGTAATATATCAGTTTATATGAATACTATTAGTATTATTGATGTCTGTTAGTAGGTGCATGACAGTTGTTAGTAGGTTAGTCTTGTAGTATGTTAAAGTGTATTAGTTAAGTGTGTTTTAGAGTATTAGTATATAGGCATTACTGCTACTAGTAGGTTTTATTTGATTTTGATATTGGACTAGTGTATGTGGATTAGAGTATTAGTGTTGCCTCAAGATATTGGTGTCAATATGAAGGTAGCTAGTGTGATACCTAAAGAACACTAGAGGAGGGGGGAGTGAATAGGGTAATAAAACTACAAGAACAATTAGTAGTAATAATGAGTAATAAAAAAATGGAACCGAGAAATTCAAACATGCGATGTATCCTGATATCCTTCCTCGAAGGCACTCCAGTCCCGAAAACTCCTATCCAGATTGAATCCACTATTTAACCAAATAGTACATCATGAGCTTTGATCCGAAGACTCGATAACTTCTTACACACGAGTTTTGATCCAAAGGATCGCTAACTTCTTTCACACAATAAAGGGGTTTTGATCTTCTAGAACAAGTGAAAATCAAAGTTACAACTCTTAGATAACTCTGACACTTTTTGGTAGATAGAAAATAAAAAGCTTGGTAAAGTTAAATAGCAAATTCCTTTGGTGGTTGAGAAAAATTAAAGCTCAAAAGGGTGGTTGTGAATGAAGAGATTCAATATCCTTAAATACAAAACCACAAGGCAAAAAGGTATTTATTACACCAAACTGTCAGCCAACGGTATACCGTCGGTATACTGTGGTATACCGTAGGTATACCATTTACTCTAAAGTAACGGATATAAATCCATCCGTTGGGTGCAATAAAATTATTAAATCTGACCATTCAGTTTTAAAGAATTTAAAACATTTTATAACCGGTATACCGTCGGTATGATATAGTATACCGTCGGTATGCCGGTCTGAAGACAGAGAGAAAAAAATATAAAACATCAGTATACCTATGGTACGAACCAGTGTGCCTTCGGTATGCCGCTCAAATGACAGAGAGCACAAATATATAAAAATTGGTATATCGACGGTACGAACCAATGTACCAGTGTGCCTTCGGTATGCCGCTCAAACGAAAGAGAGCATAAATATATAAAAATTGGTATACCGACGGTATGAACCAATGTGCCATCGGTATGTCGCTCAAACGATAGAGAGCATAAATATATAAAAATGGTATATCGACGGTATAAACCATATGCCGTCGATATGCAGTTCAAACAACATAGACCACATATAATAAAATATAGGTATACCGATAGTACGAACCAGTGTGCCATCGGTATGCCGCTCAAACGACAGAGAGCTCAAATATATATAAATCGGTATACCGGCGGTACGAACCAGTGTACCGACGGTATGCCGGTTTAGAACAAATATTTGTTTTAACAGATATTTAACTTAGTTTTCAAGATTTGCCAACCATCATGAGTGTTTCACATATTTCCTAAGATATTTATTGGAAAAAAAAGAAGAAGAGACTTGAGCAGGTTGGTCTTGAATTTAGCCCTCCTTTTGCAAGCTATTGACATGTTTTGTTGTGCGTCTGATTCGAGTATTTGAGAAGTGTTCACGTGGATTGTTCTGAGTCCAAGGAGTCCATTTTTGTTTCAGTGATTTAAGATAGGACTAAAACAACAAACAAAAAACAACAAACAACAAACAACAAACAACAAACATATTAGTTAAGTATGAATTAATCAAAATCAATGTGCGAACATTCTCTCCCATTTTGATAATTTATAAACTAGTATGGGTTAATTTAAATGGCTCCTCGGTAATTAAGAATCTCCCCCGCAATAATATATTTCTCCCCCTTTGTCATTTAACAAAAATGGATAGGACGAACACAAATTAGAAAAAATAGTGCAAGAAAAGTAGTTACAGTAGAGGAAACACTTAAGGCCCCATGGGCACATACCATGATATATAAATGGCCGATGCTTAGGCCGTTGAAAACATCCAAAATATATAAAGTTCTTGTTAGGACAACAAACCACACAAAAAACCTAGTCCCCGTCGGACCACAAAAGACTATAACAAAAAAAAACATAACCAAAATAAAATACCAACTAAACCCCCATCACACCAAATTAATCAAGAACCACTATGCCCACTAACAAAAAGAAACTATACGTGATCCCCATCATCATTATCATCATCATCACCATCAGGAGGAGTAGGATGTACTCTGAAAGGATCAATGTTGTCAGGGTACATGAATCCGTAGTTATTGGGATCAGTAAAATGAGGGCCCGTAAAATTTGGATCACTAGTGCTACGGTCAAGATAGGCATTCATGTCCTGAATAGTGCGTTGAATAAAATACGATTGGTCACGAAGCACACTGTGGATCAAATTCCTAAGGCTGTGGGTGTTGTCTTGCACCCTCTCTTTAGCCTGAACCATCCGCATATCAAAGTAGTGTTGGAAGAGAGGCATATAACATGCCTGGGAAGTGGAGGATGAAACGTCTACAAAATGAGTTTAAGTTTGGGAACCCAATGGTTAAGAGGTAGGAGGTGGAATAGGGGTAAAAGATCGGGCTTTGGTTAGGTGAGTAAGATGGTCCTGACAATAGCAGAGAGAAAGATCCACGTCATTTACTTCTAAAATGAGGGTAATGAACATGGCAAAATGTATGGCTTTCATGGAAGAAGAGTGGACAACCATAAAGGAGTTCAAAATAGTTTTTGGAAGGGACCATGGTTTACGAGTAAATAGATGATACATGCACATAAGCGCATCAGAGGTGATGGTAATATAAGGAAGCAGGAGAAATATATAATCATATCTCAGTGAAATAATAAGCAGTGAGTAAGCAAATGAATATTGGTCTCATCAAATACAAGTTGTAATAGAAGAATAAGCTAAACTATCTAAGCGTTTAAAATATTAGTTTGTTATATGATCGGCTTGGGACTAGATCAGGCTTTCGATATATAATTAGCTATGTTACATGTAAGGTCAGGATAACTGTACCTAGGACGTAAGTTTAGCTATAATGCAGGAAGGGTCAGGCTAATCATATCTAGCAAGCTATAAGACATGTAATATGGTCAGGCGAACCATACGTGCGGTGCATGGTCAGCTATGATGTATATAAAGCTGGGGTATGATCACATAACTTGCTAATACTTCCTCCGTCCCTCGACTAGTATAGTGGATCCAACCATGACACATTACGATACAGGATTCATGGAGCAGGGGGCCAACCTACTCCTGAATTGGTGTCTATACATATACAAGAATAACTAGAGATATACAGGGTCCTCAGGAAATAATATCTCATGACAGAATCCTGGATATACTAATTTGTGTATCCTAGTGTCAGAAATCAAGTATATAACACTATAAGCTAGAATCATAGTAATCATCAGAATAATAGAAACTGTCAGATAATGTACTCGCCTGAGGTCCGAAGCAATGAATATCAAACAATGTATGTATTGGAGTCCAAGTGTCCTATACATTATATTTCATGTTAATTTGCGTGATGGAATAATAAACATGTATAATTGACTCTAGGTTAGGTATTGGATCATTTCTAGGTCTCTTGGTACCATACTAGGTCCATTCTTGGCCTCACAGTAAAATAAAACTCACTCCTAGGCATATACACACTGCCTCTTGATACTCATACCTAGTTCTAGATAGTGTTGAGATTGGTACACATATCTCTACTCACAGAGTCCTACTAGGTAAACCGATCATGCACGCAAGTGTAATCTCCCCCACTCAACATGTTGGTCAAACCCTTGCACTAAAAATTACTTGATACTAAAAATACTTATCACTCCACATACACACAGGTAGTGATAAACACTGGTACAATAATATCTATGCACATGTATTACCATATAGCATACACACTCTTAACTAGCACTCAATACCTAACATCTTGGACCAATACCACGACATGCCTACACACAGGCCTTCAAAGAAGACTTCTCCTTCTTATAATCTTAACTTTCTAATGTTGACACCAAACCACCTTATCATATCACACAAGCCAGCACATGAATCGAAGCCAATTGTTAGTGAACACAAGAACATGTATGAGTGACTAGAACTGAATGAAATATTCCACCCTTCACTGCTAACTCTGTTGCTAATCCCCAGACTTGGTATATTGACATTAATATACTTACATCTGGGTCCCCCCCAAATTGATATACTTAATTTCTTATCTAATTTGTGATACACAAGCTATTACCTATTCATTTCCCCCTCTAACAATGCGGCATATGCCATACTTCACCTAGGTTCAAATCTCCTGCACATATAGACCACCAGACAACATGCTGAATACCCAAACTCCTTCTAAGTTATTGTACATCGCTGAAGATCTTCCCCTCATGCCCACACACAACACCAAAACACACACACACCCCAACTATTCTGAGCACATATAGTACTCTCACTCAGTTATTGAAATATACACCTAAATACTTATTTCTAAACACATACACACCCACATCTATGATAATCACAATTCTCAGGAAATAAACTAAAGATGAAACCATCCCCCCTTAGCTTCATCACTAATTTGCACCTCAACTAGATACCTCTCTTTTCTTATTATCTCAGTGCACCGAGGTTCCCCCCTCCTCACTGCTCTACAACCAACACCACCCAACACTTGGATATCAAAAGATACATGTGAATCAATACTATGATACACTCCCCAAACAAATACCATAAGAACATATATATAAATATAACAACTAAATAGAGATTATATAGATCTAAATGACAAATATATGCAAAGGACATAAAGAACACTAATACACATGCTTACCAAATTCTAACAGTACATATCAGGAGATACCATGACACAACACCACGTATCCTATTTAGGACACATACACTCAATCTCGACTCAAAAAGGACACGAAAATTCCTTTGGGGATATATATCGAACACTTGGTATCTTCTATCCCCACTTTATTCTCTCTTTCAAAATTCGTAGTTCCACCACATGAGCAAAAAAAAAATATCAATACAACATTCAAAATCCTAAATCTAGTGGATTCAAGTTCATAATTTCCATATTTGGAGAGGGTGGGTAGTGGGGGAAGGTTAGGACCTTTGCAACTGATGCGACAAAAGGTATCAAAAGTGAGATTAGGGGTAGGCATTAGGGTAGCAAGAGTGGGAAGTGCATCACTGTGATTGGGAAAACAGAGAATGTCAGCAATGCCTTTGGCGGTAAGGCAAAAGTGTCATCCGTTTTATAGAGTTTCACAACATTGTGTGCCGGATCTGGGATAAGATTATAGTAGAACATCCTCACGGCATCAGGATAGACGCGAATGGATCGGGTAAGGAATGGTGCGATACAAGCAGCCTCAAACAGCCTTAGCTGCACGTCGAAGATGTTGAACTGGATAGGTTTTCCGTCAAAGATCTTCTTGGAGTGGAAGGTTTGGAACCAGGCATCGGCGACATCCACTAATTTAAACAATTTTTGGTCGTAGTTGCCAGCAGGCAATGGTAAAGGCTGGAAAGGATTAATTGAGGAGGAGGAGCGTGGACGCTTTGGGTTGGACATGGTCTTTTAAAAAAAAATTATGGAGAGAGAGAAACAATGGACGATGAGAAAAAAGGGGTTTTTAATAGAGAGAGGTAAGATTTAATGGTGGAAAGAAGAAGAGAATGGATGGGATCATTAAATGTAATGAGAGGTTAGAGGGAGGGAAGGGATAGGGTCAAAAAGGTGATAGGAAAGGAAAAGATTTGAAGGAATATGAAAGTATAGGGAGTTATGGTTGTTGGAAAGAGAGAATAAAGTGGGGATAGAAGATACCAAAAAGGGAAGAGATTTGAAAATAGTGGGGCACACAAAATAATTTGAGAGAAGAGAAAAAATCAACAAGTACAGAAAGTACAACAGCAGAGAGAAACGTGGACTATTTTTGCGAATCAGTATACCGTCGGTATACTGAAGTATACCGTCGGTATACCATTTCGAAAAAATTCTAGAAACGAAAAAATGATAAAAATTTTTAGTTTAGGAGGATGAAGATAAATCCAAAAGGCCTATTTCATGACAAATGAACAAGAAACGATCCCCAACAAGAGGTTTGGTGAAGATGTCAGCAAGTTGGTGTATAGTGTCAACAAACTCTAGTTGGATGTCCCCTCTTTGTTGGTGATTACGTAAGAAGTGATGTATATTCTCTATGTGTTTGGTACGTGAGTGTGAATTAGGATTCTTACTAAGATTAATAATGCTATTGTTGTCATATTTTATAGAAATAGTATTAGAAGACATATCATAATCTTTAAGAGTTTGTGTCATCCAAAAAATTTGTGCACAACAACACCCGACCAAAATGTATTCGGCTTCGGTTGTGGAAAGAGCAACAATTATTATTTTTTTGCTAAACCAAAGGAATAGAATTTCCCAAGAAAGTGACATGTGCCGCTAGTATTATTTTCTGTCAATCTTGCATCCTGCAGAATTCGCATCCGAATAGCCCAAGAGCTTAAAGGATGATATTTTAGGATACCAAAGATCCATATTTAGTATGCCTTTGAGATATCAAAAAATACGTTGAATGGCACATAAGTGTGATTCCTTAGGATTTACTTGGAAACAAGCACATATACAAACACTGGACATAATGTCGGGATGACTAGCAGTCAGGTAAAGTAGGCTACCTATCATACCTCGATACTTACGAATCTTAACTGATTTACCGTTGTCATCTTGATCGAGTTTTCATGTAATGGCCATTGGAGTTCTCATAGTTTTGGAAGAGTCCATGTCAAAATGCTTGAGAAGATCCTTTGTATATTTGGCTTGATTGATAAAGGTTCCTTGAGAATTTTGCTTGATTTGAAGGCCAAGAAAGAAGGCGAGTTCTCCCATCATGCTTATTTCAAATTCAAGGTGCATGACTTTTGCAAATTCTGCACAAAGCACTTTATTAGTATAGCCAAAAATGATATCATCGACGTGAATTTGAACTAATAATAATGTACCATTATGAGATTTAATAAAGAGAGTAGTGTCAACTTTGCCTTTGGAAAAATTTTGAGAAATAAAAAAAGAACTAAGATGCTCATACCAAGCACGTGGAGCTTGTTTGAGGCCGTATAGAGCCTTACGAAGTTTAAAAACATGATCCAGAAAATAAAAATCCTCAAAACTGGGAGGTTGTTTAACAAAAACTTCCTTCTGGATAACACTATTTAGAAAACCACTTTTAACATCCATTTGAAATAATTTAAAATCATTAAAACAAGCAAAAGCACACAACATTTTAATAAACTCTAAACGAGCGACGGGGGCATATGTCTCCTTATAGTCAATACCTTCTTCTTGATTATAATCTTGTGCAACCAATCGTGCTTTGTTTCGAGTCACAAAACCATCCTCATTAAGCTTGTTTCAAAATACCCACTTAGCCCAATAATAGGATAGTTATTGGGTCTAGGAACTAAGTCCCAAACTTAGTCCCAAACTTGGTTTTCTTTAAATTGATTTAGTTTTTCTTGCATCATAAGCATCCAAAATTCATCAAGAAAAGCATCATTATTACTTTTAGGCTCAAATTGGAAAATAAAAGCAACATTTGCACAATGATCTCTTGTAGAAG
Organism: Iris macrosiphon; assembly: GCA_036927795.1. Classification (NCBI taxonomy): domain Eukaryota; kingdom Viridiplantae; phylum Streptophyta; class Magnoliopsida; order Asparagales; family Iridaceae; genus Iris; species Iris macrosiphon. The sequence goes on along the minus strand of JAYESA010000013.1, from coordinate 100,437,636 downwards.
ATCAAGTGCAAACGCGGGTGAAAAGGTTACCAAGAATAAGCTCTTTGGGATGGTGAGAGAAAAATCTTCATTCCTTAGGTAAGCTGTTTGAATAAGTCTCTATAGGAGGGAGACCAAATGTGGTCTCAACTTCACAACTAGGTGATGAGTATCATTTTCCCCTATTAAGGTGCTTTCCAAATGGATGAGATGTCATCATCATCATTAGAGCAAGATGTGGCAGTGTTAAGCTCATTAAATGAGACATTGATAGATTCTTTAACCACAAGGCTCTTTTTGTTGAAAATACGAAACCCTTTATTATGCATTGAATAACCAAGGAATATACCTTCATTGGCTTTTATTTTATTTTTCCTAGGTTATCCTTGGTGTTCAAGATAAAACAAGTGCAACAAAAAAATTTAAAAAATCAATAGAGAGAATTTTGTTCAATCAATAGAGAGAATTTTTGCTCATAGAGAGTTTTGTTAAAAATATGTCTATTCAATACCCTATCTATAACATAACATGTCGTATTAACGGCTTCCGCCTAAAAATATTAAGGAAGCTTATATTGGTTTAACATGACTCTTGCCATATCACCAAGAGTTCTATTCTTTCTTTTCCCCAACACCATTTTTTTGTGGTGTACGAGGACAAGCAAAATCATAACCAAAACTATTTTTAGGGCAAAAACTTTTAAAATCGATATTGTCAAATTCTCCTCCATGATCACTACTAATCTTATTAATCATAAATCCTTTCTCATTTTGAACACGTTTGCAAAAATTAACAAATTTATGGAAATTATCTTTTGTTTGCAAGAAAAAATACCCAAGTAAATCTCGAAAAATCATCAACTAAAACAAAGGCAAAAAAATTTCCACCAAGACTAGCAACTCTACTAGGACCAAAAAGATCCATGTGAATGGGTTGAAGAGGTTTATTAGCACTTACAGAGTTTATTGATTTGAAGGAAGATTTTGTCAACTTACTCTTTTCGTATTCTTTTCAAATCATATCTTTCTTGAAGGGAATGTCGGGAAGTCCTCTTACAAGTTTCTTGGTGGCAAGACGAGAAATATTGTCCATGTTGGCATGTCCAAGTCTCCTATGCCAAAGCCAGCTATCATCATTCTTAGCAACTAATCACCTATCATTGTTAGTACATTTAATAAGATAAAATACATAGATGTTATTTTCTTTAGTGCCTTCATATACTAAGGTGCCTTTTGTATCGTCAGAAATAAGGCATTTGTGTTTAGTAAACTGTACTACATAGCCACTATCAGTGAGATTGCTAATGCTGAGAAGGTTATGCTTTACCGTTACCAATGATGTTCTCCTTTAAGTTATTTTCGAAAGAGACATATCCTTCATTTTTTATCGATAGCATTGCAAATAAAGTGGCATCCCAGGTCATGTGTCATGAGCAATCGCTATCAAAAATCTACTTGCTTTTAGCGTGTGATGGGGGGTCCACCTACACATAAGTTGAAGATGAAGACTTTGGTACCCAAGATCTCGTGGGTCCTTGAATGTTAGTCTCAGGAACGTATTTAACTTTTCCTATATTGACATGAGTTCTAACTTGACATTTATAAGAGCTGTGTCCAATCATACCGCAATAGTGACATGTTGTAGATGATTAAGAAGAGTAGGTGTTTTGAGCAAAATTTTTAGCATGATATCTATAAGAAAAAGCATAATGTGGTATAATGTTGTGTGACTTCTTCATATGGGTTCTCCTTTGTGATCATAGGTTGTGATCATGAAATTTATGTGGTATAAGATAATGACCATACATGTTGTGTCTCATATGTGTGTTTCTTTGATCATGTGTACCATGTGAATGGTGATGTGAGCTAAAAGTATTTTTCTTTTCTCTCTTGTATTTATTGAGAATATCATTATACTTAGTGGTGTTTGGTATTTCTCTTTGGAAGGCAATGATAGTTCTATTTCTTGCAATATCATATCCTTCTTGAAGAGTTTGACACTCAAAACTCTTCTCTTGTAGATCTTCTTGAGCTTCATGTAGTTCTAATTTAAAAGACTCGACTTAATCTATTTCACAAATAGGGGTCTTCCCTTTGATATCACATATCACCTTTATGATTCTCTCTATTTCCTTTTTAAGGCATCCATTCTCTTTCACGGTTTTCTTAAATTTATTTTTTAGAACCTTGTAATCATCATAAAGTTCATAAATGGCCTCTTCTAATTCATTATAAGTAAGATTGCTTATAGAGAAGTCGTTTTGTACCTCATTTGAATCTAGTGCCATAAGACATAGATTTATAGTATGTCCAGAGTCTTTGTCATGATCTGAGTCGCTCGCCTCACATTCACACCAAATGCTTGTGTTAGCATACCTTCTTTAAGATGTTCTACCTTTGTTGGCTTTCTCATGTCTGCTAGAGTATTTCTTCATTAGAGGACACTCCTTCTTGATATGTCCAGGTATTCTGCAATTGTAGAATGTTGGATCTTCATTATTTTCTCTTCTTTGACGATTTGCTTTTTTGAATCTTATAAAATATTTAAAGTGTCTAGAAGTGAACGAGATTTCTTCATCATCAGTGTCATCTTCGTCATTAGTATCTATCTTTGAGGAGTTCCTACAATGATTAACTTTTAGAGTAAGAGATTTCGCTTTTGTCTTTTCTTGTGTGGATGCATTCTCTTGATCCTTCTGTCTAGCTCATGCATCATTAGCTTCCCTATAAGAGTTTCCATGTTCATGATTGTAAGATCATTCCCCTCGATGATTGTTGTGGCTTTGGGGTTCCAGTTCTTGCTGAGTCCCCAAAGTATTTTTTGAATCTTTTTACGAGTAGGATATTCCTTGCCAAGAGAAGCGAGAGGGTTAACAATTTCTGAGAATCTAGAAAACATACTAGTAATAGATTCTTCAGTTTTTATTTTAAAAGATTCATACTCTTGTGTGATTCTACTAATTTTTGACTCATTAACTTGAGAAGTGCCTTCGTATGTGACATCAAGAAGTTTCCATATTTCTTGTACGATTTTGCAATTTGAGACTCTATTAAACTAATTGCTATTAATTGCTATTAAGAGCACAATAAAGAGAGTTCATAGCCTTAGCATCTCTACAAGACACCTTCTTGTAATTTTTAGTAAGTCTTGCTACGAGTCTTTCTGAAACAATTTCTTCAACAACTACTTGAGGTATTGGAAGACCTTTCATGACACACTCCCAAAGGTCATAGTCTATGGATCTTAGATAGATGCTCATACGAATTTTCCAATAATAGTAGTTGGTTCCATTGAATAAAGGAGGTCTATTTGTGGAGTGCCCCTCAGTGTTGTTTAAGCTGGAGCCAGGGTTTGTTGCCATTTGATAACACTAAGAAGATTAGTCATGATACTAGAGTATGGCTCTGGTACCAGTTGAAGAACCCTAGGGGGGTGAATAGGGTAATAAAACTATAAGCATAATTAGCAGTAATAATGCATAATAAAAAAAAGAAGCGAGAAATTCTAACACACGATGTATCCTAGTATCCTTCTTTGAAGGCACTCCAGTCCCAAAAACTCATGTTTGGCTTGAATCTACTATTTAAACAAACAGTATATCACGAGCTTTGATCCGAAGACTCGATAACTTCTTATACATGAGTTTTGATCCGATGGTTCGCTAACTTCTTTCACACAAGAATGGTGTTTTGATCTTCTAGAACAAGTAAAAATCAAAGTCACAACTCTTGGATAACTCTAACACTTTTTTGTAGATGGAAAATCAAAAGCTTCGTAGAGTTAAAAAGTAAAGGCTTTTGTTGGTTGAGAAAAATTATAGTTCAAAAGTATGGTTGTGAATAAAGAGATTTAATGTCCTTAAATACAAAACCATAAGGCAAAAAGGCATTTAATGCATAAAAATGTCAGCCAACGGTATACCGTCAGTATAGTGTAGTATACCATCGGTATACCATTCGCTCTACAGTAACGATTATAAATCCATCCTTTGGGTGCAATAATTGAATCAAATCTGACTATTGGAGGTTTGAAGAATTAAAAACATTTTATAACTGGTATACCGTCGGTATGATATAGTGTACCATTGGTATGCCTGTCTGAAGACAGAGAGAAAAAATATAAAATATCGGTATACCGAGGGTACGAACAAATGTGCCGTCGGTATACCGCTCCAACGACAGAGAGAAAAATTATATAAAAATCGATATACCGACGGTACGAACAAGTTTGTCGTCAGTATGCCGCTCAAAATACATAGAGCATAAATATATAAAAATATTTATACCGACGGTATGAACCAGTGTGCCGTCGGTATGCCGCTCAAACGATAGATAGCATAAATATATAAAAAATTGGTATACCGACGGTACGAACTAGTGTGCCGTCGGTATGCTGCTCAAACGACAGAGAACACATATATATATAATATAGGTATACCGACGGTACGAACCAGTGTGCCATCGGTATGCCGCTCAAACGACAAAGAGCTAAAATATATATAAATCTGTATACCGACGGTACAAACTAGTGTACCGTCGGTATGCCAGTTTAGTACAAAAGTTTGTTTTAATCGATATTTAATCTAGATTTTAAGATTTGCCAACCATCATGAGTGTTTCACATGATTCCTAAGACATTTCTCGGAGAAAAAGAAGTAGAGACTTGAGCAGGCTGGTCTTGAACTTTAGACCTCCTTTTGCAGGTTATTGACATATTTTATTGCGCATCTGATTTGAGTATTTGAGAAGGGTTCACGTAGATTATTCTCAGTTCAAGAAGTCCATTTTTGTTTCTATAATTTAAGAGAGGACTAACAATAGACATATTAGTTAAGTATAAATTAATCAAAATTAATGTGCCAACAATACCGTGTTAGCTCAAAGCCAGGGTATCCATGTGTACTAGTTTTAGCTAAGGGGTAGTAGTATATATTATTTTGTATATCTTATGAAGTATTTTCATATAAAGTAATCTTTGTATCTTACGATACGCTATAGTATTGAAATCCTAATATAGCTAGTATAGCCTAGATACATAGTGTATGGACCCAATATCCTAGAGATGGACTCATACAACCTAGAAATATTTAATTTGACCTAGTTTGACTATTTTGAATTCGACTTGGCCTAATAACATAGATTTGAACTAGATTAACTTATATTCATTCCAAAACCTTGTATTAATATAATTTTCTCTATTTAGGTCTCCAAGGCACGGTTCCAGACATCTTTGATACTGTTCACCGGATTTCAGGCGAGTATATTCTCTGACAGTTTACCGTTTATGATATCCATTATGTTTATTGTATTTAGTGTAGATATCCTTGATTTCCTGACACTTGTTACATGGATTGGTATTCCTGGATCCCGTCATAAGATGTTATTCTTGGTAGTTCCTGGCATATTTCTTGTACGAGCCTCGTTGTTCTTGTACATGTATGGACATTGATTCATGAGATGATTAGCTCCTTTCTCATGGAATCCTGCGTCATAGCGTGGTATGGTTGGATCCATTATACCAATCAGGGGTGGGGAGTAATTAGTGTAGATATATGATTATACCCCATAGTTCTTGTTTTCCTTATATAATGTTACTCATATACCGCACGTATGATTAACCAGGCCCATGGTTCTTGAGCAGTACCCATGCTGATCACATGTAGTCACTAGTACTCACTCACTTAGATAGTTGTATCTCTTTATTTTTATAAATGATATTCGTACCTCTTATATGTATTTCTTGTATTCCTGTATATTCCTGTTATGCCCTATTCATCTTTTATATGTTCTCTATTATGTTACATAGTTTTTATCATTTATTGGAACTGCTGCTAGAGGTATACATTGCTCCAATACTAACTAGATATATTTTTTACAGATGATACCGAGAAGTGGTATCCCACTCTATAAGGGCCTCAGGACGTAGTTGGCTAAGAGCTAGAGACTGTGGCTTAGGAGGAACTAATCTCGGTTCAAACATACGGTATTTTACCTGTAGCTCAGTAGATAGGTTTATATTGTACGGGATTTGTCTCCAGCATGGACAATTATTACTCTATTATATTTGAGAATCATGGGATATGATATTCTGTCTTGTGAGTTATATTTTTGACTCCTCAGTTCTGTATAACATATTCGTGTAATATTTTATCTTATAATTTTGTGATTGAGTATTTATATTTTATTGATGGAATTATATATCTTGATGATCATTATTGTTGGATACTATAGTTTACCCAAACAACGTTCTACCGCCGATGCTGTATCATAGGCTGGATGTTGTTCACTACTCGTGCCCCTACACCGGGAGTAGATCGAACACATTTTTATTGGTAGCCCATGCAGGTCCTCGAGGTCATAATTAGTACAATTTATAGTGGTGCTCTGATTTGAGTTCAATTGCGAGCCTGCTCAGGATATAGGATATAGGCTATAGGCTATAGACTGAGAATACTCAATCACAACTAGGAAAAACTCTATTATTCATTTTAACTGTTCTTTTTGATATTTGATAATTGAGCTTTATTGTCTTTCCTTGAATATATTTTATCTTGTGCCATATTGATTCTTTTGTTCCACTTTGCTTCTGGATGCCACCTAAGACTCGATCACAGCGGAGAGGAGCAGCTTCTGAGAGATCTGCGACTTCTCGGGAGCCTACACCAGTCACTTCTCTAGTGATTAGCGTATCAGCTGTATTCGGGGGTCCACCACCAGTATAGTGGATTATTCCAACTGTGTCTGAGGAACTTCTACCTCCACCTCCTGTGCCGGCAGATGCGACTTAGATGTTTGTAATATTTTACGAGATGATGGAGGCTCAAAGGGCCAGTCAGAGGCTCACAAGAAGCATACTGACGTGATGCAGCAGGGTATTGAAAGTGCTCATTAGCTTGCCCTTGCTGTAGTAGAGAGAGGAGCTCCGGTCCAGCAGCATCTTGCTTCGCAGGTTTCCCAGCTTCGACCGGGTAATATCCAGGATTTCTAGAAGCTGGAACCTCGGTTCTTTAAGGGGATCGAGGGCATCATCTACGCTGATGATTGGCTTGAGGATATTGAGTGTCTTATTAGGGTGTCCCGTCTTGGTAAGGATCTGAAGGTTAAGGTAGTGGGACTTCAGATGTTCAACATCGCTCGTACTATGTTCAGAAATGAGCCACTTCTTGCTGATACGGGATAGTCTTGGAAGGTGTTTAATGACCTCTTCAAGAATAAGTTCTTTGCTCAGACGAACATATTGGACATGGTGAGGCAGTTTAAGATCCTTACTTAGGGGTGGATGTTCGTAGACGAGTATACCATATGGGAGGTTGAGCAAATTTGTGGAGTGTTTGGTAAGGGAGCCAAAGGTTCGGGCTATCCGCTTCTACGAGGGTCTGAACTAGGAAGTAAATATCTTAATTTTGTCTTTATATGAGATATATTTTGAGATACTTGCGGAGGCACGCAAGGTTGAGCGAAAGTTGAGTTTGAAGCCCAAGAGAGACCGCAATTATTTTGTAGGGTCTAGTAGCAGTGCAGTGCCTGGTAAGCGTCTTTATCTCCAGTCTAAGCCTTTTTCGCAGCCACATCAGTACCAGACTCAAGCTAGGGTGCCGGTTCAGGAGGCACCATATTAGCAGTAGAGACACTCATAGCACGCTTTCTGCCACTATTATAAGAAGTCTGGCCATATCTGGAAAGTTTATAGGAAGAGGTTGGGAGTTTGTTTGTATTATGGCACATAGGGACATCAGATGAGAGATTGTCCTTCCAACTCTCGTCGTGCAGCTCAGGGATGTCACGCCCCAGTCCCAAAATACGTAGGACTAGGAATACATAACACGCCAACCGTATGTATACGAACTCCAATATATGGAACCCATACACACACGTACGCTGTACATGAGTATCAAATCCACAAGTGGTAATATACTGTCAGCAAGTCACACGCAATCTATATCTCATCCATAGCAAAAGTAAATAAATAGGAATAAATAGCTGAATATCAATATGAAGTCTCAAACTATGATAGTCGGATGGAAACAAATTCACTACAAATCGACTATACTAAAACTACCAAATGAGAGAAGAGATCAAACTCTAATATGAGATAAAAGTCCACAAAAGAAATAGCAACTAGAAAATCCATCAGCTGCGATGAATCAAAGGTACTCTAAAGATAAGACCTCCTCAGTCTGGTATGAAGCGTCAGGTCCGGGTCCATACTCCTGTGGATATCCGTCTATATCTGGAAAGGGACCAGGTCCTCAGAGCGACATAACAAGATACATAAAAGTATGCCGATAAAGTACTGAAAATAAATATCCAAAAGGTCGCCTAACCGTCTATGTGAATGCAGTTTGAGAACAACTTTCCAAAAAGTTGGCTATCTGGCTAAAATGGGATTGGCATGATTCTCTTGGAGGAGATTCAGGGGCGTACAAAGTATATAATCTTTTGAACGCCAGAGGCCACCTGATAATATATAATATATACTGATCATCATGACCGCGCATCTCCGACAGAGCGTACGGGTTACACAAAAAAAGTACAAAGAAGCCCAAACGCCTTACTTGTTGTTCTCCACACCCCATGCTCTAAGCATATCACATCTATGACACGATGATACCTCTAAATAATTGCTAGGTCTTCTAGCATGCAAAGTTTCTATCAGCAGTTATCCCTATCCGTCACATGACCTATATGTACCAGTGGCCAGTCGAGTACGCAAGTTTGTGTCCTACATGAGAATCACACTCGTGTAATAACTGTGTCATGGCCAATGAAACATAGAATTCCTCATAATAATGGGGTGGTCTCATAAGCTAGGTCAACATGCATATATATAATAAAAACAGAATACGACACCACCGTCGTTGCACCCAAGTTATCCTTGGACGCGCATTTTATATAGCAGGTTAAAATATATAAACTAAACAGACAGAAACAAAATGCATGCATCATATAGAATATAAATCACAGTACAATAGCAAGGTATACTTGCATGGCAAGTAATCTGTAAAGTATAAGCGTCCAATTTGGACACAGGGGCAAAACGGTAATTTCGGGTCAAGGCGGGGTCCACATGTGGCCCACTTTGCACCAAAATATGTGTCAGGGGTAAAGATCTCTAAATGGGACAAATTATAGGTCCAAATAATTCTAAACGTCAATACAAACTCAACGGTATGTCCAATTTTGGATTTCGGTGAGCCGAACACAAATTTGCCCAAAAAGTCAACCGTGGGGCCTGCAAATAGGTGGCTTGGTCAACTGTCTCGAAATTGCATGAAACTGGGTCATAGGGCCAGCGTGATACCACGAATCCAATGGCGCAAGTTTCATCGCATTCTGACGAGCGTACACTAAATGGTGTGGTGTTTTACAAAAGTCACTATACGAGGATTTTTTGCGGATACGGGTTGATTTCGACGTGCACACGTCCAAATCAGTTTTTGCGAAAGCCTATACATCAGGATATATCATACGCGCCTTTTGGTGCAATTGGTACGTGATGGGGCCCGTATCGTAAATTTTGATGTTTTAGAAATACGTTTTTCCTGATTTTTAACCCAATTTAATTTTGCATATAACCCTAATTAAAATAATATAATTGACAAAAAATAATCTTGTTTATTTGGTCTTCACCTAGCAAGAAGAAATTTTTAAGTTTGGATGCCTGTGGTGGAAGATATTGGTCCTTACACATGGGTCCTCGCAATCAATTTTCTGAAGTTAAAGGACATAGTTTTTCTCCAACTTGGCCTCGATTTTTACCTAAGATTTAGCATTTTTTGATGGAAACTATTATACAAATTGTAAGAGGGATAGGTCGTGAACATACCGGTGAAGACGGTTCAGAATTTGGTCGAGCAATGGAACGGAAAACTATTTGTGAAGTCGAGGTCGTCGCAGTCAGATTCTGCACGACGTTCACGCAGGTGTGCGCTCGCGGACGCGGTGGCGGCTGCGTTTGGTCCGGTCGGCGTCGGCGCTGGGTCAGTGTCATGGAGGAGATAGGTTTAGGGTTAGGGTTTTTGTGGGGTAGAGGTATATATATAGGGATCGAGAGGGAGTCGACGCTCACGGGTGGTAAGATGCTACTGGGGCGGGTAGGGAATAGGACTGGTTTTGGTGCTACTGCGGTTGGTAGTTTAGGGACTTAGAATTAGAATTAGACTTAGGAATTTTAGTTAAGGCTTTTAGTTTAGGTTTCCTTTTTAATGATTTCTTTTATTGAATTTTTTTTCTTTTTCTTTTCTTTCTTTATTCTATTACTTATATATATATATATATATATATATATATATATATATATAATTCTAGAAAATTTTATTAGTACCTTCTAAATTCTATCATCCTTACAAAGTTTCCTACACAAAATAAAATAAGGTAAAATAATAGTTTTCCTCCATAAATTTCTAAATGCATATTTACCAAATAATTAAATTCAATAAATAATATTTTCTAATTGGCTAAGAGATACTATAAATAAATTAAATAATTAATTACATATTTATAATGTTTTTTAAAAATAAAAAAAATTAGGGGGTTTTACAAAGGAGCAGCTCCATCTCAGAGAGAACAGGCGAGGCCACCTGTAGTACAACCGAGGGGACCGCCACTTTTGACCCAGCAGTAGTTTTATGCCCAGCACCAGCATCAGGGAGGTGCACCTCAGGGACGAACATTTTCTATGACGGTCGAGGAGGCCGAGCCCACCAGAGATGTCATCGTAGGTTCTGTTCTTCTTGATTCCATTCCAGCTTTAGCATTGTTTGATTCAGGTCCTTCCCATAGTTTTGTATCTATTTCTTTTACTCTGAAGCATCTTTTGTTAGTTGATTCTTTGCTTAGTACTTGCAAGAACTTGACCGGGGGAGGCATTATCCTAGTTAGTGATGTTTGAAAGGTTCGAAGAGTTACTTTGGGAGACCGGGAGCTGAGTGCGTGTCTACTTGTAATGGCACTTTTGAGCTACGATATTGAACTCGGGATGGATTGGTTGAGGAGGTACCATACTAGTATAGATTTCAGAGGAGGTAGAGTTTTGTTTAGTCCGCTATGAGTGCTAAAGTTTGAGTTTGCTAGAGGAGCTTTGGAGCAGGGAAAAGGCATTATCTGTGGAGTCATGGTGTAAGACAAGGCGTTCCCGCATCCCTTGATAGTAGAGTTCTTGGATGTGTTTTCTGAGGAATTTCTAGGATTGTCGCCAGATTGAGATATTGAGTTCTCTATAGACTTGGTGCCAGGTGCAGGGCTAATTTTACAGCATGTCTATAGGGTGAACAATAGCGAGATGGTCGAACTGAAGAAGCAAGTGGATGAACTACAGGATAAGGGATTTATCAGATCTTGTTCTTTACCATGGGAGTCCCGTTATTGATTGTACCAAAAATGATGGATCGATGTGCATGTGCATCGATTATAGGGTATTGAATAATCTCACTATCAAGAATAAATTTCTATTGCCACGGATTGACGATATGTTCGATCAGTTGAGTGGAGCCAAGGTATTTTCCAAGATAGACTTGAGATCAGGTTATCAAAAGGTGAAAGTGAAGCCGGAGGACATTCCAAAGACTAATTTTAGGACACGTTATGGCCATTACGAGTTTATGGTGATACCGTTTGGGTTGACTAATCTCCCAGCGGTATTTATTAATATGATAAAAAAAGTGTTCCACCAGTACCTTGACAAGTTTGTAGTGAAATTCCTCGATGACATTATCATATACTCGTAGACGCCAGAGGAGCACAAAGAGCATCTGTGGATTATGTTGGATGTGTTGAGGAAGGAGAAGATGTATAGGAAGCTGTCCAAGTGTGAGTTCTTTCTGGACAAGGTGGAGTTTTAAGGACTTGTTGTAACTTGTGATAGAATTTTGGTGGACCCGAAGAAAATTACAGTAGTAGAGTCTTGGAATACCCTAAGTTCAATGACAGAGATCATGAGTTTCTTGGGTCTGGCAGGCTACTACAGGAAGTTTATGCAAGATATTTCAAGGATTGCTAAGCCAATGACCAGACTCCCCAGGAAGGATGTAGAGTTTGTTTGGACAAAGGAGTGCCAAGCTACTTTTGAGGAATTAAAGACGAGGTTGAAGTCTACTCCTAATTTGACGTTGCCATTAGGGTCTGGAGGATTCACTAACTATAGTGATGCATCTGGAAAAGGGTAAGGTTGTGTTCTCCAGCATAATGGGAAGGTAATTGCCGATGCATTCAGGCAATTCCGTCTGCATGAGAAGAACTATCCTACCTATGGTTTGGAATTGTAGCAGTCATCTTTGCTCCTAAGCTGTGAAAATGCTATCTTACGACGAGCGTGTGGAGATCTTTATGGAACACAAGAGCTTGAAGTATGTGTTCACTCAAAAAGAGCTGAACATGAGGCAACTTCGATGGTTGGAGCTGATGAAGGACTTCAATATCTCAATATAATATCATCCATGGAAGGCCAACGTAGTTGCAGATACCTTAACCAAGTATTCGATAGCTATGTGCGTGATGACGGGTAGATACTTATTGGAAGATTTGGAGAGCTTAGGTATTGAGGAAGTGATTCCTGTTATTATGATACAAATATGGGGTTTGTAGATACATTAAGAGTTGACGGACAAGATCAAGACAACCCAGTATGAGAACGTGTCCCTGAGGAGCATCAGAGCACATGTTCGAGCCATATTGGAGGATGATTTTACCATTGCTGAGGATGGTTATTTGCGGCATAATACTAGATTATGTGTTCCTAGTGGAGAGCTGTGTGAGGAGGTATTACAGGAAGCGCATCGCTCTCAGTATTCCATGCATCCAGGTGCCAACAAGATGTATCTGGATATATAAGAGAGTGTGTGGTGGTATAGAAGAAGAGAGAAATGGGACAGTTTGTATCTAGATGTTTAGTGTGCCAGGAGGTGATGTCACGACCAGCACCCGGAAATTGGGCATGAGTCGTGGGTACGTCCAGCCTACGCAGCAACATCGGCGGTAGAACGCTGTCTAGGTCACAAATATAGTATATCCTGTCAATAGTCTCAACTCCGCACGGAGGACAATGATAAATAACTCACAGTTCTATAATATACTCAATCACAACTATAAACATAATGGCACGATGAGAATGGAAAAGAGTTCTATTTAAACCAACCACAATAAGTCCAACTCAAATCCTGGGTCTAAATGACCTCACAAAGTCACAAATAAAAACAAATACAACTCAGTCTCAGTCTAAAACAATAATGCAGAAAAGTAATCTAAGCATGGGCAGGCAAGTTCTCCTCTAGGATAGGCACCTCCTCTGGGATTTCTGGAGTGAAATCTCCCTCTATTCCTGGGCCGTAATAAGTAGGGCAAAAGTCCTCCAGGTCCTCTGAAAATGTTGTTATCCAGTCAGGATTTGAGCGAAGCACAAACACTAACAGCAGTTTCATTAAATTGACAAAATCTATAAACAGTGTAAGAAATACAAGATGGAAATAAAAGCTGAACATGTGAAGTACTGGAGAAATGAAATAGACAATAAAGCATCTAGCAATGAGCAATAAATAGTGACTGCTAGAACAAGTAATCTGAATAAGATAAAACATCTAACTAAGTGTTTGAAATATTAGTTTATTATGTGATCGGCTTGGGACTGGATCAGGCTGGTTATATATGATTAGCTATGATTCTTGAAGGTCAGGCTAACCATATGGTTAGCTATGATGCATGATAATGGTCAGGCTAATCATATATAACAGCTATGAGGCATGATGATGGTCAGGCCGCACCCGACGTGAGATGTGGGGTGAGCTATGATGCATGGTAAGTGTGGATATGATCACATAATCTACTAATAGTTCCCCATCCCCCAGCTAGCACGATGGATTCCAATCACGACTCCTCATGATGGGGATCTAGGGTGCTAACCCGTGTATCCATAGTGTCGGAATCAAGTATGTAATACACTACAATTTATAGAAGTAATCAACCATGAAAACTGTCAGAGAATGTACTCGCCTGTGGTCCTGAGCAAAGTGTGAGGATCGATGTCCAAAGTGAAATCACAATGACCTATATATAAGATATCAAAGTTAAAATGGTGTTTGAAATAATACAAGTGATTAGCTAATTTGAAATGGGGTGTTAGGCCATTTCTAGGTCTAAACTAGGTGTTACTAAGTCAACTCTAGGTTTTTGGTCAAAACTAGTTAATACCTTGCTTCTAGGTTCATACTAGCTATTGTTAACTAATACTAGCTAAATACACTATATTATATGTTCTATACTTACTAATATTAGCTGATATTCATTATACTAGGTATTATCATTATATAACTCATATAGTGTGGTATATTGTATCTTGCTGAAACTAGTTACTATTTCTTATACTATATGCTATCAGTATGTAAATAACTTACATTTATATACTGAGTATATACCTTAACTGACACCAACCAATTTATACCTTAACATATCTTATATCTTGACATTTACCCATACTCAACACCAACTTGACATCCCCAATACACTAGCCTAGCACACATTAACATTTAAAACTCATTTGCCACCCCACACCCACATACAGTCACATTGAGATACCTGATACCTTCCTCTACTCACATTAATACCCATTAGATACACCCCCTGTTCACTGCACACAGTCATTGATACCTAACTTCCTAGACCCCCTGAGAACTTCCTCAGTTTACACAGGCCTGGCATTCTGTCCTACACCCTTTAATATGTATACTGATACATATTCCTATGTACACAGTTTCTAAAACACACACACACTGAATGCACAGAACTCAGGCTTCCCCCTCCTAAATCTGATACACAGTTTCACAATACACATGCACGCAATACCCTAAACACACCTATACATGTAGACACAGCTACACAGACACAGAAATCTAATGCACCTCACTCTGTGAACTTAGCACAGCCATTACCCACATGAACAACAACCACACTCTAATATAGACTGATACATAAACACACACACACAGTGTACAATTTTTGCACACAGACCTGGCCCAACCCCCTCCTAACTGCTGATACACATATACTGAATACATAAACTTCTGACCCAACTCACAAATTACACAGCACACTAATCTGGAATCCTCACCTACACACTAGATACTGGGGCAAATACTGATACACACCTACTGACCTCTCCTAACCCCTAACACATGTTTATTTCTCTGATACCCAATTTACACAGTATCCCCTAACTCGATACCACAAGGCACACACAACTAAACTGACTGATACACACACACACAAAACTGCCACACACAACACCTTGCTTACTGATACATGATACTGCACATGCTGAAATCAATACTGAACACACAGGAAAACTTATCTACCTAACTACCTGGACACATAACATATTTGCTCACCCATACACAGTTCCAAACACACACTGCTACTCTAGGGGTTAAGTTCACTCTCACAAAGCACTGAAACTGGGATACTCACATATATGTTGATACCCACACAAAATACCTAACCCAGAATTCCTCAATGAACTCACTCAATTCTGGGACACAGCACACGGACACAGGTAACACACAATACCACTATCTATACACACACCCAGGTAGCCTCCCTAATCTAATACACATCTATTTACAACCAATGCACAGCCACAATCCTCCTCTGACCCGAGTGCACCAAGAACCCAAAATACACAGTACAGTTATCTAAAACCCGACTATACACAAGGACGATCCCCCAACATAGTGCACACAGCACAAACCTGAACACAAGTAATTTACATACAAATATAGATAAGTATATCAATATATATATACAGGAACTAAAATACGAGGATAGGCAAACCCTAAGAACATTTCCTCAAACACCAGAAGTACAGAAAATGGTTTTACATAGGAAACCCATAATCCTCCAATCAAAAACCCTAAGAAATCGGGATCTAACCTACATGTAAGAGATGAATTCAATCTACATGCAACCCCTAGGGTTAGGGTTCCTGAAAAATTAGGAAAAACCCCATGTGGGTCACCAAAACTTAATCCAAAACCCTAAATTTGAATTACACAGCCCGGGGTGTTTCCTAATGGCCATTACCATCTAAAAACAGGAATTAAATGAAGAAAATTAGGGTTTTCACCTGCAGAGATGGTTTCTTCAACGAGGTTCTACTTCTCCAAGGCTTCCTGACCCACGTTCCTTGCTTTCCTTGCTTTGGAGGAGGAGAAAACGGAAGCCCTAGGTTTAATTTCGAAAATGGGGTGGGGAATTGGTTTCTCTTGTGGAGGCTAGGGTTTCCTTTTCTCTACGTGAAGAATAGCCTAGAAAGAGGCTTCCTTTTTTATAATAACCTAGTTTTAGGGTTTCCAAGCATAGTTTTTAGGTTAAACCCCCTGGCCCTCTCATGTAGAACCTAATAGACTCAGGTTAAGTCAGTCTAGGGTTTTGAGGGTTCACCCTAATTTTAAATTCTAGGGTTTTGCTAGAATAGGGTTTTCTAACTAGGGTTTACTCCTTAGGGTTGTCCTAATGGATTTCTAGGGTTAGACCTAAAACTAAATATTATTAACAATATATAGTAGTTATAAAACTCAGCAAATAATTTAATACATGATTTTTAAAAATAGTTAAATTACAGAAATGCCCTTATATGGAAAAGTGGTAGTGACAAGTCTACCCTCCTAAAAGAAATTTCGTCCTCGAAATTGGACTGAACTACAACAAGAATGAAATCAGAAAAGGAATATACCTCAAGTCTGGAAGAGATAAGGGTATTGCTCGCGCATTTCATCTTCTCTCTCCCAGGTTGACTCCCCTGGAGAGTGATGTCTCCATGCAACACGAACCAAGGGAATAGTTTGGTTCCGCAACACCTTCTCTCTGCGGTCCAAGATCTCTACGGGCTGCTCAGGGTAGCTGAGCGTTGGACCAACCTCAATCTCCGAGTGATCAAGTACGTGACTAGGGTCGGCCACGTACCGTCTCAGCTGCGACACGTGAAACACATTATGCACTCCCTCCAATGCAGGCGGCAAGTCCAGTCTATATGCCACTGCACCTACCCTCGCCAGAATACCGAAGGGTCCGATGTAGCGTGGGCTAAGCTTCCCGCCTCTGCCAAAACGAATCGTTCCACGCGTCGGAGAAATCCGTAGGAATACTAGATCGCCAACCTAACACAAAAACAGTCTCAACATGCAGTCTAAACAAACAACAACCAGAAAACAACAATCTATACCTGAAACTCAAGGGGTCTACGGTGGCTGTCGGCCCAATGCCGCTGTCTGTCCTGCGCCACTCGCAGTCTGTCTCTGATGAGTTTCACCTTCTCTGCTGCATCCACGACCATTTCTGGTCCTAGCAAGGCTCTCTCTCCAACGTCGTCCCACGATAGCGGTGTAAGACACCTCCGTCCATAAAGAGCCTCAAATGGTGACATCTCGATGCTGGCCTGGTAGCTGTTGTTGTAAGCGAACTCTACCAGGTGCAGATGATCCTCCCAAGAACCTCCGAGATCTAGAACACAAGTACGTAGCATATCCTCGAGAGTCTGAATAGTCCGTTCAGACTGCCCGTCTGTCTGGGGGTCATATGCGGTACTGAACTTGAGCTAAGTGCCCAAGCTAGCCTGCAGACTCCTCCAGAAGTGGGAAGTGAAACGACTATCCCGATCTGAGATGATGCTCACAGGAACTCCATGAATCCTAACAATCTGTCGCACGTACATCTCTGCGAGCCTCTCTGTCGACGTGCCCACCTTGAAAGGTAAGAAATGGGCTGATTTGGTCAACCTGTCCACGATGACCCAAATCGCGTCTTTTTCTCCTGGAGAACGTGGAAGCCCTGAAACGAAATCCATGGTCACGTGCTCCCATTTCCATTCTGGAATCGGTAAAGGTTGAAGCAAACCTCCTGGCCTCTGCCGGTCTGCCTTTACCTGCTGGCACACTAGACACCGAGATACGAAGCGTGCTACCTCGCGCTTCATTCCATACCACCATACGTGCTCCCTCAAGTCTCGATACATCTTGTTGGCACCGGGATGCATCGAGTACTGAGAGCGGTGTGCCTCCTGCAAAACCTCCTCACGCAGCTCCCCGCTAGGCACACATATCCTTGTGCCGTGTCGTAAGGAACCATCATCTGCGATAGTAAAGTCGTCCGACAATCCCATCTGAACCTGTGCTCTGATACTCCTCAGAGTCTCATCATCGTACTGCGCAGCTCTGATCCTGTCCATCAGCTCGGACTGTACCTGCAATCCCCACATCTGAATCTCGGTACCGGGAACTAACACCTCAATCTCCAAGCTCTCTAAATCAGCCAACAAATGCCTATCTGTTGTCAAGTACATAGCCATCAGATACCTGCTCAAGGCATCGGCGACTATGTTAGCCTTCCCTGGATGGTACTGCAATGAGATGTCAAAGTCCTTCATTAACTCTAACCACCTCCTTTGCCTCATGTTCAGCTCCTTCTGTGTGAATACGTACTTCAAGCTCTTGTGGTCTGTGAAGATTTCCACACGCTCTCCGTACAGGTAATGTTTCCACAGCTTTAGAGCGAAGATAACTGCTGCCAACTCTAAATCGTGGGTGGGATAATTCTTTTCATGAGGGCGTAACTGCCTGGAAGCATAGGCAATTACCTTCCCGTGCTGTTGAAGAACACATCCCAGACCCTTCCCTGAAGTATCACTGTAGATGGTGAAACCACCTGTCCCTGATGGCAATATCAAAATTGGAGCTGTCGTCAACCTCTTCTTCAGCTCATCAAATGCAGCCTGGCACTCCTCTGTCCACACAAAATCCACGTCCTTCCTAGTCAGTCTGGTCATCGGCGCTGCAATCTTGGAGAAGTCTTGTACAAACCTCCTGTAGTATCCTGCAAGCCCGAGGAAACTCCTGATCTCAGCTACCGAACTGGGGGTAGCCCACGATTCTACGGCCTCGATCTTCTGTGGGTTAACCGAGATTCCGTCACCCGATACCACATGCCCAAGAAATTCAACCTTGTCAAGGAAGAATTCACACTTAGAGAGTTTCCCGTACAGCTTCTCCCTCCTGAGAGTCTCTAAGACCAATCTCAGGTGCTCTTCGTGCTCCTCCGGGGTCTTGGAATACACGAGAATATCGTCGATGAACACCACCACGAACTTGTCAAGGTACTGGTGGAACACCTTGTTCATCAGGTTCATGAATACTGCCGGTGCATTGGTTAAACCAAATGGCATCACCAGAAACTCAAACTGGCCGTATCTGGTCCGAAAGGCTGTCTTCGGCGTGTCTTCCTTCTTTACCTTCACCTGGTGATAGCCTGACCTCAAATCTATCTTTGAAAACACCCTCGCCCCGCTCAACTGATCGAAAAGATCATCTATCCTCGGCAGCGGGTACTTGTTCTTGATAGTGATATTGTTCAAAGCTCTATAATCAATGCACATGCGTACTGTGCCGTCCTTCTTCGGTACGAACAATACCGGAGCTCCCCATGGTGATGAACTGGATTTGATGAAGCCTTTGTCCTGCAGCTCCTCGATTTGCTTCTTCAGTTCTGCCAGCTCGCTGTTGTTGACTCTATAGACATGTTGTGAAATGGGCTCCGCTCCTGGAACCAGGTCTATAGAGAACTCAACGTCTCTGTCTGGCGGCAAGCCTGGCAACTCTTCTGGAAATACATCCAGGAACTCCGCTATCAGAGGATGTGGCAACTCCTCTTCTTCCGTCCTGGCTCCGCAAAATGTGCTCCCTCTCTGCTCCGCTGTTCCTCTGACGACCTCAAACTCCGGCTCTCCTGGTGGTCTAAACAATACTCTGCCTCTATAACAATCTATAGTGGCATGATGCCTACTCAACCAGTCCATTCCGAGTACAATATCGTACCCCGAAAGTGGCATGACAAGTAAGCTCACGCTCAACTCTCGGCCTCCTACTGACACTCTCCGGTCCTTGCAGTGATCACGGACTAGGATAATACCTCCGCCAGTCATGATCTTGCAAGTCCTACCTAAGGGTTCTGTGTCTAAATGATGTCGAAGTGCATATGATACAGACACAAAACTATGGGAAGCGCCAGAGTCAAATAAGGTAAATGCGAAAATACAATCGAGAAGAACCGAACCTGTGATCAAGTCTCCTGCTGGCTCGATCTCCTCGACTGCCATGGCGTACGCTCGCCCCTGGGGTGCACCTCTCTGCTGCTGATGTTGGGCAAACCTCTGATTTTGCGGTGGAAGTGGTCCCCTCTGTTGTTGGCCTCCTGGTACGGTAGGTACCCTGCCTGGTCCTCTCTGGGCGGCTGCTCCACCCTGACCTGGACGAATGGTAGGGCAATCCTTCAGCTGGTGTGTCGTCGATCCGCAGTACAAACATGAGCCCAACCTCTTCCTGCAGTTCTCTCTGGTATGTCCTGTCTTCCCGCAGTACGCACACTGGATGGCGGGCTGAGTCTGCCTCTGCTGCTGTTGCTGAACCTGTCCTCGGGCTGGTGCCTGGTGCTGCTGCTGAAAGGGTCTCTGCTGCTGCTGAATGTGTGGACGCTTGCCTGGTCCCACACTACTGTTTGCTCCTCCGGAAACATCGCGTCCCCTCTTGGGCCTGAGGTCCAAGTCATCCTCGGCTACTTGGGCATCCATCAATATGCCCTCGTAGGTAGCGGTGCGACGTCCCGACGTGCGAGACTTGATCTCCCTTACCAGCCCCTTTCTGAATTTTCGGGCCCTGTCCCCCGGATCTCTTATCATTGACGGCGCGAAGCGGCTCAGACGGCTAAACTCCGCGGCATACTCATCGACGGACGAGCTCCCCTGGACTAAGTCATGGAACTGACTTTCCAAGGCTCCTAGGGCAACGTCAGGAAAGAACTTTTCTTTGAAGAGCTCCTTGAAAGCCTCCCAAGTGAGTCCCCCGCGCAAGAGTCTCGGCTCCGTGCGAAACTACGTCAAGGCAATGTCAAACATCTGGCTGCCGGCTGCCTCGATCTTGAGCGCCTCTGGAAGCTGCGCCAAACGCAAGTTCCTCTCGATGTCCTCTAGCCAATCATCGGCGTAGAGTATCCCTTCTGTCCCCTTGAACTCCCGAGGCATCATCCTCTTGAAATCCACAATGGTGCCCGGCCTCTGTTGTTGCTGATCAGGACGCTGCTGCTGCTGAGTAACTCTCTCCACAGCCTGGAGAGCCACTTGATGAGCGTTCTCCATGTTCACCCTCATCATCTCTGTCTGGGCCTGATGTGCCTCAGCCTGCACTCTCTGGGCCTCTGCCGACGTCCTCTGGGCGTCGACCATGCCCTGAATCAAGGCGAACATCTGTGCCCCATCGACGGGCACACGTCCTGGATGCTGAGCTGGTGGTGGTGGAGGTGGTGGTGCCGTCGTAGCTGTGGGGACCCTCTGAACTGGTGGTGGAGGACCCCCGAATGCTGCAGACACTCCCACATGTACTGGAGATGTAGGAGGTGCTGCTGATGTCTGTCCGGCAGCGCGAGAGGTGGCAGACCTCTCTGAATCTGCTGCTCCAAGTCTCTGGGATCTTCTTGGCGGCATCCTGAAGACAGATCGAAAGATTTAATTAAGGCAATAAATACGATATCATCAAGGAAGGACAGTAAACTTCTAAAGGAAAATCATTAAGAGTAGTATCATAAGAATCAGAATTCCCTAATTGTGATTGAGCATATCCTTGGCCTAATTCCTATTACTACAATATCGCTCTAATGTGATTCTAAGACTACTGACTGGAGACTAGACCTGCATGGGCCACCACTAAAACGTGTCACGACCCACACCCGAAAATTGGGCATGAGTCGTGGGTACGTCCAGCCTACGCCGCAGCATCGGCGGTAGAACGCTGTCTAGGTCACAAATATAGTATATCCTGTCAATAGTCTCAACTCCGCACGGAGGACAATGATAAATAACTCACAGTTCTATAATATACTCAATCACAACTATAAACATAATGGCACGATGAGAATGGAAAAGAGTTCTATTTAAACCAACCACAATAAGTCCAACTCAAATCCTGGGTCTAAATGACCTCACAAAGTCACAAATAAAAACAAATACAACTCAGTCTCAGTCTAAAACAACAATGCAGAAAAGTAATCTAAGCATGGGCAGGCAAGTTCTCCTCTAGGATAGGCACCTCCTCTGGGATTTCTGGAGTGAAATCTCCCTCTATTCCTGGGCCGTAATAAGTAGGGCAAAAGTGCTCCAGGTCCTCTGAAAATGTTGTTATCCAGTCAGGATTTGAGCGAAGCACAAACACTAACAGCAGTTTCATTAAATTGACAAAATCTATAAACAGTGTAAGAAATACAAGATGGAAATAAAAGCTGAACATGTGAAGTACTGGAGAAATAAAATAGACAATAAAGCATCTAGCAATGAGCAATAAATAGTGACTGCTAGAACAAGTAATCTGAATAAGATAAAACATCTAACTAAGTGTTTGAAATATTAGTTTATTATGTGATCGGCTTGGGACTGGATCAGGCTGGTTATATATGATTAGCTATGATTCTTGAAGGTCAGGCTAACCATATGGTTAGCTATGATGCATGATAATGGTCAGGCTAATCATATATAACAGCTATGAGGCATGATGATGGTCAGGCCGCACCCGACGTGAGATGTGGGATGAGCTATGATGCATGGTAAGTGTGGATATGATCACATAATCTACTAATAGTTCCCCATCCCCCAGCTAGCACGATGGATTCCAATCACGACTCCTCATGATGGGGATCTAGGGTGCTAACCCGTGTATCCATAGTGTCGGAATCAAGTATGTAATACACTACAATTTATAGAAGTAATCAACCATGAAAACTGTCAGAGAATGTACTCGCCTGTGGTCCTGAGCAAAGTGTGAGGATCGATGTCCAAAGTGAAATCACAATGACCTATATATAAGATATCAAAGTTAAAATGGTGTTTGAAATAATACAAGTGATTAGCTAATTTGAAATGGGGTGTTAGGCCATTTCTAGGTCTAAACTAGGTGTTACTAAGTCAACTCTAGGTTTTTGGTCAAAACTAGTTAATACCTTGCTTCTAGGTTTATACTAGCTATTGTTAACTAATACTAGCTAAATACACTATATTATATGTTCTATACTTACTAATATTAGCTGATATTCATTATACTAGGTATTATCATTATATAACTCATATAGTGTGGTATATTGTATCTTGCTGAAACTAGTTACTATTTCTTATACTATATGCTATCAGTATGTAAATAACTTACATTTATATACTGAGTATATACCTTAACTGACACCAACCAATTTATACCTTAACATATCTTATATCTTGACATTTACCCATACTCAACACCAACTTGACATCCCCACTACACACTAGCCTAGCACACATTAACATTTAAAACTCATTTGCCACCCCACACCCACATACAGTCACATTGAGATACCTGATACCTTCCTCTACTCACATTAATACCCATTAGATACACCCCCTGTTCACTGCACACAGTCATTGATACCTAACTTCCTAGACCCCCTGAGAACTTCCTCAGTTTACACAGGCCTGGCATTCTGTCCTACACCCTTTAATATGTATACTGATACATATTCCTATGTACACAGTTTCTAAAACACACACACACTGAATGCACAGAACTCAGGCTTCCCCCCCCTAAATCTGATACACAGTTTCACAATACACATGCACACAATACCCTACACATACCTATACATGTAGACACAGCTACACGGACACAGAAATCTAATGCACCTCACTCTGTGAACTTAGCACAGCCATTACCCACATGAACAACAACCACACTCTAATATAGACTGATACATAAACACACACACACAGTGTACAATTTCTGCACACAGACCTGGCCCAACCCCCTCCTAACTGCTGATACACATATACTGAATACATAAACTTCTGACCCAACTCACAAATTACACAGCACACTAATCTGGAATCCTCACCTACACACTAGATACTGGGGCAAATACTGATACACACCTACTGACCTCTCCTAACCCCTAACACATGTTTATTTCTCTGATACCCAATTTACACAGTATCCCCTAACTCGATACCACAAGGCACACACAACTAAACTGACTGATACACACACACACAAAACTGCCACACATAACACCTTGCTTACTGATACATGATACTGCACATGCTGAAATCAATACTGAACACACAGGAAAACTTATCTACCTAACTACTTGGACACATAACATATTTGCTCACCCATACACAGTTCCAAACACACACTGCTACTCTAGGGGTTAAGTTCACTCTCACAAAGCACTGAAACTGGAATACTCACATATATGTTGATACCCACACAAAATACATAACCCAGAATTCCTCAATGAACTCACTCAATTCTGGGACACAGCACACGGACACAGGTAACACACAATACCACTATCTATACACACACCCAGGTAGCCTCCCTAATCTAATACATATCTATTTACAACCAATGCATAGCCACAATCCTCCTCTGACCCGAGTGCACCAAGAACCCAAAATACACAGTACAGTTATCTAAAACCCGACTATGCACAAGGACGATCCCCCAACACAGTGCACACAGCACAAACCTGAACACAAGTAATTTACATACAAATATAGATAAGTATATCAATATATATATACAGGAACTAAAATACGAGGATAGGCAAACCCTAAGAACATTTCCTCAAACACCAGAAGTACAGAAAATGGTTTTACATAGGAAACCCATAATCCTCCAATCAAAAACCCTAAGAAATCGGGATCTAACCTACATGTAAGAGATGAATTCAATCTACATGCAACCCCTAGGGTTAGGGTTCCTGAAAAATTGGGAAAAACCCCATGTGGGTCTCCAAAACTTAATCCAAAACCCTAAATTCGAATTACACAGCCCGGGGTGTTTCCTAATGGCCATTACCATCTAAAAACAGGAATTAAATGAAGAAAATTAGGGTTTTCACCTGCAGAGATGGTTTCTTCAACGAGGTTCTACTTCTCCAAGGCTTCCTGACCCACGTTCCTTGCTTTCCTTGCTTTGGAGGAGGAGAAAACGGAAGCCCTAGGTTTAATTTCGAAAATGGGGTGGGGAATTGGTTTCTCTTGTGGAGGCTAGGGTTTCCTTTTCTCTACGTGAAGAATAGCCTAGAAAGAGGCTTCCTTTTTTATAATAACCTAGTTTTAGGGTTTCCAAGCATAGTTTTTAGGTTAAACCCCCTGGCCCTCTCATGTAGAACCTAATAGACTCAGGTTAAGTCAGTCTAGGGTTTTGAGGGTTCACCCTAATTTTAAATTCTAGGGTTTTGCTAGAATAGGGTTTTCTAACTAGGGTTTACTCCTTAGGGTTGTCCTAATGGATTTCTAGGGTTAGACCTAAAACTAAATATTATTAACAATATATAGTAGTTATAAAACTCAGCAAATAATTTAATACATGATTTTTTAAAATAGTTAAATTACAGAAATGCCCTTATATGGAAAAGTGGTAGTGACAGGTGAAAGTCGAGAGGCAGAGGCCAAATAGTTTACTTCAGCCATTACCCATTCCAGAGTGGAAGTGGAAGCATATTACTATAGATTTTATGTCCGGACTTCCATAATCTCCAAGAGGGAAAGACGCAATTTAGGTTATCGTTGACAGGTTGACCAAGTCAGCCCATTTTTTGCCTTTCAATGTGTATTTGTCTACGAAGAAGATGGCATAGCTGTATATGAGGCAGATCGTCAAGATACATGAGGTTCCCTCAACATAGTCTCAGATCGGGATAGTAATTTCTTTTCTTATTTCTGGAGGAGTTTAAAGGCGATCTTGGGCTCCAAGCTCTAGTTTTGTACTACATATCACCCCAGACAGAAGGACAGTCAGAGAGGACCATTTGGACTCTCGAGGATATGCTACACACCTGTGTTCTAGATTTTAAAAGATCTTGGGAGGACCATCTCCATTTGATCAAGTTTGCTTACAACATCGACTACCAGACCAGTGTATAGATGTCACCATTTGAGGCTCTGTACGGTCAGAGATATCATACTCCCTTGTTGTGGGACAATATTGGAGAGAGAGCTTTGCTAGGACCAGAGATAGTGGTAGATATAGCGGAGAAGGTCAAGCTGATTAGAGATAAACATCGAGTGGCGCAGGACAGACAACGACATTGGGCAGATAACTACCGAAGATCTTTGGAGTTTGAGGTATCATTTTAGGTTTTTTTGTGTTGATACTATTTGTTTGTTATTGATTAAGTTCTTAAGGTTGTATTTTGTTCTAGGTTGGAGGTCTGGTGTTTTTGAGAATTTCTCTGACACGAGGCACGATTCACTTCGGTAGAGGCGGGAAGCTTAGTCCCCGATTTATCGGACCCTTCAGTATTCTCTAGAGGGTCGGTGTAGTTGCCTACAGACTAGACTTTCCACCGGCATTGAAGGGAGTGCACAACGTGTTTCACGTCATATTTAAGACGATACATGGTAGTTCCTAGTCACGTATTGGATAACTCAGAGATAGAGTTGGCCCCTACTCTTAGATATCCAGAGCAGCTAGTTGAGATTCTGGATCGGATAGAGAAGGTAATAAGGAACCAGACCATTTATTTGGTGCGTGTCGCATTGAGGCATCACTTTTCGGGTGAGTCTACCTAGAAGAATGCGAAAGCGGTACCCATATCTGTTTGAGGCTTGAGGTATGTACTTTCTTGTTCTGTTTTGCTTTTCTTGGGGTAATTTAGACTTTGAATTTTGAGGACAAAATTATTTTAAGGGGACTAGACTTGTCACTACCATATTTTCTAGAAAAGAGTATTTGGGTTATTTTATAATTAATTAATTATTGTGCATGTTATATATTTATTTATAATATTATTTATTTATTATTAGATGTTGTATTATATTTTGGACTTGTGTTAGTGGACCTAACTAGACAAGACTTGACTCAAGAGCCAACATTTATTTTAATTATACTTGAGCGCAATAACTAGCCCAATTCTTTAAGTTAGTGATTTAATTAGTTAAAATATTAGGAATAAAACCTTCCTTCCTTAATCCTTTTCCTCATGAAAAACCCATAGGGGTACATTAGATATTTACCATTTTTTGGAGGCCAAGGAAAGGGGGGCACTTATAGAGAGGAGGAATTCTCTCCCCTCTTTTCTTATTTAATTTTATTTGCTCTTGGTGTTCTTCCCCAAATTTACTTCTCCCCTCCACCAAATCCTTACCAAATACCTTTCAATTACTTCCCTATTTCACCATTAGAAGCTCTATAAGGAAGGAGCAGGCAAGGATCAAGAAGGAGAAGGAGATTTCACAAGTGAGGGCTCTGTGCATCCAATTGGAGGCTTGCATTGGGAATCCATCTCCCAATAGGTACAATTCAGATTTTCTATTCTACTTAGACTCTAAATCTATATTTTAATCATTAGAAACCCTCTCATGTATTAGGACTACATATATGAAGAATATTTGACTACTAGGGACCCCTATTTTGGAAGTTATGGCATATTTTGTGCATAATTTGGGAGAAATTCGAGATTGGTGCACTATGTGTTTGTCAATGGGTCTAGTGGACCAAATTGGCATGTGTTTGGTTGTGTGAGACTAGTGACGTGTTCATAATTGGATACGAGTAGGCCATATCATGGCAATTTAGTGATACAGGTCGATTTGGGACTTTTTCCTTCGACACGGGGGTTTACAAATGCCATATTTTGATACAGACACGAAGTTGAGTAGCTAGCACTTTATTATTCTCTAATTATGATATTATAATTTCTCACATCATTGTGATGCATTGGTTGATGTGTTGGGGCCGTATCGCAAGCATATCATAGATTTAGTGTGATACGGGT
Source organism: Iris macrosiphon (assembly GCA_036927795.1). NCBI lineage: Eukaryota > Viridiplantae > Streptophyta > Magnoliopsida > Asparagales > Iridaceae > Iris > Iris macrosiphon. Next base: position 100,409,833 of record JAYESA010000013.1, on the reverse strand, counting down.
GCGATGCACTCCACGTGTTCGATGATTTATTTTCTAATCTAATTAGTATTGTTTTGTATCTATTTTATATGGTATATATATATATATATATATATATATATATATATATATATATATATTGGTTATACCAAGGTTGTATCTATATTATACTTTCTATATGTGGTGAAGAGGATGTATTAAAGATATGTGTATAAGTATAGGCTATTATCGATACACTTTTGGGCTATTTTAAGTCACTGTGATGATTGATGGGTGTTGCCTCATTATGAGTGTGCTAGTGTGTGATGGAGAGTGAATACATGTTCATTTTTGGAGTTGGTTTTGGTTGTTCACTATGGTAATACCAACTGTGTAGTAGGGGGAACTAATGTATATTGGAGAGATGGCAGCAGTTGTGCTCGTGCACTGTTGAGTTTTAAGCACTGTGCACCAAATGCAAAGTCGGGTTGGGGATACCTTGCTATGTCAAGAAACAACAACGGGTTGGTAGTTAGGAGGAGGTTTTAGTTGACATGTTAAGGGTGAGGTTTGGGGGTGTAATATAGGCATAAGGGTTTGGTTATAGTTGCTGCTGCATAAACAACAAGCAGGAGTAGCATGTGCTGCAAAGCACAACACGGTTGGGGGTGACATGCTACATTTTAGAGTATTGATGTAATATTCCATAGACTTGGTATAATGACCTAGATTTGACTATTTTGACTTAGACTTGGCCTAATGACCTAGATTTGAACTAGTTTAACTTGTAGTCATTCCAAAACCCTGTATTGATGTAATATTCCATATTTAGGTCTCCGAGGTACCGTTTCGGACATCTTTGATACTGTTCATCAGATTTTAGCCGAGTACATTCTCTAACAGTTTTTTGTTTATGATATCCTCTATGTTTCTTGTATTTGGTATATATATCCTTAATTTTCTGACACTTGGTTAAACATATTGGTATTCCCGGATCCCATCATAAAATATTATTTCTGGTAGTTTTTTGCATATTTCTTGTACGAGTGCATACATGGACACTGATTCGTGAGAAGATTAGCTCCCTTCACATGGATCCTGTGTTATAGCATCCCATGGTTGGATCCATTATACCAGTCGGGAGCGGAGGGTATTTAGTGTAGATATATGATCATACCCCGCAGTTCTTGTTTTTCTTGTATAGTGTTACTCATACACCGCATGTATGATTAACCAGGCCCATGGTTCTTGAGCAGTTCATATGCCGATCACCTATTGTCACTAGTACTCACTCACTTTGATAGTTGTATCTCTTTATATCTATATATGATGTTCGTACCTCTTGTATGTATTTTCTCCATTCTTTTATATTTTTGTCATGCCCTATTCATTTTGTATATTTTCTCTATTTACTGTTACATAGTTTTTATCATTTATTAGAATTGCTGCTAGAGGCGTACTTTGCTCCAATCCTGACAAATTTTTTTTTTCCAGATGACACTAAGGAGTGGTATCCCACTCACTACGGGCCTCAGGACGTAGTTGGTTTAAAGCTTGAGACTGTGGCTCAGGAGGGACTCATCCCGGTTGATACATACAATATTTTACCTGTAGCTCAGTAGATAGGTTTATATCTTACTGGATTTGTCTTCATCTTTGACAGTTAGTACTTTATTACATTTGACAATCATGGGATATTATCTTCTGTCTTGTGAGTTATATTTTTGACTCTTCAGTTCTTTATATCATATTCATGTAATATTTCATCTTATAGTTCTGTGATTGAGTATTTATATTTTATTGGTTGCATTATATATCTTGATGATCATTATTGTTAGATAATATAGTTTACCCAAACATTGTTCTACCACCGATGCTGCTGCGTAGGATGGACGTTATTCACTACTCATGACCCTACATTGGGTGTGGGTCATGACAGATTATTGAAGGGGTCGAACAATGAAGCAGCGAGGCCGGCCAGGTCATCGGCCTTGATTTCCTGCAGTAGGGGCACATGCTCTTTGAAGAACCCATTAAAGGTATAGATTATACTTTGTGCGACTTAGTAGTTAGGGATTAAATCCTCATGCCGGACTTTGTACTCGCCCAATACCAGGCTGACTATCATTTTAGAGTCATTGTAGGCTTCTAAGTGGTCTACTCCTACTTGTTTGGCAAGTTAGAGTCCAATAATGAGAGCTTGTATTCTGCCACATTGTTGGAGCACAGCTCTTTGAGAGACTAAGGGTGGTTGATGGCTATATCGTCTGGGGAAATCAATATTATCCTAACTCCAACGACCATATCACCTTTGGGCCTTGTTCTTAAAGAACCGTCGAAGAATATTTACCAAACGGCCTCTGCTGCCGTCATGTTGGAGATTACCACTTCGTTTGGGATCTCGTCGTAGAGTTTTGATATTTTTAGCACTGGATAGCCAGCTAGGAAATTGGCTAATGCTTGGCTAATGATTGCCTTCTGTGTGATGAGAACCATATCGTATGGTGACAATAGTATGGCCTACATAACTAAGCAAGAATTAAGCACCCTTGGTTTCACTACCATATTTTTAGGAAAGGGTATTTTAATCATTTCTTAATTAATATTATACATGTTGAATAATTATTTATTATGTTATTTAATTATTATTAGATGTTAGTTTATTATTTTGGACTTGTGTTAGTGGACCTAACTAGTTTAGTTTAGACTCATGGACCAACATTTATAATTAGTTAGAATTGAGCCCAATTATAAGCCCAATTATTAGGAGGATGATTAATTTAATTAAACTATTAGACTAGAACCTTTTCTCCTTAATTATTTCTTTATGAGAGGCCCCAAGGGGTATAATGGACATTACATAGTAGCTTAAGGGAGGGGCTAAGGGGGCCGGCTTATATAAAAGAGGGGAAAAAGTTTCTCTCTCCTCTTTTTATTTCAAAGCTAGATCTAGAATTTTCCTCAACCAAATTTCTTCATTCTCACACCAATTCCCTACCAAATTTCTTCCTAATTCCTTCCCAAATCACTATTGGAGACTAGTAGAGCAAAGATCTAGAAGAAGGAAGTAAGGATCTACAAAGAGGAGCAAGGATCTACAAGTTGGAGGCCAATTTAATCAAATTTATAGGTTGCATTGGGAATCCATCTCCCAATAGGTACAATTCAGTTTTTCCTCTTTAATTAGGTTCTAAATATGATATTTAACTATGAGAAACCACCCCATATGCATCGGCTACCCATAGGAATTGGAATTAGGTTCACAGGAGGCCTATGGAGAAAGTTATGGTACTTTTTATGTCAATTTTGGAGAATTCCGAGATTGACACTTGTTGTGTTTGTCAATTGGTCATATAAACCAAATTAACATGTGTTTGTTTATGTGTGGCTAGTATCATATCCATAATTGGATACGTGGAGGTTGTATCCTAACAATTTGGTGATATATGTTGATTTGGAGATTTTTTCTCCGACACGAGACTTTGTGCATGTTATATTTTGACATGGATACGTAGATATAAATTTTACTCTTCATATTGTTCATATATAGTAATTTAGACTCTCTTGTGTCCTTTAGGGTATGTTTGGTTAGGTGGTAGACTCGTATCACAAGCGTATCATAGATTAAGTGTGATACGGGTTTGATGAACTCCACGTGTTTGTTGTGTTACATTTCTAGATCTAATTTCCATTGTTCTTAGCTAATTGTAACATATATATGTATATATATGTATATATATATGTATATGTATATAGATAGCTATGTATATATGTATGTAGATGTGGATGTACTAGTGTATTAATTATCTATATGCATATGTGCTATATATATATGTAGATATACTTCTATATATAGTTATTTGAATAATTATGTTATACGTATACATGTATATTGTATATATGTATTTATGTGTGTGATGCTATATATATATATATATATATATATATATATATATATATATATATAGTTGAGAGCAGTAGTTATATATATAGTTTGATATATATATATATATATATATATATTGGTATATATATGTACATAGGTGTTACGTGTGTAAGTGGTTACATATATATATATATATATATATATATACGTATCTAGTTATATATGTGTGTATCTAGGTGCTTGAGTGTCGTGTGTGTGATAAGGGGGGCTCGGACAAAAATTAGCAACAACGACAGAAAATAGCGATGGCAGAAGAAAATAGCAACAGCCAACAACAAACAGCGACAACAATTAGCAAAGGCAACAGCGACAACAGCAGCAAACAGCAACAACAACAACAAACAATGACATCAATCAGCGATGGCAACAGCGACAGCAGCAGCAAACAGCAACAACAACAACAACAAACAGCGATAACAATCAACGACAGCAACATCAAACAGTAATAACAAACAACAATAGTGACAGCAAACAACGATGGCAGTAGCAGGTGCAAGCCAAAGAGTAGCAACAACGTGTATTATGAGGGGGCTAGCAAGGTGTGAGTTTGCTAGTTGGGTTAGTGGTTGCTTAGTAGTATTTTCAGTGAGTTATTGGTTAGTAGTATATACATTATTAGTATAATAGTTAGTTAGATATGTGTAATGGTTAGTAACTATATATTTACCTATGTATGTGAGTTATTAGTAAGTACCTATTTGTATAATAGGTATTAGTTAGATTGTTAACTATATGTATCTTATAAGTATTTTATTGTAGGTTAGTATCTATGTTTTAGTATGTTATATTTTAGTAGTTATTTGATTAGCATATGGTTAATATTGGGTGTTAGCTATAAATGAGGATTTGACATTACCTTGAGATACCAAGGTAAAAGTCAAGGTATTGGGTTTGGGTATCAAGATGGGTGTTTAGTAGCGCAATACCGAGATTGGTTCAAAGTCAAGGTATCCACTTAGCATCTGTAATTAGAATTAGTATGTTTAATATTGTTCGGATATGCATATATGACTACTTCATGTCTACTTGTTTGCGTATCTGGCGATACGGTATCTTAGTATGTTCTTAGTATCCTAGTTTAGCTTGTATGGCCTAGATAATTAGTGTATGGACCTAATATCATAGAGATAGACACATGCAACCTAGAAATAGGTAGTTTGACCAAGTTTGACTGGTTTGACTTAGAGTAGACCTAGTTTGACTATTTTGACTTAGAAATGGCTTTCTGACCTAGAAGTTGACTAGTTTAACTTATTTTTATTCCGAAACCTTGTATTAATATTATATTCCATATCTAGGTCTTCGCGAAACCATACCAGACATCTGTGATACTATTCATCGGACTTCTGGCGAGTATATTCTCTGATAGTTTCTTATTTATGATATCCTCTATGTTTATTGTATCTAGTATAGATATCCTTGATTTCTTGACACGATGGTTACACGGATTGGTATATCCGTATCTCATCATGAGATATTATTCCCTGGTATATATGGTGTATCTTGTGCAAGCCTTATTTTATTATTCTTCTTGTACATGTACAGACAATGATTCTCGGGGAGACTTGCTACCTTCCTAGAGAATCCCGTGCCACAGCGTACCATGGTTGGATCCACTATACCAATCGGAGTTGGGGAGTATGTAGTGTAGATATGTGATCATACCCTCCTTATATCAAGTCTTGTTCATTGAATAGTGTTAATCATACATCGCACGTATGATTTGCTAGGCCATACACTACTAGAATAAGCGAGATTAGCGACGTTTTTTAGTGACATACACAAAAAATGTCGCTAATATAATATAAATTCGCGACTCCAGGTAAAAACGTCGCTAGACGTCTCTAATTAGCGACGTTTAGCAACGTTTAGTGACTTTTATTCAGTTTTTAAAAGATTAGTCGCCATAAGTTTAATTAAGGTCGCTAAACGTCGCTAATATATTTTATTTAGCGACTTTTAGCGACTAATTTAGCAACGTATTTATTATTAGACTTTTAGCGACGTCATTAGCAACGTTAAGAATGTCGCTAATTAGCGACGTCATTATTGGCGTCGCTAGTTAGCGACGGTATTATTGGAGTCGCTAAAAACGTCGCTAAATTTTTTATTTAGGGCTGGTGTTTACCCCATTTCCTTCGATCTCTCTCTCTCTCCCTCTCCCAAATTTGAAACCTCTCCCGGCGCTCCACCTTCCTCCGGCTCCTTTACTCCTCCAGCGACCCCCTCCGGCCTCGTCCCCACTCCGGCTCCCCTCCTCTCTCCCGACGTCCCCCCTCCGGCCGTGCCCTCCCCCCTCCACCGTCAGCTCCTCCTTCCTCCGGCTCCCCTTCTCCCTCCGGCGTCCTTTCTCCGGCTCCCCTCCTCGGTGAGCTCCTCTCTCTGTCTTCTTTCTCTGTCTCTCTCTTTCTCTCTAACATGACACAACACGACATAATACGATACGACATGACCTAACACATACTAATACGACCTGACACCTCTCCTTTCTCTATCTGTTTCCTTTCTCTGTCTCTCTCTCTTTCTCTCTGCCTCTCTTTTTCTCTTCTGTCTCTCTCTTTTTCTCTCTCTGTCTCTCTCTTTCTCTCTAGCAACTTCTCTAGGTCCTGTAGAAGTTAAGTAGAAAAATGTACAAATAGTTATTGCAAAAAAAGAATTCCCTATAGCATACTTAGACCTGAGGTCTTGCAGAAGGTTAATGGAAGGTTTTAACCTCAGATTTTAACACCCGGAGTAAGAAGTAGCAATCAGTAACACTACTAAAACAGGTTTTATACCTTAAGTTCAGATGCTCTTGTGAGGCGCATTAGATTTCCATAAGAATGAGGTGTTTATACAATATTTAGGGTTCTTGCCATAACATAGTGAGCCTGCAAAGTAAAAAGTTGTCATATATGCTTAGCTAGTCTGTCCTTCAACTTATCACACATATATACATGTATGCTTAACTGAGTAACTAGCTGTCTACTTACAATATGAAAAGTTCTAAGCTACTCTGCTAAATTGAATAACTAGAAGTCACATATGCTTAGTTAGATAGGTTTTACTATAAATATGTTTAGATGGCTAAGAATTCATATGATACATGATAGAATTACACATGATTCGATGTTACAAGCAGTTTCAGTAGCGGTTGAAATAAGGCTAATCAATTTATGACGGTTTGGACATATAAGCTGAAAAACGAAAGAAAATTATTTGAGATGGTTTGGACATATAAGCTGAAAAATGAAGGAGGACGAGGAAGGCGAACAAGATAAATTTTCTGAAGATGATTGAAAATAAAATATATTGCCTGTAGAATGTAACTATATTTTGACTGTAGAATGTACTATTTTAACGAATATATGTATTATATTTTGACTGTAGAATGCTTTGAGATATGCATCACATTTCGACTGTAGAATGTACTATATATTTGTATTTTTCTATATTTATCATATGTTGTTATCAGATATGACAGAACAACGTAGAGGATTCGGTAGGTCCCGAGGTAGACAGAGTGCTCCTCCGGGACTGCCTACTGTTGGTTCCGGATTATCGTCGCCCAGTACGCCAGTATATCGATCACTCACATCTCCGACTGTTGGGACGAGTAGTTCCAGGCGTGATAGTATACCCTCATCCAGCAGTCCTCCTGCTGACGGAACCATGGGGACAAATGAGCATGTCGAGGAGGTCGTGCCCACGTTGTTCCAGCATCAGCAAGATCCTCCATGTGCACCACCGGAGGAGACGAGGACAGAGATTTGGGCCGACGGTACAAAGTAAGTAATTAGATAGTTTAGTATAATATATATCGTGTATTTCTTTATTTATCGTATATTGACTTTTTTAGTATTCTAAATAATTATCTCTGTATAGATATCGTCCATCGTCGGTTCAAATATGCCTGGGCCAATTTCTGAGGAACAACTACGGTGGCCCTTGGATCAACTACTCTGAGGCTCCGGAGGAGAGGAAGGCATTCTAGTTTGCGTACTTCCAGGTAAAAGTATATTAAATAAATTCTTTAATTTATGCATATTATATAACTTATTCGTGATATTCACTTACTAAATTATTTATTGTAGCAAACGTATTTTTTTCCTCCACACCGGGCCGAGTTGATCGAGCGGCTCTTTCCTACCGTTGCCGCCAAGCTTATCCGAGATGCTCTGGATGACCAGAAGGCTCGTGATCATACTGGAAAAATGATCCAAGGTTGGATCATGCCTGAGCAGTGGACTGTGATGAGGGCTAGATTCGACGATCCGAGCTTCAAGGAAAGGTCTGAGAAGGCCATGGCGGCTAGGCGGAATGCTTCCAAGTGGTATGGTGGCTCGATTCCGATGACGGAATATTTCCGTCGTTTGGTATATTTTTTCTTTTAAAATATATTATTTTAATGTAAGTACCATAAAATGGTACTTGAAAAAAATGTTTAAGTTTAGTACTAAATAATATATTTTTAACAGGTACAGAGGGGTGAGGATGCAAACATGGTGACCGTCTTCTTGGCCACCTATCGCAAGGACGAAAATCTCATTGATGAGAGGGCCTCGCAGACCTATGTAAGTATTACTTTACTTTGTGTTAATTTTAATATAACTTAGGCAATTATCGAGTTTTTAAACCTTTCTAGGCCGAGTATCTTAGGCTGCGTGAGCTGGCGACTGCTAGTGCACCTATACCTGGAGAGGCTGGTACTTTGTCGTAGCCCGCTCCAGCTCCGTCGGCGGATGACCTGTGGGTGACCGCAGCTGGTGGTCTCTAGAGGGGTACGTACTACGGTACGGGATCCTATGGCGCCCTGGTTGCGATGCAGTCATCTAGGGCCTCCCCGACAGCTGCGCATTCTATACAGCCATCGCAGTCGCAGCCCTCGCAATCGTCAGCTAGAGTCCAGGAGGCCGTTGACCATCAGATTGCGTCTCTCCGTGACGAGTTACTGTGAAGGATGGAGGAGCAGCCTCGGTCCCAGCCGTAGGCGGACGATCCGACCCTCATCGCACTATTCAATATGCTCGACCGCAGCATGACGGAGCTCCGGGATTTGACAAATGATATTAGAACCTCGACAGACAGCAACATCATGGAGCTGCATGCATCAAAGCTATCGATGGACGAGAGACTGACGATGATGCAGGATTCAATGGTTCATAGCAGTACGAGGCTGTTATCTACCATGGATTCTTACAACCAGCGACTCACAGACTTGGAGCGGGTACGGCCTCCTGGTGCGCCTACATCGATACAGACTCCACCGACGTCACTGCCTTCTCCATCGACATCGGTGTCGATTCCACGGGACGAGTATGTGCAGTTTTTATCCTTCTGGCGCGCCGGTGGTCAGCCTCCTGCAGATCCGCAGTAGTATAGCTAGTTGCTGGATATTTATATATTTTTTATTATTTAGGATGCGATTGTATGGATATAAATTTGCCATATTCTTTACGATAAGATTTACTGGATGCTTTCTTTTCTTTAAATTTTAGTATATTATTCATATTAAATGTTATTTTATTGGTGTTGAGTGTTCAGTGCCTATGTTTCCCTATTTTTCTCCAGTTCAATGATACAAGTTGCAACTTGTTAGCCTAAGTTTCCCCCATCATAAGTGCTGCTGCATCTCTACTCAGTATCTTCCTCATACTGGTACAGTCAAAACACTCCTATAATGCATATTTGTGCATCTCCACCTCTGCTACCTGTGCTTCAATACTTCCCGTGCAAGTCACTGCTCAAGCTCTCATACTACCTACTCGCATAATAATCAGCAAGTAAAATAAAGCCTACACCTTACTTCCCTCCACGCTTCACTTACCCCTATCTCTGATACTCTCTAATTCGAGTATCATGCCAACCACAGTCCCTGTACAAACTCAAATACACTAAATTATAATACACACACTCTCTCCCTATCTCTGAGCACATTAAGACCAACACACAACACAGATAGTACTGTCTTAATTCACTAATATTCACACAGTTCCTAATATATTTTGGTTTACAACTGATGACTGATACTTGGCCTGAATTTACCCAGTGCACTAGAATTTTCCCCTTTGTTGCTGCTACTGTGTCCCTTATTCAATTATTTCTACTACATGCTCGAGTCCCCTCATGGCACATAAGCTGATCATACCACACAGAACCTACTAACAGTCAAAGTATTTATTCCTCTATACATCCCTGTCAATACTGCTACACTATATGTAGTATGAGACACATACACACACAATCACTATTCTTTTTTACCCTAAGGGGGTTGGCAAACCTAGAAATTCAATTCAGTATTATTTTTTTTATTTTTTCTGTAAAATTAGCGACATTTTTAGCGACGTTTAGCAACGTTAATATACGTCGCTAAATACGTCGCTAATTAGCGATGTTGCTACACGTCGCTAATGATGTCGCTAAAGACGTCGCTAAAATCGTCGCTGTACGTCGCAAATTGCTGACATGACAGTATTGCCAGGTCATTAAAGACGTCGGTGTAACGTCACTAAAGACGTCGCTAAAATCGTCACTGTACGTCGCAAATTGCTGACATGGTAGTATTGCCAGATCATTAAAGACGTCGATGTAACGTCGCTATATAAGTCGCTAATTACCGACGTTTAGCGACGTTAATAAACGTCGCTAATTAGTGATGCTGCGTCGCTAAATGTCGCTAAATTTAGCGACACATTTAAGTCACTAAAAAAGGTCGGCATAGCGACGTTTAGCAACAATTTTTCTTTTAGCGACTTGCTTTTTTTTGACTTCTTTAAAATGTCGCTAATTACGTCGCTAAACGTAATTAGCGACATTTTTGGTCATTTAGCGACGTTTTTAAATGTTGCTAATTTGACTTTTTCTGGTAGTGATATATATCTTGTATCAAGTTCCCAAGCCGATTACATGTTAAAGCTGGTACTCACTCACTTAGTCATTTAGTATTCTTGTTCATTGCCATATTGTTCATTCTTGTATTTATTTCTAGTATTACCTTTATTGTATATATCTCGTATCTATTATTGCATCTTGTATATTCAGATCTATTTACTGTTATATAGTTTATATTATTGATTAGAACTACTGTTAGAGATGTATTCTGCTTCTTTTCTGACTGGATATATTTTTTCCAGATGATACTAAGGAGTGGTACCATACTCATTACGGGACTCAAAATATTGTGGGCCTAGAGTTATAGACCCTGGCTCAGGAAGGACTCATCCCGATTGAGATAGATGACCCCGGACTTGTAGCTTCTTAGTTATTCTCTTATACTGAATTTTTCTCCAGCTTATTGTTTAGTATTTTCTCAGACTCACTGATGTTATCATTTTTACTCATGAGTTGTATTGTGACTATTCTAATCTTTTATCATATTTGTGCTATTCTCTATCTTAGATTTATGATTGAGTATATTGATATTGTTGGTGGCTCATTATATTGTTAGATAGATTACCCAAATAATGTTCTACTGCCGATTCTGCGGCGTAGGCTGGGCGTTGTTCCCAACTTGCATCCCTACATTGGGTGTGGGTCGTGACACTTGGCTTGGTCATGAGAACCCTATGAGAATAAACTTGCGAGCACATGGATTGTTAGCCCAGAAATGTAATGGCTAGATTTTTGAAAAGCGAAGACCAATGTGAGACACTCCTTCTGCTGAGATAGTAGATAGCCTGCTCATGACCCGCATTACTCTTCTGGGCTAGCAGATCACGGAGAGAGGGATCCATCGTACGTACATATAGTAAGAAGGGTCTTCCCATAACGGGGGCCACCAAGACTGGAGGATTTATAAGATACTTCTTGATATCGTCAAATATTTGTGGTTATTCTTCATTCAAGACGAAGGAGAATGCTTTTTTCATGAGCTGAGTGAATGGCTGCAACGTCCAGAGAGGTTTGATATGAACCTCCTGATGTATTCCAATCTTTCTTGAAGGCTGCGAAGTTCTCTGAGGTTCTTCGGCAGATGCATTTCAAGGATTTCTTTAGTCTTGTTAGGGTCTATGTGAATCCCCTTTGAAGTTATGATAAAACCCAAGAATTTACCGTTGGAGACTCCCAGAAAGAATTTTGTCGAGTTCATCTTTAGTTGGTGCGCCTAGGAAGAAAATTTTGTCAGTGATGTGATCAATATAATACTCAACTGTCATGCATAGATGTTCGCAGAAGATGGTCCTTATAGAGCGCTGGTATACAACACCTGCATTCTTTAGGCAAAAGTGTATGACTATGTAGCAATATACCCCTATCGGTTTTCAGAATTACGTATGCTTCTCGTCATCTGAAAATATCTTGATTTGGTTATAGCTCGATAATCTATTTATAAAGGACATATACTCGAAGCCACAAGTGTTATAGATTATTATAAGGGTGATTGAAAGAGAAAACTCTAACTTTGGTATGCCGTAATTAGATCACGAAAGTCTATACAGATTCGGATGCTTCTTGTCGTATGCTTTTCATCGTATGCTTCCGTTCTTCTTGATGACGGGCACGATATTGGCCACATAATCCAGATGTTATTCTTCTCGGATGAAGCCTCCGACTATTAGTTTATTTACTTCAGCTTTGATGGCATTCATGATATCTGGATAGAACCGTCGTTGATGCTGCTTCACTGGCTTAACAATTGGCAGGATATTAAGCTTGTGGACTATGATCTGGGTGTTCAATCATGGTATATCTTCATAGCCCAGATCGACTTGTATAACTTTGGGGAGGATTCATGCTATTACTGATGAAGATAGGTTTAGGGGAGGATTCATCGCCCAGATCGACTTGTATAACTTTGTTCTCAGTGGAAGGTTCTCGTTGTTTGAACCATAGTATCCACTGTACGTCTAGGCGTTGGACCAATGGCTCGACCTAGAAGGGTTCCGGTGGGTCCTCGCCTTCTTTCGGGTGAGCGGATGCCATATTGACAAATAGTGTTTTTTTGAGCATTTCTCTAATGTTTGTATCAGTGTCCCAAGCAAAGGACTCTAAAGAGTGAGAATACAATTTATCTTCCTCCTCCGAACATTCAGGAGTTAATGGGGACATGACGTACCCCAGACTATGCCCGATTCTTATGGTTGTAGTCCTCGGACTTGTTTGTAGGAGCGAGGAGATGCAGAGGCAGATGACGACTTTTTCCATAATTCAGGCCTTTGTTGCTTTTAAGATGATAACCAATATTCTGGATGATGCGCTTAGTTTGTGAACTATAGCAGTATATTTGTATTCTTTCCCCTTTAGGTTCTGGTTCTTGCTCTTTTGGGATGAAGGACTGAGGAAATTCTACCCTACCGAAGATGATGGGTTTGTCTCCCCTTCTCCTCGATGGAACTTTAAAGTAGGAGTTTTGACTAGGGAGAATTCGGTTCACTACGTAGGTGGTGGTCACCTACGTATGCAGTGGTAGGCCTAAATTGTTCTCTAAGAAATATGTTATACTCAAATGTGCAACATCAGAGTAGTTCAAAGATAGCCCTTTATTAATGAAGTAATGTATTTTCTCCATGGGAATTACATCATCAAGAGAAGGGACATTAGCATGAGCGACTATGTACTCTCCCAGTTTATCTACCCCCAATGCGAGTGATGACCTCGGAGGTCTCCTGTGGAATTTTACTACTAGGGGTTAGGATGTAGTAACTGGTGCTGGATCCTCTTTTGGTGCTCAACCCAATCTCTGTAGGCGAACGTCGAGAGGTGCCTTTTTATTCAGTTTCACCATGAGGGGAGGAGCTGTATTAAGGGCACATCCTTTGAGATGGAACATCAAAGGCTTGTTCGATGTTGCTTCTGTTTTATCGTCGGGGTCGTTGCCACCTTTTATCTTGGTAGACTTTGTATAGGATCGAGTCAGAGTAATATGCTTTGATCTGTTTGAATGGATCAACATCGACTAACTCTGTTCTGACATTGTCGAGATCGACAACAAACTTTAGTCATTGGTGCAGAGTTGACGATACGATCATGTACTCATATATCCATGGAAGCCCCAACAAGATGTTGTAAGTTACATCTACATCTATGACGTAGCAAGTGACCTCTGTTCGTAAGTCATCGATATGGCATTTCAGGCAGATCTTACCCAGAGGGTAGCTTCTTTCGGCGTTGAAGCCACTAATGGCAATATTTGTTGCTGCCAGCCGATGCAGTGGGATACCCAATGTCTGAAGCTGACTTCATAGGAAGATACTCATGGATGAACCAGGGTGGATATGCATCCGGTCCACCTTGATGGCATTGATTAAACATGTATAATATAAGGGATAATCGTTCCTATTATTCTTTAGCAACATATCATATTGATAGAACTTGATGTTGGGTATTGTCTCTGTCATATTATTACAATAGGGGCAAGTAGCAGGATTCTTGGCTGGCGGCTTAACCTGAGTCAGGTAGGTGTCGACATTCTATAATGCCTCGATTAGAGCATCTAGAGTGTCTTTGGAGAGTCGGAGGAGCTCAAAAAGTAAGAACTTTACAAGAGTATTGGCAAGATGTACAAATATATCAAAGTTGTAGGGCTTCTCCAGCCCATGAGTTGTATCCTTTTGCAATTTCTTGTCGAAGCCAGTCTCCTTCTTCTTTGACTTGTTTGCAGTCGATGGCTGGACTGGACCTCGATCGGATGCAACTGTTGGAGGAACAACATCTTCTGTAGCATTGTAGTCGCGTTGGTAGGCGAGGCCTGACCTAGTTTTTCCAATAATAGCTTCTTCGGTAGGGAGAAAAATTGTGTAGTAGGATTTGACCTTCTTTACCTTAGAATTGACTGTGGAAGGCGTTGCTTGCTGCATCAAGTCTGGAGCGAGATCAGGGTAAACTCACATGACCTTACCTCGTGGTGTGCTATTAGGTACCAGCCCGGTTGTTTGGTTATGAGCTGGAGGAAGATTAATTACCTCCATTGTTGCCTTCGGGATATGGACTATATCATCTTGGGCCTAAGTATTATGACCCACACCCGGTATGAGGGTACGAGTACGTGGATACGGCCAGCCTACACCGCAGCATCGGTGATAAAATGTTGTCTAGGTCAACAATACTATCTAAACATCTCATACAATATATATAATGTACCTGTCAATGATATCTCAACTCTAAATAGAGGAACAATAAGATAATATGATAATTATTACTCAATCACAATATAAAACTAGCAAAAGATATGACACGATATGGAAAAGAAGAATAGTGTCAAGTCATAATACAAAGTCTCAAATATATACACAATACATCAAATATCTAAGATATGGTCACATCCAATATAATAATAAATAGCTAAATCTCCTCGACAGCTGGCACTATGTTATCCTGCCCTAAAGGTGCAATCTCAGATGGCTCATCATCCTGTGGCCCATAGTATATGGGACACATCTCCTGTAATCAATCATTTGAAAAATATATCTAGTCAGGATTGGGGCGATGTATAAAACTCTAAAAGCAGTTCCAAATACATGGTAGAGAATATATGACAAGCAATAGAAAAGAATACAAGATACACTAGGAAATATAAATACAGCTGAAATATGCAAATAAATAAAATAGGAACTATAAAGTAAATATAGGCAATGTGGCATGAAATATAAATATCACTACCATATTTTCTAGGAAAGAGTATTTTTGTCATTTCATAATTAACTAATTATTGTGCATGTTAAATATTTATTTATTGTATGATTTATTTATTATTAGATGTTACATTATATTGTTGGACTTGTTAGTGAACCTAACTAGATTAGAATTGATTCATATACCAACATTTATTTTAGTTAGACTAAAGCCAACAACTTAACCCATTTTATTAAGTTATTGATTTAATTAGTCAAACCATTATGAGTAGAACCTTCCTCCTTAATCATTAAATTCATGACAAGCCCCAAGGGGTATATTGGATATTATATATTGCTTGAAGTCCAAGTAGGAGGGGGCCGGCCACCTAAAGAGGGGGAGACTCTCTTTTCTCTTCTTATTTTATTCTTCTTAGATCTAGAATTGTTCTTCCCTAAATTCTCTTCATCCCAAACCAAATCCTTATCAAATTATTTCCTAATTCATTCCTACATCACTATTGGAGACTCCAGAAGTAAGGAGGAGGCAATGATCTACAATTTGGAGGAATTTGCACAAGTTGAGGCTTCTTTGTGTTCATTGGAGACTTGCATTGGAATCCATCTCCAAATAGGTACAATTCAGATTTCTCTTGCTAATTAAACTCTAAATATGTAGTTTAATCATTAGGAACCCACCTATGTACTAGGGCTATATATAGGAAGAAGAATTGACTACTAGGGACCCCTATTTTGGAAGTTATAGTGTATTTTATGGCCAACTTGGAGAAAATCCGAGATTGATGCACCATGTATTTGTCAATGGGTTAATTAGGCCAAATTAACATGTGTTTGATTGTGTTAGACTAGTATCGTGCCCACAAATGGATACGTGTAGGCTGTATCATGACAATTTGGTGATACAGGTTGATTTGGGGGTTTTTCCTTTGATACAAAGGTTTGAGCATGTCAATTTTTGACACGGACACGTAGTTGAGTAGCTTAACCTTTATATTATTCATAATTGTGATTCTAGATTGGCTCGTATCCTTTATGATACGTTTGGTGTTGTATTGGAGCCGTATCACAAGCGTATCATAGATTGAATGTGATACGGGTGCGATACACTACACGTATTTGTTGTATTATTCATACCCGATTTAGTGTTGTGTATACCTATATTAGTATTGATATATATATATATATATATATGAGTATATTCGTATTGGTTGTGATTTGTACTAGTTGTATCATGATCTAAACTAGGTGTATTATGTATATATTAGAGTTCAAATGTTGGACTGTTAGGGGTATTACCCGTGCTATGTGAGGTCTGTTTGGGAGTGTATTTGCATTGCACATAAGGATCATTCATAGTATCATAGTGTTAATTGAGGGTGTAATACATTTTGTTGCTTGATGTTTGTGTGATAAGTATATATGAGAGTTATGAGGAATATTTATGTATGTGATCGGTATATAACTGATTGGCAGTGCAGGATGGATCGCTGTATGAAGATGTTAGGTTAGGACTTAGATTCAGAGTATTTGAGGAGGTCGGTTCATTTTTAGGAGCACAAGACTTGGTAGCAGGTGTTGCAGTCGGGGTGTATCACTCATGAAGAAAATCTATAAATAGCTCCCCAAAAATCCTTTATTTTACTCCACAAATTTTAGAATATTAAAACTCAAATCTCCCATTTTTCCTTCATCAAGAGAGGCCTAGAAGCTTAGAGTTCAATGAGCCTTGGAGGAGAAGAAGAAGCTACATTGGGAATCCATCTCCCAATAGGTGAAAATCTAGAAACCCTCTTTTAAATTCTTTTTTTAGCAATTGTTTGGCGATTAAGATCCCACTCATTAGTTTAAAAATGACTATTAAGGGAGATCATGAGTCTCTATTGGTCTATATGATGATTCCTTCATGGTGTCATATGAATTTGGGGGTTTTAGTATTCCATGGATGCATTTTCATAGTTTTTATAACCCTAATCATATATATATATGTATGTATGTATATATATATATATATATATATATATATATATATATATATATATATATATGTAGTTGTTGGTGGTACATTTAGGGTTTATACATGAAGGTTTATGGTGTATCATAGAGTATCACATTGGGGCACACTAGGTGTTTGTTAAAATATTTAATAGGAAGTATACATATTTATATGATGTATTGGATATGTATACATAAATATATGAATGTGTATATATATATGTATGTGTATGTATTGATGTATATATGTATATATATATATGGTGTGGGACTGTCATTGGGCAGTAGGGTTCCTGAGTCTTTGCGGGTTCACTGTGGTGTGCAACTGAGGGTGGCCCTGATACTCAGTGTATCACTCGAGTCTGTGTATCAGTCACTCGAGTTAGTATATCAGTCACTTGAGTCAGGTATCAGTCGAGCGGGGTATCAGTGAGTGAGTGTGTTATATATGTATGTGTGAATATATATATATATATATATATATATATATATATATAAGGGTTTGATACATATTGATTAATATTAATAGAGTGTATATAAATAGGCATTTTTAGAGTTAAATTCATACAGCAATAGATGTATATGTGTAGGTATGTTATGTATGTGTCAGTGTTTATGAGGTTGTGTGTGTGTGAGGGTGAGAGCTACTGCATAGTGGCACAAGATTCAGATGTTCAGTGGCTGCAGGGGGACTAGGAGTAGCAGCCAACTGCTGTAAAGACTCTGTAGTCGGGCAAAGCATGGTGTACATCAGTTCACTCTAGAGAAGTATGAACTGACCGCAAGAAGGTGGAGCAACATACAACTGCACAGTGGCAGTACGGGGGAGCTCGGGCGAGGAAGAGGAGAGCATGTGCAGTTCAGTCCAGTGTACAGTCAGCTAGACTCTGCTGCAGTTTGAATTTGAGGGAGCAATGCATTCACTGCAGGGTGCAATGCAACAATAGAGAAGTTGCAGTCTCCAACTGCATTGCTGTTGTAGCAAGCCACTGCAGTTAAGTGTGCCATCAAGCATTGATCTCAGCAATTACAAACTGCAACGCTGTAACAGCAGCTGCAGCACAGAGGCATGGCAGTTGGTAACTAGTACAGTTCTACTGCAGTTTCAGCAGCAAGGACACAGTGCACATGAGGAATCATAATACAGTCCAGCTCAGGCAGTGACAGAAATACAAGATAGTAGTATCAGCAACTCTGAGGTGTTCTTCAGTATCAAGGTATCAGTTTTCAGTATCAGTGAGGTATTGATATTAGTTGAGTTGGGCAGTGTTTAGGTTTAGCTTTGAGTTGGGTAGTTGGTTTACTCTAGTTGATTAGTATATTAGATAGTTAGAATAGTTAAGAGTATCCGTTAGTTGGTTAGTGTATTGATTAGTATATAGTTAACTGTATATATATCTATGTATGCTAGTTAGCTACGTAACTATGTACTAGTAGGTATAAGTTAGTAGTTAGCTATATGTTAGTATGAAAATATGTATGTATTGTATTATAGATAGTTTCTATAATTGTAATGATACGTATTATTATGATTGGTATATACTAGCATATAGGGTATTGGGGGTTTATATATATATTAACTATAGTCATGGTTTTTGAATTACCTTGAGATACCAAGCTAAAGTCAAGGTAAGGGGTTGATACCAAGCTATTGGGTTTGGGTATCGAGATAGGTAGTGTGATACACATTGGTGCAAGGCTAAGGTATCTTAATTGCATTGATTAGTTAGATACTATAATTATTGACTTGTATATATATATATATAAATTACAATTTTCATATATTGAAACTTGCGTATCTTAGGATATGGCTTTTTGAGTATTTTAGTATCATAGATTAATTAGTATAGCTTAGTTTCATAGTGCATTGACTTAGTATCCTAGTGTTAGACTGTTGCAACCTAGAAATAGTCGGTCTGACTTAGAAATGGCTTTATGACTTAGAATTGCATCAGTTTAACTTATTTTTATTCCAGAACCTTGTATTGATGTAATGTACCAAATATATAGGTCTGTGTGACTCCAGTTTGAACATCTATCCTCACTCATTGCTCAGGACCACAAGTGAGTACATTCTCTAACAGTTTTTATTATGTTGATTATTACAATGATTCTAGTTATATAGTATGCTTGATCCTGACACTGTGGATACACGGGCTAGTATTATAGATACCTGTCATGAGGAGTCATAATTGGAATCCATCGTGCTAACTGGGGATGGGAAAATATTAGCAAGATTATGTGATCATACCCCACTTTACATGCATTATAGCTTACCCCATATATCACGTAGGGTATAGCCTGACCATTTACATGCCTCATAGCCTGTTATATATGATTTAGCCTGAATATTGCTCGTATCATAGCTAACCAGATGGTTAGCCTGACCTCACAAGTATCATAGCCAATCATATATAACAAGCCTGATCTAGTCCCAAGCCGATCATATAGTAAACTGATATTTCATAAAACTTAGCTATAATTTCTATTTCTTATTCCAGTTCACTCATTTCTAGCATTCACATATATCTGTTCATTGCTAGTTAGAACTATTGCTGATTATATGTCTCTCCAGGATTCCCTATTTTTCCAGTATTTCTTTATTATGTATTTCCTTAAACTGTCTTACAGTTTTTGTCAATATAAATGAAACTACCATTTAGCGTTTGTGCTTTGCTCCAATCCTGACAGGATAACATTTTTCAGAGGATCTTGAGAATTTCTGTCCTACTCACTATGTCCCAGGAGTAGAGGGAGACTACATACCGAAGATTATAGAGGAGTCACTCTCCTTAGAGGAGACACCACCCACAATCGTTTAGACAGCTTCTTGGTCTAGTTATCTATCTATTAAATTACTCTAACTTGAGAATTGGATTGTATTATATCAAGATTATTTATTTTGGGATAGCTAGACTCGAGATTATTGTTGTATTTGGGTTGTGTGCTAGACTTATGTCAGAACTTCCTTATCCTTTACATCTTATCATGGCAATTGTTTTCCTATAGTTATTGTGATTGAGTATTTTATGAATTGATGATTAAATGCATTATTCATTGTCCTCCTCTTTATAGAGTTGAGATCATTGACAGGTTCTTTTGTGAGTTATGTTTGGTAGTCTTGAGACCTAGACAACATTCTACCGTCGATGTTGCGGCGTAGGCTGGACGTACCCACGGCTAATGTCCAAATTTTGGGTGTGGGTTGTGACACATTTTTAGTGTGGCTCATGCAGGTCTAAATTCACAATTAGAGCGATGTCGTAGTAGTGCTCACTTAGATTATTGCTATGAGCCTGCTTTAGGAAATATGATTTAGAATGAGAGCATGCTCAATATCAACCAGGAAATTTTTAATTTTTATAATTATTATTCTGAATAATTGCTTCCTTTAAAATTATACTGTCCTTCCTTGATAATATCGTATATGTTGCCTTAATTGATTCTTTTTGGTCTGTCTTTAGGATGCCACAGAAGATTAGGTCATTGAGATTGGGATCTACAACTTCAGAGAGGTCTGCCACCTCTTGACCTGATGGACAAACAACTGGAGTTCCTCCTACCTTTTATGATCATTTGGGGGTTTCTGTAATTTTTGGGGGTCCTCCTCCCTATATATCTAGAGAGTTGCCCTGGCTGTTACGGAGCACCTTCCACCACCACCGACTTCGTTTCCCGAAGGTATGCCCGTTGACGGGGCCTAAATGGTCGCGCTGATCCAGGGCATGGTAGATGTCCAGAGGACAACGACAGAGGCTTAGCGAGTTCATGCTAAGGCTCAGAGGGTACAGAAAGAGGCACACCAAGCATAGACGGAGCTGATGAGGGAGAGCATAGAGAATGTAACGCCCTGCAACCGCTCGGAGCGTTACGCTGAGTCGGATTGAATGAATCAAATGCTGGTTACATTTAAAATATTAGATTTTGGGAAGAAGGATTAATCGAGTTGGTTTCAATGTGCAGATGGCTAGCGGTTTCGATGGAAATCAGGTGTTCGTTCCGAACAGTACTGAATAGCTGAATGGAAGCGATTTCCTTAATCCGATCGGTCGGATGATTTGGAGAGCACGGCCTGCTCGCACGGTCATACCAGTTGAGTAGATCGCGCTTGCATCGGACCACGGGTTCAAGGGATTGGCCGTATCGGCAGGACAGGATGCCTAACGGGATCAATCATTGTGAGTGGGCTCTTTCCCTTCTCCTCTACTCCTTCATGCCTAATAATATAGAAAACACGTAATGGCTTAAACACTTGGGCTGAAACATCAGGAAGCACTACACTGAGGCGTGTATAGAGTGTGCGTCGTTGGCTTGGTAGGATTGTGGCTTGAATGATTTACGCGTTGGATAGTTGGATGCGATAGTCGGATTATACATTTGAGGCGATCGGTTGGATTACTTGGGATTATGCTTGGACGGTTGGAAATATACAAGTTGGGATGATAATATTTGGTGTTTGACAACATCGCCTTGTACGAGCGCAACTCCAGGCTCGTACGGCATCACGTCTCGATAAGAACGATGGTCCTGCGGGAGAGCTGTAAATGTGGTAATTCACGTTCAGCGGGGACTATCGAGCTTGCGGGAGATTGGGGCATGACAGAGAATGCTCATCAGGTGGCTCTCCAGGCTGTGGAGAGAGTCGCTCTGCATCAGTATCATCCTGGCCAACAGCACCAGAGGCCAGGCACTATAGTGGACTTCAAGAGGATGATGACTCGGGAGTTCAAAGGCATCAAGGGGATACTCTACGTTGACAACTGACTGGAGGATATATAGAGGAACTTGCGCTTGGCGCAGATTCCGTCGACAGCCAGATGTTCGATATCGCGCTGACTTGGTATCGTACAGAGCCGAGATTTACTGTTGGAAGACTTACTTCGGAGGCTTTCAAGGAGCTTTTCAAGGAGAAGTTCTTCCCTGACGTGGCCCTGGGATCCTTGGAGAGTCAATTCCATGACTTGGTCCAAGAAAATATGTCGGTCGACGAGTATGCCGCAGAGTTTTACCGTTTGAGTCATTTTGCACTATCTATGATTCGGGACCCAGGAGACTGAGCCCGAAAGTTCAAGAAGGGATTGATGAGAGAGATCAAGTCTCGTACTTCTGGAGATCGCACTGCTACCTTCAAGAGCATTCGGATGCCCAGATTGTTGAGGATGATTTGGACCTCAGGCCCAAGGGAGGACGTGACACTTCTGGAGGAGCGAGTGGTAGTGCAGGACCGGCCAAATGTCCCCACTTTTAGCAGCAACAGATGCAGTATCAGCATCAATATCAGTAGCACCAGGCACCAGCTCGAGTACACACTCAACAACCGCAGCAGCCTCAGAGGCAAACCCAGCCCGCTGTCCAGTGTACGTACTACGGAAAGACGGGACACACGAGGGACATCTGTCGGAAGAGGCTGGGTGCATGTTTGTCTTGTGGATCGTCAGTACACCAGTTGAAAGAGTGTCCATCTATTCAGACTAGGCCAGGTCAGGGTGGAGCTGTCACGACCTACACCCGATATAGGTGCACAAGAGCGTGGGTACGTCTAGCCTACGCCGCAGCATCGGCGGTGGAACGCTGTCTAGGTCATGATACTATCTAATCAATCTCACATGGGTATCCAACTCCATAAGGAGACACGGATAATCATAATATAATATGAACAACATACTCAATCACATAACTATATCACGATAAGATCTCGAAGAAATAAGATAAAATACAATACAAGTCTAAATAGAAATAATCTAACTCAACAATATAATCCAAGTCTCAACAAGTATGCCGGAGACAAATCCGGTATTAAAATAATCTGCCAAAAGAACTAACTAGATAACTAGTAATCCCGGCTAAACCTTCCGGAATCACAACTGAACTACCAAGTCCAAGTCTGCAGCTACTCACCCTGTGGTCCATAAGATGTCGGACACCAGTCCTCTAAGGCATAGTCTGGAAAATATTTTCTAGTCAGAAAGGAGCAAAGTACATATCAAATAACATTTCTATTTAATTGATAAGGGCTATAAAATAATAAATAGATAATGCTATATACTGAGAGAAGCCAGTGAATAAATGCAATGGCAAAATAAAGAGATAGGCAATGTAAAGAGACAGGCAATATAGACAATATGAAACAGTCAGTGCATATATGAAACGAAGAGAATGAGGTACAATATCATATATGGGTGATGTAGTATATGATCTAAAATAGAGAACTGTAACTATTCTAAGTGTTTGAAATATCAGTCTATCATGTGATCAGCTTGGGACAAGATCAGGCTGGTTACATATGATTAGCTATGATTCATGTAAGGTCAGGCTAACCATTTGGTTAGCTATGATGCTAGTAGTGGTCAGGCCAATCATATATAATAGCTATGAGGCATGTAATGGTCAGGCCGTACCTGACGTGAGAGGTGGGGTGAGCTATGATGCATGTAGAGTTGGGTATGATCACATAATTTACTAATATTTCCCCCGCCCCTAACTAGTACAGTGGATCCAATCATGACACATCACGATACATGAGCAATATCCAATATATCATGTACAAGGTCTAAATATCAATGTCGTGTACAATGTCAATACGATAATCAATGTAACATCTCATGATTGCAGATCCAATCTATACACTACTCCTTGTAGCACAGTGTCAAAATTCAGATGTAACATTTCTAGATACTGGAATTATAGATATTATCAAATAATTGGAAATTATCAGAGAATGTATTCGCCTTGGGTCCTTAGTTGGTAACACCAATGTCCTGTTCCAGAGTATCGTCTGGATGATCCAACAGTCCTATAGACATATCATAAAATAATACAACATTTTATCAGACATTATTCTAACACACCCTTGTAAATACACTGGACTCAGGGCTATGCTAGGTATGTCACTGGTCATCTAGGGTCAGTGTGCGTCAAGTTGCATGGGCATCGCATCTGTAATTGCTGTGCAATCAGACAGTCAATGATACGGGTGTTTGTGGTATTAAACGAAAGAATGAAAGTGTATTTCAATGACAGGATTTATGCGAAACCCGTGCCCTTTGGTTTACAAACAAACTTGTACAATGTAATCCTATACGAGGATGTGGGAGTACAATTTATTTAATCTGGGTATAAATTGCTATAGGTGTCTGATCTGCTGTCGATCACTTTAGCCCTTGGACCACACGATGTTGAAGAAGTACCGTGGAAGACAGGTAGCAGCTTCGAAGGTTGCAGGAGAGGGTGGATGCACGATGCCAAAGTCGTTGATCCCTGCTCTTTGCCTGAGCTCCGGACTCTCTCTCTCCCTCTCTCTCTCTCTCTCTTGCCCTCCGGTTCGATCTTTCTGGGAAGTTCGACCTTGTTCGATCTTCAAGTTTTAAGTTTTTCGACCTTGTTCCTCATTGATAGGGGTCTCTATTTATAGAGTTTTGGTGAGAGTGACCACTCCGTCTGTGTAAAAACCGAGGAGTGGGAAGTACAACACCCCTTTACACAACGGTTAAGATAACCAATGCCTGCGTATAGATGACCTTTTGAGTGAGCATGTGACGCGTGTCCAACTAAGGGGACAAAACGCGTATATTTGCTGCGAAGATCACGGCGTAGAAGCCACGTAGGTAGGTATCCCTTGTGTAGAAGAGGTTGGCGTAGAAGCCAAATGACTGTCACCCTGGCGTAGAAGCCAAGTAGGCAAAGAAGCCGAATAGACATAGAAGCCGAACAGGCATAGAAGCCGAACAGTCGTAGAGGCCGAGTGGTCATAGAGACAGAGTGGGCGTAGAAGCCGCGTGAGCACAGATCCTGAATGGGCGTAGAAGCCGCTGCGTACCGTGCCAGAGTGCTGATGTGGACGTCTTAGCCGGAATTACGGCTTTTGAAGATATAATCAAATCTCTTGCAGAGATTCGCCACCATCTTATGCATTAAATGCGGAGGCATGTTTTGAAGGTCTGCAGCCCTTCTGTGCATCCGTCGCAGAGACGTGCCTTGAGAGAAACTGTCACCGCTCTGTGCAATTAGACGTGGAGACGTGCCTCGAGTCCCGTACGAAGTGCAGCTTTTGACGTGGCATGCGGTTTGTCTACTGCAGAGCGTAAAACAGCTCATGTTTGCCTGTGTAAAATAAGGCAGCGTATTCCCTTGTACGCGAAAGAGCGGTTTACGTTGAGGGGACTTCAGTAAACGACGGTCGGTAATGTTTTAACCAAATCCTCTGCATTAAATGCAAAGATCTGCCATCATACTGTGGGGCGCGTCCTGAGGGGTCTGCCATCGTTTCAGCCGTCGTCTAGGTAGCCGTGCAGCACTTTTTGTCAGGAGTCAGAGGTCAGGTTCACTGCGTGATTTGACAGGTTCATTTCGGGGAAGACGAAGCGTTCCTCGTACGCTTTAATGCTGCTTTGAGAGCGGATGAGTTTTACGCCATGGAGGCGATGAAGAACCCTTTTTATGCTGGAAGGCCTGGACGTACTGCACTTACGCAGATGGTCCCAACATATTTTACGCCGTGCATAGCGGAAAAGCTCCACTATTCTCTTGATGGCCTTGAGGTCCCCTGCTTATGCTGCCATGCATCACCATTCTGCGTAGAGCTATCCAGCGTATTTTTCATGCTTCTACAAGACCCCCTTCAAAGTTTTCAAATTTCTTCGGAATTTGGAACGCTTTGAATGAAGCATGAACCGCTTTTGAGGACCGTTCAGATGTACGTGTAATCTGGCCGGCGTATCCTTCAGATGTGCGGGAAGTCGTGGAGCATGAAATCATTAGTCTGCAGCTTCTGAGCATAAACTAAACACCATCGAGCATGAAATCATAGACTTGTAGTTCCTAAGCGTGAAGTCATAGGTTTGTAGCCCCTCTCGAGCATAAAAGCTACTGAGCACAAAGGCATCTGGGCGTAAAACCCAACTTGTAGCCGTCGAACGTAAAGTCGTAGATTCGTAGCTGTCGAGCGTAGAAAGCTCCTTAGCGTAGAACTGTAGATTTGTAGCTTCCGAAAAAAAAATTTCTCCGAGCGTGAAGTTGCGAATCTGTTGCTTCTGAGCGTAAACTGAGCGCCACCGAGCGTGAGATCATCGATTTGGTATCTGCTGAGCGTAAAGTCGTAGGTTTGTTGCCTCTCGAGCGTGAAAGCTACTGAGCACAAAGGCATTCGGGCATAAAACCATAGACTGATAGCTTGCGAGCGTAAAACCTTAGATCTGTTACTGTCGAGCGTAGAAAGCTCCTTTAGCGTAGGAACCGCTGAACTACTTTGCGCGAAAAACTTTTCGAATTCGCTGACTGTCCGTCTTTTGAGAGTAGTGGGCTGACGTAGCATCCAATCATAACCAACTATTAATTGGGAGATTTGGTTAGGGTCTCGAGGAGTCCGTTCGAGGATTCGAGGAGTCGACTCAAACTCTATATATATCTCAAGCCTTTGAGAGAAAAAACTTTTTATCCGTCTTCTGCGAAAGAGAGCTTTCGACTGTTCGAGTTTTTCTTCGTTCCTTCTCCGAGCACTTCGAGTCTTCAGAGTTTCCAGTAATGGCCTCTAAGCAATCCTCCTCCTCTAAGGGAAAGAAGATTGATTCCTCTTCTCGTTCTTCTGCCCCAGTAGGAGTGCCTCCGGTTGGACAGGGCGAACCCCATTCTGAGCTGAGCATCCCGCCGATAAGCAGTACACCCGGTCTGAATGATAGAGCTTTTCAGGAATTTTGCCATTGATAGGAGCCATTAGTAGGTCTCCATTAGGCTGGGCTAACCTGTAAGCGCGTCTGCAATCATATAAGGACATTCCCATTTCTTTATGATTGTTTGTACGGATTTAGTACCAGAGGTAATATGGACGTAGTACGATACCGTATTTGTTGAGGACTTCCCACTGGGAGCATTTTTGGTGGACCTATTATTCATTATGCACATTAAGTGCAAATAATAAGTTTGCGACAAGCCCTGCCAAAGGTAATTTGGACATGGAAGTTTTTGTGGACTCAACACCACTGGCGTACTTAGAATTAAGTACGGGTGCTAAGTTGAGATGACAATCGATATCAGAGGTAATATGGACGTGATAATCGATTAGCCGAATTTAGGAAGGTTTGTTCAGAGGTAATACGAAAATGTCAAACTCCCTGGGTTGGGACTCTATTAGGGATAGAGGCATACATCTGCTCAGAGGTAATATGGACATGGTAGTTTTTGTGGACTCAACACCACTGGCGTACTTAGAGTTAAGTACGGGTGCTAAGTTGAGATAACAATCGATATCAGAGGTAATATGGACGTGATAATCGATAGCCAAATTTAGGAAGGTTTGTTCAGAGGTAATATAAACATGAAAAACTCCCTGGGTTGTGACTCTATCGGGGATATAGGCATACATCGACTCTATCGGGGATAGAGGCATACATCTGCTCAGAGGTAATATGGACATGGCAGTTTTTGTGGACTCAACACCACTGGCGTACTTAGAGTTAAGTACGGGTGCTAAGTTGAGATGACAATCGATATCAGAGGTAATATGGACGTAATAATCGAGAGCCGAATTTAGGAAGGTTTGTTCAGAGGTAATATGAACATGACAAACTCCCTGGGTTGTGACTCTATCGGGGATAGAGGCATACATCTGCTCAGAGGTAATATGGACATGGCAGTTTTTGTTGACTCAACACCACTGGCGTACTTAGAGTTAAGTACGGGTGCTAAATTGAGATGACAATCGATATCAGAGGAAATATGGATGTGTTAATCGATAGCCGAATTTGGGAAGGTTTGTTCAGAGGTAATATGAACATGACAAACTCCCTGGGTTGTGACTCTATCGGGGATAGAGGCATACATCTGCTCAGAGGTAATATACACATGGCAGTTTTTGTGGACTCAACACCACTGGCGTACTTAGAGTTAAGTACGGGTGCTAAGTTGAGATGACAATCGATATCAGAGGTAATATGGACGTGATAATCGATTAGCCAAATTTAGGAAGGTTTGTTCAGAGGTAATATGAAAATGTCAAACTCCCTGGGTTGGGACTCTATCAGGGATAGAGGAATACATCTGCTCAGAGGTAATATGGACATGGCAGTTTTTGTGGACTCAACACCACTGGCGTACTTAGAGTTAAGTACAGGTGCTAAGTTGAGATAACAATCGATATCAGAGGTAATATGGACGTGATAATCGATAGCCAAATTTAGGAAGGTTTGTTCAGAGGTAATATGAACATAAAAAACTCCCTGGGTTGTGACTCTATCGGGGATAGAGGCATATATCTACTCAGAGGTAATATGGACATGGCAGTTTTTGTGGACTCAACACCACTGGCGTACTTAGAGTTAAGTACGGGTGCTAAGTTGAGATGACAATCGATATCAGAGGTAATATGGACGTGATAATCGAGAGCCGAATTTAGGAAGGTTTGTTCAGAGGTAATATGAACATGACAAACTCCCTGGGTTGTGACTCTATCGGGGATAGAGGCATACATCTGCTTAGAGGTAATATGGACATGGCAATTTTTATGGACTCAACCCCACTGGCGTACTTAGAGTTAAGTACGGGTGCTAAGTTGAGATGACAATCGATATCAGAGGTAATATGGACGTGATAATCGATAGCCGAATTTAGGAAGGTTTGTTCAGAGGTAATATGAACATGACAAACTCCCTGGGTTGTGACTCTATCGGGGATGAGGCATACATCTGCTCAGAGGTAATATGGACATGGCAGTTTTTGTTGACTCAACACCACTGGCGTACTTAGAGTTAAGTACGGGTGCTAAGTTGAGATGACAATCGATATCAGAGGTAATATGGACGTGTTAATCGATAGCCGAATTTAGGAAGGTTTGTTCAGAGGTAATATGAAGATGACAAACTCCCTGTGTTGTGACTCTATCGGGGATAGAGGCATACATCTGCTCAGAGGTAATATGGATATGGCAGTTTTTGTGGACTCAACACCACTGGCGTACTTAGAGTTAAGTACGGGTGCTAAGTTGAGATGATAATCGATATCAGAGGTAATATGGACGTGATAATCGATAGTCGAATTTAGGAAGGTTTGTTCAGAGGTAATATGAACATGACAAACTCCTTGGGTTGTGACTCTATCGGGGATAGAGGCATACATCTGCTCAGAGGTAATATGGACATGGCAGTTTTTGTGGACTCAACACCACTGGCATACTTAGAGTTAAGGACGGGTGCTAAGTTGAGATGACAATCGATATCAGAGGTAATATGGACGTGATAATCGATTAGCCAAATTTAGGAAGGTTTGTTCAGAGGTAATATGAACATGACAAACTTTCTGGGTTGTGACTCTATCGGGGATAGAGGCATACATCTGCTCAGAGGTAATATGGACATGGCAGTTTTTGTGGACTCAACACCACTGGCGTACTTAGAGTTAATTACGGGTGCTAAGTTGAGATAACAATCGATATCAGAGGTAATATGGACGTGATAATCGATAGCCGAATTTAGGAAGGTTTGTTCAGAGGTAATATGAACATGACAAACTCCCTGGATTGTGAATCTATCGGGGATAGAGGCATACATCTGCTCAGAGGTAATATGCACATGGCAGTTTTTGTGGACTCAACACCACTGGCGTACTTAGAGTTAAGTACGTGTGCTAAGTTGAGATGACAAACGAGATCTGAGGTAATATGGACGTGATAATCGATAGCTGAATTTAGGAAGGTTTGTTTAGAGGTAATATGAACACGACAAACTCCCTGGGTTGTGACTCTATCGGGGATAGAGACATACATCTGCTCAGAGGTAATATGGACATGGCAATTTTTTGTGGACTCAACACCACTGGCGTACTTAGAGTTAAGTATGGGTGCTAAGTTGAGATGACAATCGATATCAGAGGTAATATGGACGTGTTAATCGATAGCCGAATTTAGCAAGGTTTGTTCAGAGGTAATATGAACATGACAAACTCCCTGGGTTGTGACTCTATCGGGGGAGTTAAGTACGGGTGCTAAGTTGAGATGACAATCGATATCAGAGGTAATATGGACGTGTTAATCGATAGCCGAATTTAGGAAGGTTTGTTCAGAAGTAATATGAATATGACAAACTCCCTGGGTTGTGACTCTATCAGGGATAGAGTCATACATCTGCTCAGAGGTAATATGGACATGGCAGTTTTTGTGGACTCAACACCACTGGCGTACTTAGAGTTAAGTACGGGTGCTAGGTTGAGATGATAATCGATATCAGAGGTAATGTGGACGTGATAATCGATAGCCGAATTTAGGAAGGTTTGTTCAGAGGTAATATGAACATGACAAACTCCCTGGGTTGTGACTCTATCGGGGATAGAGGCATACATCTGCTCAGAGGTAATATGGATATGGCAGTTTTTGTGGACTCAACACCACTAGCGTACTTAGAGTTAAGTACGGGTGCTAAGTTGAGATGACAATCGATATCAGAGGTAATATGGACGTGATAATCGATTAGCCGAATTTAGGAAGGTTTGTTCAAAGGTAATATGAACTGACAAACTCCCTGGGTTGTGACTCTATCGGGGATAGAGGCATACATCTGCTCTGAGGTAATATGGACATGGCAGTTTTTATGGACTAAATACCACTGGCGTACTTAGAGTTAAGTACGGGTGCTAAGTTGAGATGACAATGGATATCTGAGGTAATATGGATGTGTTAATCGATAGCCAAATTTATGAAGGTTTGTTCAGAGGTAATATGAACATGACACACTCCCTGGGTTGTGACTCTATCGGGGATAGAGGCATACATCTGCTCATAGGTAATATGGACATGGCCGTTTTTGTGGACTCAACACCACTGGCGTACTTAGAGCTAAGTACGGGTGCTAAATTGAGATGATAATCGATATCAGAGGTAATATGGACGTGATAATCGAAAGCCGAATTTAGGAAGGTTTATTCAGAGGTAATATGAACATGACAAACTCCTTGGGTTGTGACTCTATCGGGGATAGAGGCATACATTTGCTAAGAGGTAATATGGACATGGCAGTTTTTGTGGACTCAATACCACTGGCGTACTTAGAGTTAAGTACTGGTGCTACGTTGAGATGAGAATCGATATCAGAGGTAATATGGACGTGATAATCGATTAGCCGAATTTTGGAAGGTTTGTTCAGAGGTAATATGAACATCACAAACTCCCTGGGTTGTGACTCTATCGGGGATAGAGGCATACATCTGCTCTGAGGTAATATGGACATGGCAGTTTTTGTGGACTCAACACCACTGGAGTACTTAGAGTTAAGTACGGGTGCTAAGTTGAGATAACAATCGATATCAGAGGTAATATGGACGTGATAATCGATAGCCGAATTTAGGAAGGTTTGTTTAGAGGTAATATGAACATGACAAACTCCCTGGGTTGTGACTCTATCGGGGATAGAGGCATACATCTGCTCAGAGGTAATATGCACATGGCAGTTTTTGTGGACTCAACATCACAGGCATACTTAGAGTTAATTACGTGTGCTAAGTTGAGATGACAATCGATATCTGAGGTAATATGGACGTGATAATCGATAGCCGAATTTAGGAAGGTTTGTTCAGAGGTAATATGAACATGACAAACTCCCTGGGTTGTGACTCTATCAGGGATAGAGGCATACATCTGCTCAGAGGTAATATGGACATGGCAGTTTTTGTGGACTCAATACCACTGGCGTACTTAGAGTTAAGTACGGGTGCTAAGTTGAGATGACAATCGATATCATAGGTAATATGGACGTGTTAATCGATAGCCGAATTTATGAAGGTTTGTTCAGAGGTAATATGAACATGACAAACTCTCTGGGTTGTGACTCTATCGGGGATAGAGGCATACATCTGCTCAGAGATAAAATGGACATGGCAGTTTTTGTGGACTCAACACCACTGGCGTACTGAGAGTTAAGTACGGGTGCTAAGTTGAGATGATAATCGATATCAGAGGTAATATGGACGTGATAATGGAAAGCCGAATTTAGGAAGGTTTGTTCAGAGGTAATATAAACATGACAAACTCCCTGGGTTGTGACTCTATCGAGGATAGAGGCATACATCTGCTAAGAGGTAATATGGACATGGCAGTTTTTGTGGACTCAACACCACTGGCGTACTTAGAGTTAAGCATGGGTGCTAAGTTGAGATGACAATCGATATTAGAGGTAATATGGACGTGATAATCGATTAGCCGAAATTAGGAAGGTTTGTTCAGAGGTAATATGAACATGACAAACTCACTGGGTTGTGACTCTATCGGGGATAGAGGCATACATCTGCTCAGAGGTAATATGGATATGGCAGTTTTTGTGGATTCAACACCACTGGCGTACTTAGAGTTAAGTACGGGTGCTAAGTTGAGATAATAATCGATATCAGAGGTAATATGGACGTGATAATCGATAGCCGAATTTAGAAAGGTTTGTTCAGAGGTAATATGAACATGACAAACTTCCTTGGTTGTGACTCTATCGGGGATAGTGGCATACATCTGCTCAGAGGTAATATAGACATGGCAGTTTTTGTGGACTCAATACCACTGGCGTACTTAGAGTTAAGTACGGATGCTAAGTTGAGATAACAATCGATATCAGAGGTAATATGGACGTGATAATCGATTAGCCGAATTTAGGAAGGTTTGTTCAGAGGTAATATGAACATGACAAACTCCCTGGGTTGTGACTCTATCGGGGATAGAGGCATACATCTGCTCAGAGGTAATATGGACATGGCAGTTTTTGTGGACTCAATACCACTGGCGTACTTAGAGTTAAGTACGGGTGCTAAGTTGAGATAATAATCGATATCAGAGGTAATATGGACGTGAAAATCGATAGCCGAATTTAGAAAGGTTTGTTCAGAGGTAATATGAACATGACAAACTCCCTGGGTTGTGACTCTATCGGGGATAGAGGCATACATCTGCTCAGAGGTAATATGGATATGGCAGTTTTTGTGGACTCAACACCACTGGCGTACTTAGAGTTAAGTACGGGTGCTAAGTTGAGATAACAATCGATATCAGAGGTAATATGGACGTGATAATCAATAGCCAAATTTAGGAAGGTTTGTTCAGAGGCAATATGAACATGACAAACTCCCTGGGTTGTGACTCTATCGGGGATAGAGGCATACATCTGCTCAGAGGTAATGTGCACATGGCAGTTTTTGTGGACTCAACACCACTAGCGTACTTACAGTTAAGTACGTGTGCTAAGTTGAGATGACAATCGATATCTTAGGAAATATGGACGTGATAATCGATAGCCAAATTTAGGAAGGTTTGTTTAGAGGTAATATGAACACGACAAACTCCCTGGGTTGTGACTCTATTGGGGATAGAGGCATACATCTGCTCTGAGGTAATATGGACATCATAGTTTTTGTGGACTCAACACCACTGGCGTACTTAGAGTTAAGTACGGGTGCTAAGTTGAGATGACAATCGATATCAGAGATAATATGGACGTGTTAATCGATAGTCGAATTTAAAAAGGTTTGTTCAGAGGTAATATGAACATGACAAACTCCCTGGATTGTGACTCTATCGGGGGAGTTAAGTACGGGTGCTAAGTTGAGATGACAATCGATATCAGAGGTAATATGGACGTGTTAATCGATAGTCGAATTTAGGAAGGTTTGTTCAGAGATAATATGAATATGACAAACTCCCTGGGTTGTGACTCTATCGGGGATAGAGGCATGCATCTGCTCAAAGGTAATATGGACATGGCAGTTTTTGTGGACTCAACACCACTGGCGTACTTAGAGTTAAGTACGGGTGCTAAGTTGAGATGACAATCGATATCAGAGGTAATATGGATATGATAATCGATAGCCGAATTTAGGAAGGTTTTGTTCAGAGGTAATATGAACATGACAAAATCCCTGGGTTGTGACTCTATCAGGGATAGAGGCATACATCTGCTCAGAGGTAATATGGACATGGCACTTTTTGTGGACTCATCAACACTGGCGTACTTAGAGTTAAGTACGGGTGCTAAGTTGAGATAAAAATCGATATCAAAGGTAATATGGACGTGATAATCGATAGCCGAATTTAGGAAGGTTTGTTCAGAGGTAATATGAAATGACAAACTCTCTGGGTTATGACTCTATCAGGGATAGAGGCATACAACTGCTTAGAGGTAATATGGTTATGGCAGTTTTTGTGGACTCAACACCACTGGCGTACTTAGAGTTAAGTACGGGTGCTAAGTTGAGATGATAATCGATATCAGAGGTAATATGGATATGATAATCGATAGCCGAATTTAGGAAGGTTTGTTCAGAGGTAATATGAACATGACAAACTCCCTGGGTTGTGACTCTATCAGGGATAGAGGCATACATCTGCTCAGAGGTAATATGGACATGGCAGTTTTTGTGGACTCAACACCACTGGCGTACTTAGAGTTAAGTACGGGTGCTAAGTTGAGATGACAATCGATATCAGAGGTAATATGGACGTGATAATCGATAGCCGAATTTAGGAAGGTTTGTTCAGAGGTAATATGAACATGACAAACTCCCTGGGTTATGACTTTATCAGGGATAGAGGCATACATCTGCTCAGAGGTAATATAGACATGGCAGTTTTTGTGGACTCAACACCACTGGCGTACTTAGAGTTAAGTACGGGTGCTAAGTTGAGATGACAATCGATATCAGAGGTAATATGGACGTGATAATCGATTAGCCAAATTTAGGAAGGTTTGTTCAGAGGTAATATAAATATGACAAACTCCCTGGGTTGTGACTCTATCAGAGATAGAGGCATACATCTGCTCAGAGGTAATATAGACATGGCAGTTTTTGAGGACTCAACACCACTAGCGTACTTAGAGTTAAGTACGGGTGCTAAGTTGAGATGATAATCGATATCAGAGGTAATATGGACATGATAATCGATAGCCGAATTTAGGAAGGTTTGTTCAGAGGTAATATGAACATGACAAAATCCCTGGGTTGTGACTCTATCAGGGATAGAGGCATACATCTGCTCAGAGGTAATATGGACATGGCAGTTTTTGTGGACTCATCAACACTGGCGTACTTAGAGTTAAGTACGGGTGCTAAGTTGAGATGAAAATCGATATCAGAGGTAATATGGACGTAATAATCGATAGCCAAATTTAGGAAGGTTTGTTCAGAGGTAATATGAACATGACAAACTCTCTGGGTTATGACTCT
This sequence comes from Iris macrosiphon, assembly GCA_036927795.1. Taxonomy (NCBI): domain Eukaryota; kingdom Viridiplantae; phylum Streptophyta; class Magnoliopsida; order Asparagales; family Iridaceae; genus Iris; species Iris macrosiphon. The sequence goes on along the minus strand of JAYESA010000013.1, from coordinate 100,374,211 downwards.
ATCAGGGATAGAGGCATACAACTGCTCAGAGGTAATATGGACATAGCAGTTTTTGTGGACTCAATACCACTGGCGTACTAAGAGTTAAGTACGGGTGCTAAGTTGAGATGACAATCGATATCAGAGGTAATATGGACATGATAATCGATAGCCGAATTTAGGAAGGTTTTTTCAGAGGTAATATGAACATGACAAACTCCCTGGGTTGTGACTCTATCAGGGATAGAGGCATACATCTGCTCAGAGGTAATATGGACATGGCAGTTTTTGTGGACTCAACAACGCTGGCGTACTTAGAGTTAAGTACGGGTGCTAAGTTGAGATGACATTCGATATAAGAGGTAATATGGACGTGATAATCGATAGCCGAATTTAGGAAGGTTTGTTCAGAGGTAATATGAACATAACAAACTTCCTGGGTTGTGACTCTATCAGGGATAGAGGCATACATCTGCTCAGAGGTAATATGGACATGGCAGTTTTTATGGACTCAACACCACTAGCGTACTTAGAGTTAAGTACGGGTGCTAAGTTGAGATAATAATCGATATCAGAGGTAATATGGACGTGATAATCGATAGCCGAATTTAGAAAGGTTTGTTCAGAGGTAATATGAACATGACAAACTCCCTGGGTTGTGACTCTATCGGGGATAGAGGCATACATCTTCTCAGAGGTAATATGGACATGACAGTTTTTGGGGACTCAACACCACTGGCGTACTTAGAGTTAAGTACGGGTGCTAAGTTGAGATGACAATCGATATCAGAGATAATATGAACGTGATAATTGATTAGCCGAATTTAGGAAGGTTTGTTCAGAGGTAATATGAACATGACAAACTCCCTGGGTTGTGACTCTATCGGGGATAGAGGCATACATCTGCTCAGAGGTAATATGGACATGGCAGTTTTTGTGGACTCAACACCACTTGCGTACTTAGAGTTAAGTATGGGTGCTAAGTTGAGATAATAATCGATATCAGAGGTAATATGGACGTGATAATCGATAGCCGAATTTAGAAAGGTTTGTTCAGAGGTAATATGAACATGACAAACTCCCTGGGTTGTGACTCTATCGGGGATAGAGGCATACATCTGCTCAGAGGTAATATGGACATGACAGTTTTTGTGGACTCAATACCACTGGCGTACTTAGGGTTAAGTACGGGTGCTAAGTTGAGATGACAATCGATATCAGAGGTAATACAGACGTGTTAATCGATAGTCGAATTTATGAAGGTTTGTTCAGAGGTAATATGAACATGACAAACTTCCTGGGTTGTGACTCTATCGCGGATAGAGGCATACATCTGCTTAGAGGTAATATGGACATAGCAGTTTTTGTGGACTCAACACCACTGGCGTACTTAGAGTTAAGTACGGGTGCTAAGTTGAGATAACAATCGATATCAGAGGTAATATGGACGTGATAATCGATAGCCGAATTTAGAAAGGTTTGTTCAGAGGTAATATGAACATGACAAACTCCCTGGGTTGTGACTCTATCGGGGATAGAGGCATACATCTGCTCAGAGGTAATATGGACATGACAGTTTTTGTGGACTCAATACCACTGGCGTACTTAGGGTTAAGTACGGGTGCTAAGTTGAGATGACAATCGATATCAGAGGTAATACAGACGTGTTAATCGATAGTCGAATTTATGAAGGTTTGTTCAGAGGTAATATGAACATGACAAACTTCCTGGGTTGTGACTCTATCGCGGATAGAGGCATACATCTGCTTAGAGGTAATATGGACATAGCAGTTTTTGTGGACTCAACACCACTGGCGTACTTAGAGTTAAGTACGGGTGCTAAGTTGAGATGACAATCGATATCAGAGGTAATATGGACGTGATAATCGATTAGCCGAATTTAGGAAGGTTTGTTCAGAGGTAATATAAACATGACAAACTCTCTGGGTTGTGACTCTATCAGGAATAGAGGCATACATCTGCTCAGAGGCAATATGGACTTGGCAGTTTTTGAGGACTCAATACCACTAGCGTACTTAGAGTTAAGTACGGGTGCTAAGTTGAGATGACAATCGATATCAGAGGTAATATGGACATGATAATCGATAGCCGAATTTAGGAAGATTTGTTCAGAGGTAATATGAACATGACAAAATCCCTGGGTTGTGACTCTATCAGGGATAGAGGCATACATCTGCTCAGAGGTAATATGGACATGGCAGTTTTTGTGGACTCATCAACACTGGCGTACTTAGAGTTAAGTACGGGTGCTAAGTTGAGATGACAATCGATATCAGAGGTAATATGGACGTGATAATCGATTAGCCGAATTTAGGAAGGTTTGTTCAGAGGTAATATGAACATGACAAACTCCCTGGGTTGTGACTCTATCGGGGATAGAGGCATACATCTGCTCAGAGGTAATTTGGACATGGCAGTTTTTGTGGACTCAACACCACTAGCGTACTTAGAGTTAAGTACGGGTGCTAAGTTGAGATAATAATCGATATCAGAGGTAATATGGACGTGATAATCGATAGCCGAATTTAGAAAGGTTTGTTCAGAGGTAATAAGAATATGACAAACTCCATGGGTTGTGACTCTATCGGGGATAGAGGCATACATCTGCTCAGAGGTAATATGGACATGGCAGTTTTTGTGGACTCAACACCACTGGCGTACTTAGAGTTAAGTACGGGTGCTAAGTTGAGATGACAATCGATATCAGAGGTAATATGGACGTGATAATCGATTAGCCTAATTTAGGAAGGTTTGTTCAGAGGTAATATGAATATGACAAACTCCCTGGGTTGTGACTCTATCGGGGATAGAGGCATACATCTGCTCAGAGGTAATATGGACATGGCAGTTTTTGTAGACTCAACACCACTGGCGTACTTAGAGTTAAGTACGGGTGCTAAGTTGAGATAATAATCGATATCAGAGGTAATATGGACGTGATAATCGATAGCCGAATTTAGAAAGGTTTATTCAGAGGTAATATGAACATGACAAACTACTTGGGTTGTGACTCTATCGGGGATAGAGGTATACATCTATTCAGAGGTAATATGGACATGGCAGTTTTTGTGGACTCTACACCACTGGCGTACTTAGAGTTAAGTACGGGTGCTAAGTTTAGATAACAATCGATATCAGAGGTAATATGGACGTGATAATCGATAGCCAAATTTAGGAAGGTTTGTTCAGAGGTAATATGAACATGACAAACTCCCTGGGTTGTGACTCTATCGGGGATAGAGGCATACATCTGCTCAGAGGTAATATGCACATGGCAGTTTTTGTGGACTCAACACCACTAGCGTACTTACAGTTAAGTACGTGTGCTAAGTTGAGATGACAATCGATATCTGAGGAAATATGGACGTGATAATCGATATCCGAATTTAGGAAGGTTTGTTTAGAGGTAATATGAACACGACAAACTCCCTGGGTTGTGACTCTATCGGGGATAGAGGCATACATCTGCTCTGAGGTAATATGGACATGACAGTTTTTGTGGACTCAACACCACTGGCGTACTAAGAGTTAAGTACGGGTGCTAAGTTGAGATGACAATCGATATCAGAGGTAATATGGACGTGTTAATCGATAGCCGAATTTAGGAAGGTTTGTTCAGAGGTAATATGAACATGACAAACTCCCTGGATTGTGACTCTATCGGGGGAGTTAAGTACGGGTGCTAAGTTGAGATGACAATCGATATCAGAGGTAATATGGACGTGTTAATCGATAGCCGAATTTAGGAAGGTTTGTTCAGAGGTAATATGAACATGACAAACTCCCTGGGTTTTGACTCTATCGGGGATAGAGGCATACATCTGCTCAGAGGTAATATGGACATGGCAGTTTTTGTGGACTCAACACTACTGGCGTACTTAGAGTTAAGTACGGGTGCTAGGTTGAGATGATAATCGATATCAGAGGTAATATGGACGTGATAATCGATAGCCGAATTTAGGAAGGTTTGTTCAGAGGTTATATGAACATGACAAACTCCCTGGGTTGTGACCCTATCGGGGATAGAGTCATACATCTGCTCAGAGGTAATATGGATATGGTAGTTTTTGTGGACTCAACACCACTGGCATACTTAGAGTTAAGTACGGGTGCTAAGTTGAGATGACAATCGATATCAGAGGTAATATGGACGTGATAATCGATTAGCCGAATTTAGGAAGGTTTGTTCAGAGGTAATATGAACATGACAAACTCCCTGGGTTGTGACTCTATCGGGGATAGAGGCATACATCTGCTCTGAGGTAATATAGACATGACAGTTTTTGTGGACTCAACACCACTGGCGTACTTAGAGTTAAGTACGGGTGCTAAGTTGAGATAACAATCGATATCAGAGGTAATATGGACGTGATAATCGATAGCCGAATTTAGGAAGGTTTGTTCAGAGGTAATATGAATATGACAAACTCCCTGGGTTGTGACTCTATCGAGGATAGAGGCATACATCAGCTAAGAGGTAATATGCACATGGCAGTTTTTGTGGACTCAACACCACTGGCGTACTTAGAGTTAAGTACGTATGCTAAGTTGAGATGACAATCGATATCAGAGGTAATATGGACGTGATAATTGATAGCCGAATTTAGGAAGGTTTGTTCAGAGGTAATATGAACATGACAAACTCCCTGGGTTGTGACTCTATCGGGGATAGAGGCATACATCTGCTCAGAGGTAATATGGACATGACAGTTTTTATGGACTCAATACCACTGGCGTACTTAGAGTTAAGTACGGGTGCTAAGTTGAGATGACAATCGATATCAGAGGTAATACAGACGTGTTAATCGATAGCCGAATTTATGAAGTTTTGTTCAGAGGTAATATGAACATGACAAACTTCCCTGGGTTGTGACTCTATCGGGGATAGAGGCATACATCTGCTCAGAGGTAATATAGAAATGGCAGTTTTTGTGGACTCAACACCACTGGTGTACTTAGAGTTAAGTACGGGTGCTAAGTTGAGATGATAATCGATATCAGAGGTAATATGGACGTGATAATCGAAAGCCGAATTTAGGAAGGTTTGTTCAGAGGTAATATGAACATGACAAACTCCCTGGGTTGTGACTCTATCGGGGATAGAGGCATACATCTCCTCAGACATAATATGGACATGGCAGTTTTTGTGGACTCAACACCACTGGCATACTAAGAGTTAATTACGGGTGCTAAGTTGAGATGACAATCGATATCAGAGGTAATATGGACGTGTTAATCGATAGCCAAATTTAGGAAGGTTTGTTCAGAGGTAATATGAACATGACAAACTCCCTGGATTGTGACTTTATCGGGGATAGAGGCATACATCTACTCAGAGGTAATATGGACATGGCAGTTTTTGTGGACTCAATACCACTGGCGTACTTAGAGTTAAGTACGGGTGCTAAGTTGAGATGACAATTGATATCAGAGGTAATATGGACGTGATAATCGATTAGCCGAATTTAGGAAGGTTTGTTCAGAGGTAATATAAACATGACAAACTCCCTGGGTTGTGACTCTATCAGGGATAGAGGTATACATCTGCTCAGAGGTAATATGGACATGGCAGTTTTTGATGACTCAACACCACTAGCGTACTTAGAGTTAAGTACGGGTGCTAAGTTGAGATGACAATCGATATCAGAGGTAATATGGACATGATAATCGATAGCCGAATTTAGGAAGGTTTGTTCAGAGGTAATATGAACATGACAAAATCCCTGGGTTGTGACTCTATCAGGGATAGAGGCATACATCTGCTCAGAGGTAATATGGACATGGCAGTTTTTGTGGACTCAACACCACTGGCGTACTTAGAGTTAAGTACGGGTGCTAAGTTGAGATGACAATCGATATCAGAGGTAATATGGACGTGATAATCGATTAGCCGAATTTAGAAAGGTTTGTTCAGAGGTAATATGAACATGACAAACTCCCTGGGTTATGACTCTATCGGGGATAGAGGCATACATCTGCTCAGAGGTAATATGGACATGACAGTTTTTGTGGACTCAACACCACTGGCGTACTTAGAGTTAAGTACGGGTGCTAAGTTGAGATAATAATCAATATCAGAGGTAATATGGACGTGATAATCGATAGCCGAATTTAGAAAGGTTTGTTCAGAGGTAATATGAACATGACAAACTCCCTGGGTTGTGACCCTATCGGGGATAGAGGCATACATCTGCTCAGAGGTAATATGGATATGGCAGTTTTTGTGGACTCAACACCACTAGCGTACTTAGAGTTAAGTACGGGTGCTAAGTTGAGATGACAATCGATATCAGAGATAATATGGACGTGATAATCGATTAGCCGAATTTAGGAAGGTTTGTTCAGAGGTAATATGAACATGACAAACTCCCTGGGTTGTGACTCTATCGGGGATAGAGGCATACATCTGCTCAGAGGTAATATGGACATGGCAGTTTTTGTGGACTCAAAACTACTGGCGTACTTAGAGTTAAGTACGGATGCTAAGTTGAGATAATAATCGATATCAGAGGTAATATGGACGTGATAATCGATAGCCGAATTTAGAAAGGTTTGTTCAGAGGTAATATGAACATGACAAACTCCCTGGGTTGTGACTCTATCGGGGATAGAGGCATACATCTGCTCAGAGGTAATATAGACATGGCAGTTTTTGTGGACTCAACACCACTGGCGTACTTAGAGTTAAGTACGGATGCTAAGTTGAGATAACAATCGATATCAGAGGTAATATGGACGTGATAATCGATAGCCAAATTTAGGAAGGTTTGTTCAGAGGTAATATGAACATGACAAACTCCCTGGGTTGTGACTCTATCGGGGATAGAGGCATACATCTGCTCTGAGGTAATATAGACATGGCAGTTTTTGTGGACTCAACACCACTGGCGTACTTAGAGTTAAGTACGGGTGCTAAGTTGAGATAACAATCGATATCAGAGGTAATATGGATGTGATAATCGATAGCCGAATTTAGGAAGGTTTGTTCAGAGGTAATATGAACATGACAAACTCCCTAGGTTGTGACTCTATCGGGGATAGAGGCATACATCTGCTCAGAGGTAATATGCACATGGCAGTTTTTGTGGACTCAACACCACTGTCATACTTAGAGTTAAGTACGTGTGCTAAGTTGAGATGACAATCGATATCTGAGGTAATATGGACGTGATAATCGATAGCCGAATTTAGGAAGGTTTGTTCAGAGGTAATATGAACATGACAAACTCCCTGGGTTGTGACTCTATCGCGGATAGAGGCATACATCTGCTCAGAGGTAATATGGACATGACAGTTTTTGTGGACTCAATACCACTGGCGTACTTAGAGTTAAGTACAGGTGCTAAGTTGAGATGACAATCGATATCAGAGGTAATATGGACGTGTTAATCGATAGCCGAATTTATGAAGTTTTATTCAGAGGTAATATGAACATGACAAACTCCCTGGGTTGTGACTCTATCGGGGATAGAGGCATACATCTGCTCAGAGGTAATATGGACATGGCAGTTTTTGTGGACTCAACACCACTGGCGTACTTAGAGTTAAGTACGGGTGCTAAGTTGAGATGATAATCGATATCAGAGGTAATATGGACGTGATAATCGAAAGCCGAATTTAGGAAGATTTGTTCAGAGGTAATATGAACATGACAAACTCCCTGGGTTGTGACTCTATCGGGGATAGAGGCATACATCTCCTCAGAGATAATATGGATATGGCAGTTTTTGTGGACTCAACACCACTGGCATACTTAGAGTTAAGTACGGGTGCTAAGTTGAGATAACAATCGATATCAGAGGTAATATGGACATGTTAATCGATAGCCGAATTGAGGAAGGTTTGTTCAGAGGTAATATGAACATGACAAACTCCCTGGGTTGTGACTCTATCGGGGATAGAGGCATACATCTGCTCAGAGGTAATATGGACATGGCAGTTTTTGTGGACTCAACACCACTGGCGAACTTAGAGTTAAGTACGGGTGCTAAGTTGAGATGACATTCGATATCAGAGGTAATATGAACGTGATAATCGATTAGCCGAATTTAGAAAGGTTTGTTCAGAGGTAATATAAATATGACAAACTCCCTGGGTTGTGACTCTATCAGGGATAGAGGCATACATCTGCTCAGAGGTAATATGGACATGGCAGTTTTTGAGGACTCAACACCACTAGCGTACTTAGAGTTAATTACGGGTGCTAAGTTGAGATGACAATCGATATCAGAGGTAATATGGACATGATAATCGATAGCCGAATTTAGGAAGGTTTGTTCAGAGGTAATATGAACATGACAAAATCCTTGGGTTGTGACTCTATCAGGGATAGAGGCATACATCTGCTCAGAGGTAATATGGACATGGCAGTTTTTGTGGACTCATCAACACTGGCGTACTTAGAGTTAAGTACGGGTGCTAAGTTGAGATAAAAATCGATATCAGAGGTAATATGGACATGATAATCGATAGCCGAATTTAGGAAGGTTTGTTCAGAGGTAATATGAACATGACAAACTCTCTGGGTTATGACTCTATCAGGGATAGAGGCATACAACTGCTCAGAGGTAATATGGATATGGCAGTTTTTGTGGACTCAACACCACTGGCGTACTTAGAGTTAAGTACGGGTGCTAAGTTGAGATGACAATCAATATCATAGGTAATATGGACATGATAATCGATAGCCGAATTTAGGAAGGTTTGTTCAGAGGTAATATGAACATGACAAACTCCCTGGGTTATGACTCTATCAGGGATAGAGGCATACATCTGCTCAGAGGTAATATAGACATGGCAGTTTTTGTGGACTCAACACCACTGGCGTACTTAGAGTTAAGTACGGGTGCTAAGTTGAGATGACAATCGATATCAGAGGTAATATGGACGTGATAATCGATAGCCGAATTTAGGAAGGTTTGTTCAGAGGTAATATGAACATGACAAACTCCCTGGGCTGTGACTCTATCGGGGATAGAGGCATACATCTGCTCAGAGGTAATAAGTACATGGCAGTTTTTGTGGACTCAACACCACTAGCATACTTAGAGTTAAGTACGGGTGCTAAGTTGAGATGACAATCAATATCAGAGGTAATACGGACATGATAATCGATAGCCGAATTTAGGAAGGTTTGTTCAGAGGTAATATGAACATGACAAACTCCCTGGGTTGTGACTCTATCGGGGATAGAGGCATACATCTGCTCAGAGGTAATATGGACATGGCAATTTTTGTGGACTCAACACCACTGGCATACTTAGAGTTAAGTACGGGTGCTAAGTTGAGATGACAATCGATATCAGAGATAATATGGACGTGATAAACTTATGTCTGAACAATTCACTATGGAGTGATTTTCCTGAGTGATGATAGTCCTGAAGAATCCACTAGGGAAACTTTAGAGATTAATCATCTGGTATTTTCTTGAGGGAGCAAATTGTCAAGTTTCTAGTAAAACCAATTTGTAATGATCGTCCCCTCGTTTATAGATGCAAAGTGATGACTTTTGCATTGATCAACTCCTGAATTCTCCTTTTTAGTACATAGCACGCCTTTGTAGGATGATGAATGTACTGATAAAAGAGACAATAATCTGGGTCATCGTCTTTGCCAGCCCTCTCAGGGTATCTGATGTTGGGTAGCTGAAGTTTGTTTTCCTTCATCAACGTATTAAAGATTTTACTGATGTCATCTTCATTGAAGGAGAAAGTCCCTTTTGGCCTTCGGGCTCCTGATGCTTGAGTTCTGTGGTCTTCTGGGAAGATCGTCATCGTTGCATCATCTTCAGATTCTGAGGGAATTCTACCCCCAGCTTTGGATGTTGCTCGGTTTTGTCGAGGGAGACTACCCCCAGACTTGTCGTTGCACTTGCGGAGATCACAACGCTCATCTGGTTCCCCGTAGAGGTCAGATGTTGTCTTACGCACGGAGCATAATTTGTACTTCCAATTTGGCGCTGAGGCATCATCAGAAGTTTTGTATGTACCGCGCGTAGCGGGAGACTGGTTTCTACACGCAGAGCGTAGTGGATACTTCTGGGTTAGCGCTGAGGCTTTGCCCGAAGTTTTGTCTGTACCGCGCGTAGCGGGAGACTGGTTTCTACGGGTAGAGCGCAATGGATACTTCTGGGTTAGCGCTAAGGCTTTGCCCAAAGTTTTGTCTGTACCGCGCTTAGCGGGAGACTGAATTTTATGTGCGGGGCACGGAGGGAGCAATGCTACAACCTCATTGGTCGGAGAGATCGGAGAGATCGGAGAGTCCACAGGAATGGTAGAGGAGGTCTTGGGCATCCAGACCTTGCGTAGCTTCCTGTTGTCTTATACAGAGAGAGAGTGAGAGCTACCCCCCGTCTGAAGCATGTCTTCGTAGGTAGACTGGTCGAACTGGACGACCAGTGTCTTCTTCACGGATCCCACGGATACCGTATCGTGTTGAGCAATCACTTCCTCATCAGAAGAGAAAGACTGTCCCCAGCAGAGTTGCCATCTTGTTTGTGGTATTAAACGAAAGAATGAAAGTGTATTTCAATGACAGGGTTTATGCGAAACCCGCGCCCTTTGGTTTACAAACAAACTTGTACAATATAATCCTATACGAGGAAGTGGGAGTACAATTTATTTAATCTGGGTATAAATTGCTATAGGTGTCTGATCTGCGGTCGATCACTTTAGCCCTTGGACCAGACGATGTTGAAGAAGTTTCGTGGAAGACAGGTAGCAGCTTCGAAGGTTGCAAGAGAGGGTGGATGCACGATGCCAAAGTCGTCGATCCCTGCTCTTTGCCTAAGTTCTGGACTCTCTCTCTCTCTCTCTTGACCTCCGATTCGATCTTTATGGGAAGTTCGACCTTGTTCGATCTTCAAGTTTTAAGTTTTTTGACCCTGTTCCCCATTGATAGGGGTCTATATTTATAGAGTTTTGGTGACAGTGACCACTCCGTCGGTGTAAAAACCGAGGAGTGGAAAGTACAGCACCCCTTTACACAACGGTTAAGATAACCAATGCCTGCGTATAGATGACCTTTTGAGTGAGCATGTGACGCGTGTCCAACTAAGGGGACAAAACGCGTATATTTGCTGCGAAGATCACGGCATAGAAGCCACGTAGGTAGGTATCCCTTGTGTAGAAGAGGTTGGCATAGAAGCCAAATGACTGTCACCCTGGCGTAGAAGCCAAGTAGGCATAGAAGCCGAATAGGCATAGAAGCCGAACAGGCATAGAAGCCGAACAGTCGTAGAGGCCGAGTGGTCCTAGAGACTGAGTGGGCGTAGAAGCTGCATGAGCACAAATCCTGAATGGGCGTAGAAGCCGCTGCGTACCGTGCCAGAGTGCTGATGTGGACATCTTAGCCGGAATTACGGCTTTTGAAGATATAATCAAATCTCTTGCAGAGATTCGCCACCATCTTATGCAATAAATGCGGAGGCGTATTTAGAAGGTCTGCAGCCCTTCTGTGCATCCGTCGCAGAGACGTGCCTTGAGAGAAACTGTCACCGCTTTGTGCAATTAGACATGAAGACGTGCCTCGGGTCCCGTACGAAGTGCAGCTTTTGATGTGGAAAGCGGTTTGTCTACTGCGGAGCGTAAAACAGCTCATATTTTCCTGTGTAAAACAAGGCAGCGTATTCCCTTGTACGCGAAAGAGCGGTTTACGCTGAGGGGACTTCAGTAAACGACGGTTCGGTGATGTTTTAACCAAATCCTCTGTATTAAATGCAAAGATCCGCCATCAAACTGTGGGGCACGTCCCGAGGGGTCTGCCATCGTTTCCAGCCGTCGTCTGGGTAGCCGTGCAACACTTTTTGTCAGGAGTCAGAGGTCAGGTTCACTGCGTGATTTGACAGGTTCATTTCGGGGAAGACGAAGCGTTCCTCGTACGCTTTAACGCTGCTTTGAGAGCGGATGAGTTTTACGCCGTGGAGGCGATGAAGAACCTTTTTTACGCTGGAACTGCCTGGACGTACTGTACTTACGCGGATGGTCCCAACATATTTTATGTCGTGCTTAGCGAAAAAGCTCCACTGTACTCTTGATGGCCTTGAGGTCCCCTGCTTACGCTGCCATGCATCACCATGCTGCGTAGAGCTATCCAGCGTATTTTTTATGCTTCTACAACGGGTCTTGCTAGTACGTCGATGTACATATGGCAGTCTGCTAACATGCTACGTAGTCATATTTGGGTCATCTAGTAGATAGAGACATAAAACACATTATACCTATTATTAACTAGCTTTAATACTTAAAATATATACATGCACCAAATTAAATACATATACAATATATGTATACCAATTAATTACATATATAATATATATATTAGTTGAACAATATATATATATATATATATATATATATATATATATATATATACACATCATATTGAATAATGTATACATACTAAATATATGTACATACTTACCATACCAATTGAACAATACCCATATACCAATATATATATATATACATCATATGTATACCAAAAATACATTTAATATATATATATATATTAGTACATATACTAGATAAATATATATACTATATATATGTATATATTAAGAATATACCAAATGCATATACAAAATATATATATACATATACCAATGAATAAATACATACGTATACTATACCAACACCCATATACAAAATGTATACATACCAATACCTATTTGTATACATGTATTAAACGAACAATATACGCAGACGCACAAAATCTCGAATGAGGGCAGGAACGAACCTGCGCACGGGCACAATGACGATGACAGCGACGTTGACGATGGTGATGATGTTGACGACGACGATAGTGAAGGTGATAGTGTTGATGTCGACGATGTTCCTAACGACGATGACGACGGTGGGGATGATGAAGAACAGGGAGAAGGCGAGGCTGTCGGAGTGGAGAATGCTCAGGCGACCTTAATAGGGGACGTCGGGGGCTGCCCTCGTCGATGGGGCTGGACGAGGTTGATTGAGGCTGCTGGGGAGTTGCTCGGGCTGGTGACTGGACTGCGGAGGAGCAGTTGATCGACCGGAGACTGTCACTGCTCCGGTGTACGAAGGTCGACTGTGGCGGTTCAGTCGGTGGAGGAGTTGGGCTTCAGCTCCAGCGTGGAGGGATCGAGCACAGTGGTACAGTAGGGAGACGGGAAGATGTCGGGATCTGGTCGAAACATCGAGGAGGAGGCTCTGGTCGAGCGGTGGAGGACTCGACGGGGGAGATGGTTGGAGCTCTGGCCGGTCGAACTGATGAGGATGGTGGTGCGGCTGGAGGTGGAAGGAATCGATGGCGGTGGAGCTTCGGGTTGGCCGCCGGGGTCGGGTCGAGCAGAGGTGAACGTAACGGTGGCTTGGAATGGCAGCACTGACTCGCCTGGGTGATGTAGTGCCGGCTGAGATTGGAGGCTTGGAGGTGGAAGAACATTCGGTGGGTGCTCGGTTGAAGAAGGAAGAGGAAGAGGAAGCTCGGAGCTCCAGGCGGGGTTAAGGTTGCAGGTTGAAGAAGGAAGCTCGGTGGGTGCTCGGTTGCAGGTTGAAGAAGGAAGAGGAAGCTCGGAGCTCCAGGCGGGGTTAAGGGGGCTCGGGTGAGGGAGATGGTGGGGTAATGTTTTTCTTTTGTAGAAGAAAGAGAAGAAGAAGAAAGGAAGAAGAAAAGAAGAAAGAAATAGAAATGCTACGGTTTGGGAGCTTGTGTGGAGGGAGGAGAGAGAGGATGAGGGTAAAGTTTTCAAGGCTCCTTTGAATTAGGGCCTGCATTGGGAAGAGGGAAGGAAGAGACACTTCATAGGAGAGGTGATGGGAGGTGTGTGGTGATGATGAGCCCCATTTTGAATGGGTGGCTCAGATTTGTCATGAGAAAATTGGGTTCTCACGATGTAGAGAGCGGGATGAGGTTTAAAATGGTCAAGGGTTGAGTGCTTCTCTATTTAGTTTGAACCAATGGGGTGTTGACACCTAATGCAACAATTGCAAATGAGCCCCCTTAAATTTGGGTATTTGCACAGACACATGAAATGATAAAAAATTGTTAGGAAAAATTATATTTGGTGTTTTGTAGGGTGAGGGGGTATTGTGTGTTGGGTATGGGCTTAATTAGTTGAGTATTTGGATTAAATTGGGATTAAACGAGATTAGTCAAAATGGTATCCGTAATTTAATTAGAAATAAATACAAGCGGTGTTCTAAAATTAATTAGGAGTACATGGGACCAAAATTAGGTTGGGACACAAATATCATTAGTGAAGAAGACTCATAACATAATATTACCCTAATTTGGGTTGCACGAAAAATGGGTCGAGATTGCCTCCAATTTTGATTGGAACGCACAACGATACAAAGTTGTAATTTATTTAGAAATTAAATAAACATCCACGACGAATATTGTGCGGCTAAAATAAAGCACAAGAGAGCATAATTACGAGTTACAAAAAGGTCAGAATGGAAGGCGGGCACGTCTAGGACAAGGTTGTAAAATTTGTTGGAAGGCAAAAGCTAGGGTAGCGCTCCAAATATCGATGCAACGGTAAGACACAACAATTAAATAAAATTACGGTAATAAATTACAACCTCAAATAATTAAATTCTAAAATAATACAAATACATTCACAACCCTATAATTCGGTCAGCTGTTCACCTAGTGGGTTTCTAGGTCAAGTCTACCGGCTCAAACATTAATGAACACTGTATATATATAATATTATAAATACGCATCTCATGCAATTATTTAAATTAAATACACGCAATGTTAAATATATATAAAAAGTCAAAAATATCCCTGTTTTTAGAACATGGTAGTGACAGGAGCAGCCGCTCAGAAGGGACCTGCTAGGGTACCTACTGTACCAGGACGCAGCAGAGGGGACCTCCACTTCTGCCACAGCAACAGAGGTTTGCCCAGTAACAGCAGCAGCAGAGAGGTGCACCCCAGGGACGAGCATATGACAGGACCACCGAGGAGGCCGAGCCAGCAGGAGACGTGATTTCAGTTTCAATTCTTCTCGATTCTATTCCAGCACTTACATTATTCGATTTTGGCCCTTCCCATCATTTTGTGTCTATATCAAATGCTCTTAAGCATCGTTTAGAGGCAGAACCATTAGATAGGACTTGCCAGATCACGACTGGCGGAAGCATTATTCTAGTTATTGACTTTTGCAAGGACCGGAGAGTATCATTGGGAGGCCGAGTGTCATGCCCCAGTCCCAAAATATATAGGACCTGGAATACGCAACATGCCAGCTACGCATTCAACCAGACTCTGGTCCGACTCGAATACATATAAGCTGTATAATAATGGTCACTATCAAAATAATCCAGTAAATATAAACATCTATGTCTCAATCTACAATGAACAGAAATACACAAAAATGAGCTACATGTGCTACAGTCGACCGCCCAATAACAGACATACTCAAATTAACTCGAGAAGAAATATGAGTCTATAAAAACTAGGCTACAACAGCAGATGAATAAATAATATGAATAAAATAACCATAACGTCGGTAGAAATGATATAAGTACCTGGTACCAATGCCTACAAGACAAGTAACTCCATCAGCAACTCCAAAGGCTCCATAATCGTCTATGCTACAAAACTGGCAGGGGACCATGTCATCAGAGGGACGTAACAAGGTACAAAAATAGTATACCATAGTATAACAGAAAGAAACAAGTGCAACGCTGGTGTAATCTTGCATAACCACCTAAGTGAGACATAATTTTGAAGACAATGTTCGACGCATGGGTTGTCCAAAATAAAATCGTATCTCCGAACATGGAGACACACGGGGCATACCGTAGCTCCGAGCAAAGAGTCACACGGGTGATACTACTACTCCGGATACAGGAACACTACATAAATAGGACATATACATATATATAGCGTATCAAGAGGAGCCTAAACATCTAGTAACTGTCTTCCCCTCCCAAAGCGGTCAACGAGTGTTCACTGAACCTGAACCTCTATCTAACCGTCTCGTCATACTGAAGTAACTATCAACAATCATGACCCTAAAGTCGTCCCAGTTTTCGGTCATACAGACAATATCAGGATATAAGAAATCTGGCACGATGACAGTGTCTGAATGTATCCTACGATTATGATGTAACCAAGTATGTACATCAAGGTATTACGAACATCTATCAATCGTTACCAGACGTTACTGACGAACGTTTGCACCCGGTTATGACCCGGACGCGGAGTAACGATTCTGATTCCACAGCGCGCATAATGTATATAATTGTAGAAGCATAAAAAATATGCTGGGGAATTATATACATAAAACCCCCAACATACATAAGCACGCATAAAACAGAGCTTCAACGCTTTGTAGCGTAAAATATGACTTCAGAGCTGCCCGAGTAAAATAGAGCTTCAAGGCTGTTTTGGCGTAAAAGGTTGCTATGCCTCCCTACAGCATAAAATATGTTTGTCTTTAATGCAACGTAAAGTCATACAAGGAACTCTCGAATGAATCTGTCAGACAGAACAGTGAACCTGACTCCTGACAAAAGTACTGTACTACGATCGAGAGGACGGCTGTAATGATGATTCTGTACAGAGGCCCAGACTGTCGTTTAGTGACATATCCTTGATACAAGTTGTTTTTACGCATTCAAGGAATATACTACCTATTCTACATAGGCAGAGACGAGCTTTTACGCTCAAGATAAGACGAAATCAGATGCCACGTCAAAAGTTGTTTCTCATGCAGAGCTCGAGGCATATCTCGGCATTTAATGCACGAGATTGAGGCATATCTCTGTATTTAATGCACGAGATTTGGTTCTATCCTTTATAATTTTTTTATGACTGGGAGAACTAAAACTAGGGCTAATACGATTACATCACCATCCTGGCATTTTATGCCAACCAGGCTATTTACACCCATAGGAGCACGCCGTATGCTATCTCCTCGAAATACGCCAACCAGGCTATCTTCAACTATAGTGGCATGCCGTATGCTATCTCCTCGAATACGCTCAAGACCTCAGTCAAGAAGGATAATTGGCTATTTTTACGCTGGTTATCTATTATTCATACAGCCTCAAGTTTTATGCGATATTTGGCTTTTATGCCAACAAGATAGCTATTCGGCTTTTACACCAACAAGACAGTTATTTGGCTTTTATGCCAACCATCTTTAGGCGAGGGGTAGTTACCTATGTGTCTTGTATGCCGTGATCTTCGAGAAGCAGTTATACGCGTTACCTCATAATGGGACGCGTTATACGCGTATTCAAGAGATTATTCAGATGTGGGTAGCAGTTATTATAACCATCGCGTAAAGAGTGCAACTCTCTTCACAGTTTGGCTTCTACGCTGACTGAACAGTTACTGTGACTGAGCTCTAAAATAGAGACCTCCGGTCACAGGAGATGTGGTCAAAAAGTGGAAAAGAAAGAGATCAAGAGATCAGAGAGAGAGAGAGAGCACAGACAGAGAGTAGTGATTGACGACTCTGGCAACGAAAATCCAATCCCTCCTGTAATATTTGAAGCTTCTTCTTCTTCTACAACACTTCTTCATCATCGTGTGGTCTAAGGGACAAAGTGATCGACCGCAGATCAGACTCCTATAGAAATTTTTTCCCAGAATTATTTCTTTTGTACTTAACATCCTCGTATAGGATTAATTGTACTCTTTTTTTTCTTGTTTGTAAACAAAGAAAGGATTTCGTATAAACCTAGTTTCATTCTTTCGTTTATCATCAAACACAAGATGGCGACTCTGCTGGGGACTACTTTCTCATCTGACGAGAAAGTCATTGCTCAATACGATGCTGAATCCGTCGGATCAACGAAAAAGACTTTGGTCGTCCAGTTCGACCAATCTGCTTATGAAGACATGCTTCGCGCAGGAGATAGCTCTCATTCCCTCTCGGTCAAGGAAAATAGGAAGCTGCGTAAAGTATGGATGCCCAAGACATCCTCTACCCTTCCTGCAAGTTCTTCTCCTCTGATCAACAAGGTTGTGACATCACAACCTATATGCCTTGTGCGTAAAAACTCGTCTTTCGTCTGTGATGTGGCAGACAAAGCTTCTGGAAATGCCCCAGTACCAATACAGAAGTCTAAAACGTGCTCTACGCGTAAAACTTTGTCTCCCGTATGTGACGTGGCAGACAAAGCTTCTGGCAATTCCCTAGTGCCAATCCAGAAGTCTAGAACGTGCTCTGCGCGTAAAACTTCGTCTCCCGTTTGTGACGTGGCAGACAAAGCTTCTGGCAATACCCCAGTGCCAATTCAGAAGTCTAGAATGTGCCCTGCGCGTAAAACTTTGTCTCCCATTTGTGACGTGGCAGACAAAATTTCTGACATGGCCTCAACGCCAATTCAAAAATTTTAAACGTGCCCTGCGCGTAAAAATACTTCTCCCATCTATGATGAGGCAGATGAAACCTTGGATCACATCAAGGGAAAATGAGTGGCGGATCTCCCAACCGCTAGACTTGTATGCCACCAAGAGGAGAAGTTGTCCACTCTTCAGATTATACGTGACGCTGGAGGCTGCTTGAGGACTATCCCCATTTTACGCGAACCTGTGCAAAACTCCAGATTACGCCAGGATAAGCCCGCTCGCGTAAAGAAGACCCATTTTACGAGAAAATACGCTCCTCAGAAGGATGATGGATCGTATGCAACTCATATGGGGGAACTGCTGTATTCTTTTGGCAAAGAGGGGGTTGTGGTTTCCAATCTCCACGTTCCTACTGATGTAAAAAGGCGGAATGAGCCCTCTTCGTCTTCTGTTAATCCTCCTAATTTGCATGATTTCTTGATCCAGAAATAAAAAGATAGGGGATCTTCTAATATGTCTATTACACCCCCTTAGGGAGCATTGTTGTAATAGTCATAAGGTTGTAATTAACTACTGTTGTTCTAAGGCAAAACGGTTAGTTTTCGACTGGTTGAACTACTCTTTTCCCTTACAGGAAGAAGAACCGACATTCGCATCGGTAAACATGGCTTCGCACATTCCTAGAGGAATGTCAAGTTTAAGACGTCATCCCTCTAGAACTCTGAGCCAAAGGAGATTTGACAGACTCCTTGAGAATATTGAGGCAGGTGTTTTTTGAAACACCCGCTCAAGGTCACGGCAATCGGCTTTATACTCTTTTGATTCCGATGCTGGGGGTCGCCAACTTTCTGAATCTGATACCGAAAGTATAGACTCGATCTCTACAGAGATCTATATTAATCCCTCGGTGGCATCCAGAGAAATGGGAGTTTATGCCGTTGGAGATGAACATGAAGAAGCTTCCCTATCAGGAAGTACTGAACAACGCATCATTGTATTAGACGCATCGCTTAAAGAGATGCATACCATGATGGAAAGTATGCACCAAATGGTGGTGACTCAACATACAGCTACGGTAGCTCAAGCCCCTGTTCCTTCGACTCAACTACGGGTCGGGGTAGACATGCCACCATCCAATGCATGCCAGGAGCCTATTCAAAATCAAGAATCAGCTGCTCCTCAACCGCTTAACCCGGAGAATGTATTACCTCCTGTGGAAGTTACAATATAACCAATCTCTCACCTCTCTGCTATCCCTTTTCTAACTGAAGATCCAATACAGGCAGTTCGGGAATTAAAAGCCCAATTTGATGCCTTGAAGCATAAGGATCAGCTCAAGAAGTTGGGAATCAACCAGCCATACCCAGCTATCTATGACGAAATCCCTTTTCCACTAAAATACAAACCACAGGCTATGGTATTATTTGAGGGAAAGACGTCGCCAAGCCAGTACATGAACTACTTTAGCATGATGACGGTGTTGTTGTAGGGGAATTACGCCCTTCTCACTCGAGTGTTTAAAGGCCGTCTGTCTGGAGTGGCCTACCAATGGAACTGTAGTCTAGCGGACAACTGCATTACTTCTTTTGAAGATTTCAAGACTCTGTTCTTCGCTCAATTCTACGAAGGAGGAATGGACATGTCTATGTCATCAATTATTGAAGTAAAGCAGAAGGAGAAAGAAAACATTCGTACTTTTATTGAACGTTTTTGTCAGGCTACTTTGCAGATGCCTTCCGAAGTTCTGGATTCTGCCTTGGTGGACATTTGCAGGAAGAACCTTTTCCCGTTGATCTCAGTATTCCCAGGACCATATAAGTTCCATGATTAGCCCTCGTTTATCATGTCAACGGTAGCTGCTGAAGACAACAGTCGGAAGGCTCGTGACAATGGAATCATGATCTTTACCTCTGATCGAGGGAAGCGGTCATCCTCCAATAATGACCATACTCGTAGTTCCAAAGGAAATGAAGCTCTGGTCATCAACACATCCATGGAAAATACTCAGTGACTACGCAGACGAAACTTGGGACTTCCAGACCTATAGAGGAATATTCTTTTGACGACGACGATATTCCGAGCATATTCGACTGTCTAGTCAAAAGTGGCAAGATTACTCTCCCCGAAGTAAAGCGTCCAAATGAAGTCGGCAGTACAAATAATCCTAAGTACTACATTTTCCACAGATACATACATCATCCCATAAAGGCATATTATGTATTGAAAAGGAAAATCCAGGAGCTGATCGACGCCAAGGCCATTACTCTGCGTAATAGCGAAAAGACAGTCACTGCCAACATGATCTCACTCCAATTTGGCAATCTGCCCCCTCAAGAAGTCCCGGATGGTGTGGTACCTATTCCATAGGCAATGATGAACATTGTTAATCTCTCTCCTACCAGGGGTCAAAATCATGACTTAGTGCCCCTAACTACCGAGCGTGGAGATATCATGTAGGTTTACCCTGATCTGGTGTCAGAAATTGAGGAAAAGACTAAAGATGCTAAAGCTATTCTAAAAAAAACTCGAGATGTAAACCACGCCATATGGTTGTAGTATCCCCGACATCGGAAGAAGAGGCATTTGCAATCGGAACTCGGTCAGGAAAAGCCTACCTTAAAGACTATGGAGGAAACCAGGAGGAAGCAACGACAGACACTTTGCCTGCCAAACATCCAGAACCTGAACCTGTTATGCCAGAGGCAGGTCCTTCTAAACCAACTTCGCTGGACAAAGGCAAGCAGAAAGAAGTTCATTTCGATAAACCTTTGAAGAATATTCAAAACAAAGGTTTAGAGAAACCCTATAACTTCGACATCTTGGCTCAGTTGGCTAATACTCCAGCCAGACTGTCCATTTTTGAGCTACTTAGGCTATCCAAAGACACTCGTCAAGCGTTGAGTGAAGCGTTAATGCAAGCGGATGTATGCTTGACTTAGCTCAAATCCCCTGATAAAGAGCCTGTGGCATATCCTCAATGCCATAGTGTGATGGAAGTGGTCCCTAACATCACTTTTACTCAAGAGGACATGTTGTTGAAATATAACAGACACGACAGGCCTCTTTATTACACCGGATACATCAGCTCCATTGAGGTAGACCGGATTAACACAGATCCAGGATCATTGATCAGCATTATTCCTCATAGTCTGTTAAGACCGTTGAGAATTCCTACAAGCGAACTGGCTTACACTACCACCACAATCATGGGCTTTAATGCGAGGAAGAGCAGATCGTTGGGGAAGATTCGTTTGAGGATCCAGATTGGTGACCCTAGATCAGTGGTTACATGCTACGTCATTGATTCAGAGGTGTCTTACAATTTCTGTTCGGCAGACCATGGATCCACGATCATAATATTGCTCCTTCTACTCTACATCAATGCTTCAAATATGTAGACATCCAAGGGACAGTAAAAACAGAATTTGCCGATCTTAATCCGTTCAAAGGGGTTGAGTCCTACTATTCTGATGCCATGTTGTACACCTAAGACTACATGAAGGAGGTGTCAGGCAGGACGGAGAAGGAATCCCACCGGGAGATAGGAGAACCATCTACTTATCAACCTTTGTCAATCCAGGTGAAAAGGTGGACTATCCGTCGGAAAGTTATGGAACATATGGCTATCCACTTGGGCAAAACCAAATCGGGTGGAGGAAGTGATCCTTTATTGATCACTCTGAACTAGAAGCCCCCACCTTTGGTCATCAACCTTAGGCGTAACAAGCAGCCGATTGATGCAAATACAACCGAAAACGTGGTTTTTGATGACAATAAAGATTCTCTTTTCCAGTATACTGATGTTCAATTTCCTAATCAAGAATCCTTCCCCCATAACGATATAGAACCTATAGCACAAAAATTCTTGGAAGCTATAGACTTCTATCATTCATATGTGTGGGAAGTAGCGTCAATATCTAATGTCGTCACGACATATGGGCAACATGAAGATTCTATCTTTGTTGTTCCACCTACTCGCAACGATCAACATCTAATAGTCTTCGGTCGTATGCGGAATAGACCGATTGTGCAAGAAGATTCTCACGAGTCTGATACTGGGAAAATACAGGTTCATAGATATAGCCCACAGACTTTGAAGATTATGCAAAGCATGGGTTATGACTTAAAGTTGGAGCCAGGTCTCAACTATGGAAAAGGCAGACGAATATCGTTGCATGGTGATCCCTAATGTCAACAAACTCATTTCTGGTTAGGGTATACCACGTCTCTTGCAACAGCGAACAACTCTGAGTCAAATGAGGAGACCATTTCCTCTTCTCAAGATGATTTGTCATCCTCCGATTCAGGTGATGAACTCAAACGGGCATTATCAGTAAATATGGTGTTGACAGATTCTTTCGAAACAGAGGAACAAGAATCTGAACCATTTAAAGATGAATCCTGGGCTCAGCAAATGGATACACAATGGAAACTCTGGTTCGAATAAAAAGAACCACCCACTGAAGATGAGGTTATCCAAATCAATGTTGGGGATGAATTTTCACCAAAGCCGATATTTATCAGCAATAATCTTTCCGAAGAAGAAAGAGAAGAAATGATCCAGCTGATAAAAGAATATATCGATGTCTTTGCTTGGAATTATGAGGATATTCCAGGTCTTGATCCAAACGTTGCTACCTATAAACTCAACATATTGTCCGATTCAAAGCCCGTAAAGCAACACCAACGTCGGTTACGCCCGGATATGATGGATGCCATTGAAGCTGAAATCAAGAAGCTAATAGCCTGTGGGTTCATCCCGGAATAACAACATCCTAACTGGGTCGCTAATGTTGTCCCGGTTATGAAGAAAAACGGAAAAGTGCGTGTTTGCATTGACTTCCGAAATCTAAATGCGGCCTGCCCTAAAGACGAGTTCCCTCTCCCCATTACAGACGTCATGATCGATAATACGTGCAGTTTTGAACGCATGTCCTTCATGGACAGATTTTCAGGATATAATCAAATTAAGATGAATCCTGAAGATGAAAAGCATACTGCTTTTCGTACACCATTGGGGGTATATTGCTATACGGTTATACCTTTTGGATTGAAGAATGCCGGGGCTACGTATCAACGATCTATGAGTAACATATTCCATGAGCATCTGCACAAAATGGTGGAATATTACGTGGACGATATTGTTGTTAAAAGCCGCCTCAAGGATAATTACATCCAAGACTTGAAGACAGTATTCGAGTTGATGCGCCAACATCAACCCAAAATGAACCCCATAAAGTCCTTTCTTGATGTATCCAGTGGCAAATTCCTAGAATTTGTCATTACCGCTAAAGGCACTCAAGTTGACCCTAATAAAGTAAAAGCTATCCTGGAAATGCGACCACCTCATAATCTGAGAAAACTTAAGGGATTTCAAGGTCGTCTAGCTTATATCAGGAGATTCATATCCAACCTCTCCGGAAGATGTCAGCCTTTTTCTCGTCTAATGAAGAAAGGTGTGTCATTCGTATGGGACGAAGCCTGTCAGCCAGTTCTGGTGCCTCCCGTCATAGGAAGACCATATTTGCTGTATGTTCGAGCAATGGATCATTCTTTAGGGGCTCTCCTTGCACAGAAGAACAATGAGAGTCACGAACAGGCTATTTACAATCTAAGCAGGATGATGGTCGGAGCTGAATACCGGTACAATCCAGTAAAAAAAGAATGCTTGGCCCTAATGTTTGCTATTCTGAAGATGCGACATTACGTGACGGGCCAAACTATTTATATCATCTCCAGAATCAATCCACTTTGGGTTTTAATGAATAAACCAAGTGTTCTTAATTCCCGACTCGTGACTTGGATAATGCTACTGACACCGTATGATATGGTGTACGTCCCTCAGAAGTCCATGAAAGGTCAAGCCTTGGCTGATTTCTTAGCTGCCCATCCAATTTCGAAAATCTCTAAATTATATGAGGACATTCCCGACGAAGTTGTAGAATGTAATTCGGCAATAGAAGGTGATACGTGGCAGCTATTCTTTGATGGTGCATCCAGAACTGGTCCGAAGGTAAATATGGTTTCAGGAGTAGGAATTGTCCTGGTAACTCCTGATAAACTCGTCATCTATCGAGCATATTCTCTTAGCGAACCCTGCTCTAATAATATGGCAGAGTATAATGCTCTACTAATCGGGCTTCAGGTCGCTAAAGAATTGGATGTTGAATACCTGGAAGCTTTTGGTGATTCTCAGCTGATCGTCAATCAGGTCAGAGAAATATATGAAGTCCGCAATCCAGACCTCATTCTTTATCACCGAACAATGATCGAGATAGCAATGTCTTTTAAAGGATTCTTCTTAGAGCAAGTTCCTCGACCTCAAAATTTGGAAGCTGATGCTTTGGCCAGCCTAGCTGCAGATCTAGCTATTCCTATAAGAAGGCAGAATTCGATGATCCTTCTTAACAGAGATTTGTTTTGTGTAAAAAATAAATTTCACATAGAACGCAACTATGCTATAAACATAATTTCTCCTAAGAGAGATTAGAGAAGTCCCTTTATAGACTTTGCGTCATACGAAATCTTACCAGAAGACCCAAAGAAGCAGTATCTATCAAGAGACGATCGTTACATTTCTATTTTGATGCTTCTTCACAAAGTCTATTTCGCCAAACATACGATGGACTATTGTTACGATGTCTCTGTGATGATGATGCAAGGCTAGTTATCCGAGAAGCTCATGACGGGGTATGTGGCGCACATCAACCCGGTCCTAAATTACAGGATCATATCAGGAGGATGGGTTACTACTGGCCTACTATGATTGCAGATGCCGTAAAATACGCAAGACAATGCAAAGCCTGTCAGGTTCATGCAGATTTCATACATCAGCCTTCTAAGTATTTACATCCTACTATTACATCATGGCCCTTTGAAGCATGGGGTATGGATATCATTGGTCCTATTCATCCTTCGTCTTCTAGAGGACATCGGTTCATATTGGCTATCACTGACTATTTCTCCAAATGGGCGGAGGCGAGCCCTCTTCCTGAGGTGAAGACATCCAACGTGATCAGCTTTATCAAGAACAATGTAATGTATCGCTTTAGGATACCCCAAAGGATAATTCATGATAACGGGCCTCAATTCATCAGTCAAGCATTTTACCAATTTTGCGATAAGAATCGGATACAGAATATGGCCTCAACGGCATATAATCCTGCTGCTAATGGTTTGGCGGAAGCCTTCAACAAAACCATCATCAAACTCTTGAAGAAGTTTGTCTTTTCAAACAAAAGAGATTGGAACAAGAAGTTGGGAGAATGTCTGTGGGCATACCGCACAATGGTATGAACGCCAACGGGTTGTACCCTATTTTTGTTAGTCTACAGGTGTGAAGCAGTTCTCTCCATTGAAGTCCAAATTCCATCACTCAGGATAGCAGTGGCTAATGAGCTGACTCAGGAAAATAATGATCGTTTAAGACTTCAAGAGCTAGAAGGATTAGATGAGAAACGCCTTCAAGCTCAACAGTGCATCAAGTTCTACCAGGCACGCATCTCCAGAGCTTTTAATCAAAAAGTGAAGGAAAGAGTGTTCAAAGTTGGTGAGCTAGTTCTAGCTGTGAAGAGGCCAATGATCATTACACACAAAAGTAAAGGCAAATTTTAGCCCAAATGGGAGGGCCCTTATGTGATTGAAACCACATTTTTAAATGGCGCTTACAGATTAGCCAAGCCTAATAGAGATTTAATAATGGCTCCTATCAACGACAAATTCCTGAAGAAGTACTATGCTTGAACTCCTTTGCTCAAAGCGGTATGGTGAATATTTTATTCTGATGACAATACATACAAAGATTAGTTGGATCATATTCTATCATGTTCTTGTTACCTCTGAATAGATATATTTAACTAATTTGAAACTTCAAAACCTATCACGTCCATATTACCTCTGATAGTATTTTGTATATAAATTTAGTTGGAGCATATTCTATCATGTCCATATAACCTCTGAATAGATATATCCAGCTGAAACTTACCGAAAGTATATCACGTCCATATTACCTCTGATATCACTTTCATCATAGCCTATCATTTTTATTCAAAAGTGATAGGTCCACAAAGTCAGAAAATATATCTTTATTATCTCTGGAAATAGCAAATTACAAAAGGAGCAAAAAGGTACATCATTGGGTAGGAGCCGTTAAATCACGGATCTGTTACGCCAAAGCAGCCATCCTCTTATTCCTGGAGTTCAAGATGTTAGCACGAGCCCGCTCCAGCCTTGCTTCGTCATCACTGAAGAAAGATAGTTCGGACAGAGAATTAACAAAACTTGCATGGATGACACCCGCATGAGCCAAGTTCTGCTGGGCTGTCTTCACTTGGCCCCCAAATACATCACGAACTGCCGATGCCTTGAGAAGCCTCTCCCTTGTCTGGGAAAGTTCAGCTTCCAATGCTTGAACTCTCACTTCGTATTCCTCATATTCAGTGCAGCACTTGGCCAGCTGAGGAATACTCTCCACCAATACTGCCTGCTCTTTCTTTATCTCTTGTTGTTGTTCCTGGATGGATTTGTTCAAAGATTCAATCTGCTAAGCAAGTTCCGCAGTTAGGGAGTAATACTCAGCTTGAACCAGGTCATCGATGCTGCCTCAGGATAGTTGCAAATATTTGTTAATGGATTATTCTAAACCATTAACTATTTGCTCTAGCGCATCATCTTTTTCAGCGTCATTGAAATTTCTGATCGGCGCTATAATGAGCTTGGAGGACGTCTTCAGAGTATCAAAGCTTAGATTCTTCTCCAGCACCATGGATATCAAATCTTTCAAAGTGAGGTAGAATATGCTAGTGTATTATTCAACTAGCGTAGAAAAGATCGAATGTACGTTGGAAGTGGCCACAATATCGGTAAATCTCCTATCCAGAAGGACTGTAGAGGATGTTGCCACAGTTGTAGCTTCAACAGATGGCGCGACAAAAGAAAAGACACCAATAATAGTTGAAGTTGCTTGCGTGCTTGACGAAGGAGGTGCGGTCGAGATGGTGGGTTCATCTTCCTCTGATGTTATTTGAACTGCCACTGGCGAGATGACACCCAAGAATATTGCGGATGAAATATCGACAGTTTCAAAATATGCTTCGTTAACGTCAGCTGCCGCCGTTTCATTGGCTGGATCCACAACAAAATCAGAAGTTGTGTCAACTCTGCCCTCCCCAGAGATGTCTTCGCCTGAAAATAAAATAAGAGAAAGTTAATATCAATTTGATGTTAATTTTCCTAAAGAAAGTTTGAAGACAATATTTACCCATGGCCGATGGTATGTATGTTGCGTCTGCAGCCTGTATAGCTAAATTAATTCTTAATTATGCTAAACAAGCTGTCATACCTGGACAAGAGGGTGCACCAACTGACGTTTGAGGGTAGTCAACCCAGTCGTCACCCAGATCCACTCGAGGTTCATCAGGTGGAATCTCGCTCGAGATACTTACAAACGAAGGAAGGGCTAGCCCCATTTGTCTGGATAAAGGTATATTGATTCTTATTATGCTCGGCCTCGAAGCTGATCTTGAGACACTACCAGCAACTGTGGTAGCGGCAGCAGTCGCGGGCAAAGAATCTCCAGCCCTGGCAGCTGGGACTGTGGAGGTTCCCTCTCTAAAAGGCGAAGGACCCCTGATCAAAGAATCATCCCTAACAGGGGAAATAATAGGCTCACTCCTAGAGGCCCCCTTGGTGGAAGTCCTTTTAGAACCTCCGGTAGTCAGCTTCTTCTTACGGTGGGAAGGCTCTTTCAGAGTGGAAGCCTTTCGTTTATTGGAGATTATGAGAGGCTCTGCTGGCGGAGCTATTACGCCTCTCGGTACAATCAGCAAATAGTCGTCTGCACCGGTGGTTTCATCACCTTCATCAGAGGAAATAGACGATATCTCCTCTATCGCAGTGGACCTATGGGAGGGCATCCTGAAACTTTCATATACATTGAAATCACGATGGAAGGTATTGATGGACGTATAAAACTGCATGTACGAATGGAGAATACGCAACTCCATGGAGAGAGAAGTGGCAGGCACAACAAAGGTTGCTCCGTTATAACCCATGATGAAATACCGCCATCCTCTAGCTCCATCAAAAAGTCCACCTTTGAACTTGAAGCTGGTGATAGGATTCCCCACGTGCAACTGGTCGTACCTAAATTGCCTGGCGAACCGACTGGGCAGATAAGGCTGGTGGAAGTACTTTTAGAACCTCCGGTAGTTAGCTTCTTCTTGCGGGGGGAAGGCTCTTTCAGAGTGGAAGCCTTTCGTTTATTGGAGATTATGAGAGACTCTGCTGGCGGAGCTATTACGCCTCTCGGTACAATCAGCAAATAGTCGTCTGCACCGGTGGTTTCATCACCTTCATCAGAGGAAATAGACGGTATCTCCTCTCTCCTAGTGGACCTATGGGAGGGCATCCTGAAACTTCTATATACATCGAAATCACGATGGAAGGTATTGATGGACGTATAAAACTGCACGTACGAATGGAGGATACGCAACTCCATGGAGAGAGAAGTGGCGGGCACAGCAAAGGTTGCTCCGTTTCAACCCATGATGAAATACCGCCATCCTCTAGCTCCATCAAAAAGTCCACCTTTGAACTTGAAGCTGGTGATAGGATTCCCCACGTACAACTAGTCGTACCTAAATTACCTGGCGAACCGGCTGGGCAGATAAGGCTGGTGGAAGTCCTTTTAGAACCTCCAGTAGTCAGCTTCTTCTTACGGGGGGGAAGGCTCTTTCCGAGTGGAAGCCTTTCGTTTATTGGAGATTATGAGAGACTCTGCTGGCGGAGCTATTACGCCTCTTGGTACAATCAGTAAATAGTCGTCTGCACCGGTGGTTTTATCACCTTCATCAGAGGAAACAGACGGTATCTCCTCTCTCTCAGTGGACCTATGGGGGGGCATCCTGAAACTTCCATATACATCAAAATCACGATGAAAGGTATTGATGGACGTATAAAACTGCATGTACGAATGGAGAATACGCAACTCCATGGAGAGAGAAGTGGCGGGCACAGCAAAGGTTGCACCATTACAACCCATGATGAAATACGGCATCCTCTAGCTCCATCAAAAAGTCCACCTTTGAACTTGAAGCTGGTGATAGGATTCTCCACATGCAACTGGTCGTACCTAAATTGCCTGGCGAACCGGCTGGGCAGATAAGGCTCCAAATAGCAGTGGTTCTCGCTTCTGTACAACAGATGGGAAGGTCTAATACAGGCCAACCAGTAAAAGGCTTCAGGAGAAAGAAGAACTTTCCTGACCTGCGTCCTGAAGTTTTGTCCCCTGTTAATTGATATGTACAGGGGGGACGATACAGAAGAACTTTCAACTATGGGCAAAATTTAGTGCTAGCCTACTGTCTAAGACGCTAGTTACATTCCAAAAAGAATTCCTGTAATTCAACAGGAAGTTATTGCCCGAACTGCTGGTCGATCCGGGAGACATCACTTTGGTGTTGTGAAGGATTAACCATCCTATCAGATATAAAAATGGAAATTCCACTCTGGGAAATCCTTCACGCTGTGTATCATCAGCCAGCAGTCCCTTAGTAATGGCCCTCAGACCAGCTTGAATTCTGCACACCATGGCAGGGAGCAAGCCCAATCTCGCTACAAACACCAAACGCACTATGGGCCATAAGGTGTTGCGATGAATGCGATCCGCAGACGCGATACCAAGAACTACCCATTGGCGCAGCCAAACAGAAAGGAAGTCAGCCAGTTGAGCTTCTCTTGACAGAGGCTTTCGGCAATGCCTCATATAGCTGTAGGCTTTGGTTCCTGCAGGATAACCCCCTATCTCTTCGTTGAGAACATTGTCTTGAGCCCCCACATCTTCAATGAGA
Organism: Iris macrosiphon; assembly: GCA_036927795.1. Classification (NCBI taxonomy): domain Eukaryota; kingdom Viridiplantae; phylum Streptophyta; class Magnoliopsida; order Asparagales; family Iridaceae; genus Iris; species Iris macrosiphon. The sequence goes on along the minus strand of JAYESA010000013.1, from coordinate 100,344,068 downwards.
TCATCGACTGTGTTGGCACTAAGCATGCTCAGAAGGTTCAAGGGTTTATCTCTGCTATCTACAACCTTATCCTGCTTGGCATTTCTGGCCTGAGGGAAGAAGAGGTAGGATACCCATTTGTTGATATGGGCCAAATCATAGGGCTCTTTGTACAAGGTGGTGCATGCAAGATAGTGGCTCATCAGTTCCTGGTACAATGCCACTGCCCGGGGGTTTGTATCCCTCAGCTCCCTGTTTGTGGGAACATACTCTTCATAAGGAGTGTCTCCAATTGGCATCTTTGAGATATCTGCCATCTCATGAAGGGCTAAGCCCAACTCACCTAGCAGAGTGGCGAAGGTCCCGGTAAGCGGGTTATATCGCTCCATCAAAGCTAAGAACAAGTTGGGGTTAAGAGACAGCCCAACACTAGTGGCACTCACAGCCGCAAATAAACTAATACTTTCCAGCTCCGTCTGGAAGTGCTTCAGGGCCCATGCAGTTAAACTGGCCCATCGAAGATTCTGGGGGCTAAGCCATCCAATGGTGCGAGGGTTAACCTTGGGGTATACTCCTCCCTGCCCCATAAAGTCATTGCACAAAGTTGCTATTTGAATTGGCTGGATCAGTGAAGTATCTTCACTCGGGACGCTGCCCGACAGTAATCCCCTGAAAGGCATGACAGGGCATGAAGGACTGCTCACAAAGGACCCTCGGTTCAATCCTTTCTTATAAAAGATCTTCCTCGGCTGGCCGTAAAGATCGGGAGTCAGAGTCCACACCATCTTTTTACGATCGGTGGCTTAGAAGAACGCAGAGATAGGGTAATCTCTAGGCATCCTTGGCAGATACATGACCGTGCCCTCAGCAGAAAATATCCAATCTTCCTTCTTGGGCTTAGTCTGGGATTGTTTATCAATAACATCCCCAAATAAGAAACTTGGTTTCTTATATTCAGTATCGTCTATATACGTCAGGGGCTCCACACTGATCATACTCAGCAACATTCGTTCTCCTTGGGCAGAGATCAGAGTTCTCCTTTCTCGAGGAAACTCGTTCCAGAGATGGGGAATGTCACATGGGACAAGTCCTCCAGATAGGTGGAATTCAGCATCCCACCAGCAGAGCCCATCACTTCAGCCAAAGGAGGGATCTGTAGGTCCACTGCAAGAAGCAAAAAAATAAGTCAGTTTTACGCTAGATGCTACACTCTTGCAGTATACGCCAAAACTGGACAGTCTGAGTTTTTACGCCAAACTGCAAAAATTGGAATTTTTTATGCTTGAATTGACTTCCAGTGCATAAAAACTCAAAGTTGGCAGTATACGCTAAAAGCTAACAGTCTGAGCTTTTACGCCAGACTGCCAAAATTTGAGTTTTACGCTGGAATCTATATCCATCGCGTAAAACTCAAAGTTTGCAGTATACGCCAAATTTTGACAATCTGAGTTTTTACACCAGACTGTAAAAATATGCAGTTTTACGCTGACACATTAGAAATATAGGCGTATTGATTGCGCATACACGTACAACGTGTGCGAAAGGTCCTCTACTCCTCTCGAAGACTTTACCTGTGATGCCCGGGGCGCAGCTCGACGGTGGAGTACTTCGTTCAGAACGAGGCTTGCTTTTCCTAGCAGGGGTTGCTCGTGCTTGAGCAGAGGAGCGAGATGAGGAAGCAGCTTTCTTTTTCATAGAGATGGAGGCCTGTTTTGGTGCCATGGCGAACTCAGAGTTCTCAAAAAAGAGACAAAGACGAAGAGTTCTCAGAAAGAAAGGTTTTTACAGAAACAGATGAAGGGTAATTCTCTCAAGACCTTGGGCTATTTATAGAGTTGAGATAACTCTTCGAATCCCTAACCAAATCTGATTTTTAATAGTCAGTTATGATTTGGGACCACGTTATCCTATCATTTGAAAAGGAAGACGGACAGTCATGCTGCGTAACGTATCCAGATTTTACGCGCAGAGCAAAGATCCATGATTTTTACGCTTAGAAGCCACAAATCTACGGTTTTACGCTCAAAAGCTTTTACGCTCAGAAGCTACAAATCTACGGTCTCACGCTCAGAAGCTATAGATCTACGATCTTACGCTCAGAAGCTACAAATGGCCAATTACAAGGGTTTACGCAAAAAATGCTCCTTTTTGGCTATAAAATATTCCAAGTGCCTGAAACACACAGATGTCAGCATTGAAGATAACTCTTTTTCTTGGGCCATTGGAAGTTCATTCGAAGTCTAGCCAGAATCCTTTACATCTAAGTTCAAGTATGTCCTGTTCAACAGATATTTCTTGCCCTATTTCGAAGAATTTTCGGGAAGCCATTCTTGAAGATGATGTTCTGAACAAAAATTCTTCGTATCAGAGAAGTGACAGTTCAGAATTCTATACGACTCCTCATTCAAAAACAGCATGACAGTTGGATCTTCAAGAAAACTTAATGCTAAAGAGCTTTTCATGCATCTTACGTTACGCATAAAAGTCAGGACGTGACCGGATAAGCGTTTATCAGAGTCAGCGTAAAAAATTACTCAGACGTGTTGAAGCTGCACATTATTAGACTTCCTCACAGCAAATATGACAAATCAGTAATGCGTAAGAGAAGACAAGTTTATTAATCATGATTACATATGATGGAAATCCAGTTTACAAAGGATTTTTCATTTTTCATGATTACATATGAGGGAAATCCTTTTTACAAAGGATTATTCATTAACACTCAAGATCATGATGGGAATCTATTACGCTAGGTTCTCATCTGACGGAGATCTTCAGTTCTTCTTCTACGGTATTTCATCGGCTTCTTCGACCGATGAACAAGAAAATGGTGAATGGCGGGAGGATACAGAACTGGGATTGTTTAAATTATTCATGCCCCCCTCCGTGCGTCATTGGTGGCCATGCTCAGACTTGTGTTAGGGGTTCATACCCAACACAATACTGGAAGACACGACCAAGCTGTCCACCCGGGTCCAGCTTCATAATAGGAGAAAATAAAGCTAGCAAGCTGTATGGTCCGATGAGACCCTTCCTCTCTCCTGGACGAATCGCCATATAAAATTGCTGATTATCTCGAGCAAAAGAAGCTATGATATCCTTCCATGATCCATCGTTGCAGAGGATATTTGCTCGAAGATGCCTCTTTTTACGGCTCCTGACATGCTGGAAGAGCATAATTTTCTTCTTCCTCAGTGCAGCCCAATGAATCTCAGCGGCCATCTTTGTGGTGAAGGAAGCATGGAAAAAAAAGTTCACTCGTTTGCCATTATATAGGCGAAAGAGAATATACCCAATCCCAACAACTTCTTAAATATCGCCGGGAAATCAACCTCGAAGAATGAGTCAAATTTGACCACTTCATGCTTCATTCAAAGTAATCCAAATTACGAAAAATTTGAAAACTTTGAAGGGGGTCTTGTAGAAGCATAAAAAAATACACTGGGGAATTATATGCGTAAAACCCCCAACATACATGAAGCACGCGTAAAATAGAGCTTCGGCGCTGTGTGGCATAAAATATGACTTCAGAGCTGCCCGCGTAAAGCAGCGCTTCAAGGCTATTTTGGCGTAAAAGTTTGTTATGCCTCCCTACAGCGTAAAATACGTTTGTCTTTAATGCAACGTAAAGTCATATGAGAAACTATTCGTATTCCTCGAATGAATCTGTCAGACAGAATAGTGAACATGACTCCTGACAAAAGTACTGCACTATGATCGAGAGGACGGCTGTAATGATGATTCTGCACAGAGTTCCAGACTATCATTTAGTGACATATCCTTGATACAAGTCATTTTTACGCATTCAAGGAATACACTGCCTATTCTACACAGGCAAAGATGAGCTTTTACGCTCAAGATAAGACGAAATCAGACGCCACGTCAAAAGCTGTTTCTCATGCAGAGCTCGAGGCATACCTCGGCATTTAATGCACGAGATTGAGGCATATCTCTGCATTTAATGCACGAGATTTGGTTCTATCCTTTATAATTTTGTCATGACTAGGAGAGCTAAAACTAGGGCTAATACACTTACATCACCATCTTGGCATTTTACGCCAACCAGGCTATTTTCAACCATAGGAGCACGCCGTATGCTATCTCCTCGAAATACGCCAACCAGGCTATTTTTAACTATAGGAGCACACCGTATGCTATCTCCTCAAAATATGCCAATTCAGGCTATATTTGCAAAGGTACGTGATAAGGTTATTTGGCCCAGAATACGCTCAAGATATCAGTCAAGAAGGATAATTGGCTATTTTTATGCTGGTTATCTATTATTCATGTAGCCTCAAGTTTAATGCGGTATTTGGCTTTTACGCCAATAAGACAACTATTCGGCTTTTACGCCAACAAGACAGTTATTTGGCTTTTATGCCAACCATCTTTACGCGAGGGGCAGTTACTTACGTGGCTTGCATGCCGTGATCTTCAAGAAGCAGTTATACGCGTTACCTCATAATGGGATACGCGTTATACGCGGATTCAGGAGATTATTCAGACGTGGGTAGCAGTTATTATAACCGTCGCGTAAAGAGTGCAACTCTCTTCACAGTTTGGCTTCTACGCCGACTGGACAGTTACTGTGACTGGGCTCTATAAATAGAAATCTCCGGTCACAGGAGATGGGGTCGAAAGGTGGAAAAGAAAGAGATCAAGAGATCAGAGAAAGAGAGCACAGACAGAGAGTAGTGATTGATGACTCTAACAACGAGAATCCAATCCCTCCTGCAATATTTGAAGCTTTTTCTTCTTTTACAGCACTTCTTCATCATCGTGTGGTCCAAGGGACAAAGTGTTGGACCGCAGATCAGACTCCTATAGCAAATTTTCCCCAGAATCATTTTTATTGTACTTAACATCCTCGTATAGGATTAATTGTACTCTTTTTTTTCTTGTTTCTAAAGAAAGAAAGGGTTTCGTATAAACCTAGTTTCATTCTTTCTTTTATCATCAAACAATAATAAATAAATAGAAATCTGGTAACTAAAATCCAGGGTGGCAAGGTATACTTGCTTGGAAGCCAGGCGAAGATTTGAACCCGAACTCGCCAAGGAAGTAGCAGCTCAAGATGGAAACTGGAGCAGATGTCTTCGGATGCTGTCACAAATATCACCAACAGTTTCAAAATGAGTGAGATACTCAGAAAAACATACACATACGTCCAATTTGGACACAGTGGCAAAAATACAGTCTCTAGTCAACACAGAGTCCATAAGTTGGCCCATCTTGCACCAAAAAATGTGCCAGAGACAAAGTTTTCCAAATTCAACAAACATAGTGTCTACAAGTCCAGAACAACGATATAAACTCAACAGAACATCCAGAATTGAATTTTGATGAGCCAATCACGAAATTGTCCGTCATGTAGAACCGTAGGGCCCACGAAACGATATTTCGTCAACGTTCTCAGAATCGAACCAAACTTGGGTCACAGGACCCGCGTAATGATGCGAATCCGATGGCGCAAGTTTTGTTGTGAAATGACAAGCACACATAAAATTTGGATGAGTTTTAGAACATGTTGATATGGTACTTTTCGATGGATACGCGTTAATTCCGGTGTGCACGCACATCCAAATTAAGTTTCGTAAAAGCCCACACATCCACATTGACGATAAGCACCATTTGGTATAATCGGTACACGATGAGGTTGTCTGGATTGATGTGACCAACACCGTATCGAAATGTATCAATGGTTTTATAAAACATTTTTCTCAAGAATTGCATATCTAAATACTAACAATAGAATGCAAACTAAAATATTCTAATTGAACAAAAAGCAACAGGGATAAGTAGGGTTCATACCCGAAGAGTCGGTTCAAGGATCGGTTGTGCGAGGAGGGAGACATCACTTCATGAATCGGGGAGGTTGCACTAAGTTACTGAACACGATTTTGAGCCGCGGTTCCTCGCTACCGCGGGTAGGGGCCAGGATTGTGGCTTGTTGTGGCAGGTCGTGGAGGTGGTGGTGCTGTAGGTGGTTGTCGTGGGGGTGCTGGCCGTGGAGGTGGTGATCGAGGGTGGTGAGGATGTCATTCATGGTGGCAGCGGGTCGCTACGGTAGAGGCGTTGGTGGTTCGTAGAGGTGTTGGCGGTGAAGGAGGTGGTAGTAGAGGTGACTGGAGGTGGCGGTGATCGTGGTGGCTCGGTCGGAGTAATATGGAGATGGTGGTGGTGAAGGTGGTTGATGGCGGGATGGAGATGGTCGTGGAGAAAGATAGGAGGGTGGTGGTGGTGAAGGTGGTTAATGGCGGGAAAGAGGTGGTCGATTCGTGGAGATGGCGGTGGTTCGTCGAGGGTGGTCGACTGCAGTAATATTGATGATGGCGGTGGCAGTTGGCAAGCCTGGCCAAAGGAGGCTGCGGCTCCGGTGTTCGTGGAGATGTATCAGCGGCAACCGAAGTTGGAGCAATATGGACTAGCAGGTCGCAGTTGTTGGAGGAAGGCGGCCAGAGTGGAAGCGGCAAGGTAGGACCGGTTGCTCTGCCGAAGAAGAATAGGTGGTGAGGGTGATGATGGCTGCTCGGTGGGTGGCCGGAGTAAAAGCTGCGGGGAGGAGAGGTTTCTTGTAGAAGAAATAGTGAAGAAGAAGAAGAAGAAGAATAGAATAAAAGAGAGAAAAAATTGGCTGTGAAGGAAGAAAGAGGAAGGAGAGAGAGAATGGGGTTTCCCTAGGCTTCTAGCAATTAGGGCATGCTCATTAGGAAATGTATGAGGATGAGTGATTATATAGGAGAGTGTGTGGAGAGGATGATGTTTCATTTTGAATGAAGGGCCAAGATTTTACATGAAATAATTGTTCAATCAAAGGGGGGAGAGAGAGATGATAGGATCGATCCATGAGAGGGAAGAGGGTTTCTTCATTAGCCTTGACCAATGGGGTGGTTACACCTATCACCATATTTGCAAATAAGCCCCTTAACTTTTAGGTATTTGTACATACATATAAAATAATGGGGATTTGGTGTGGGAAGTGGTGTTTGGTGTTATGTAGGGTGAGGGGGTGTTGTATGTTTTGCATGGGCTTAATGAATGGGGTATTGGATTAAATTAGGGTTAAATTGGGATTAGTCAAAGTTGGCATGCCCAATTTAATTAAAATAAAATATCATGTGCTCTTAAGTTAAATGGGGGCACATGGGATCTTAATTAGGAGTGACACAAAGGTCATGAATGGTGTAGGCTTGGTGTCATTCTTGGACCCTTTAATTGGTTCGGCTAAACGGGTTGAGTTTGTGTCCCAAAATGGATGGCAACGACAAAGGTACGTGACACAAGATTAAAGAATGGATTTTGGGACAGGAATGTTCTACAATTAAATTAGAGCACAAGGGATTGTGTTCGTGAGTGACAAAAAAGTCCAGCGCCTAGGTTGGCTTGTCAAGTCAAGCTTGCAATAATTTATTAAAAATTATGGGCTATTATTGGGCTCCGAATATTGCAACAACGGTAGGGTGCACCAAGGGTTAAAATAAAGAATCAGACAACTGCAACATATATTCTAAACCTCAAATACCCTGATGCTACAACATAATTTCTTACCCTAACTAGTCTACCAGAAATTATAATTGAGGAAGTTTACATCCTTCCCAACTTAGAAAAATTTTGTCCCCGAAATTAAAAGTATAGCACGAATGATAGCTACGAGAATTTAAAAGTAAACAGGTAATCGAAAATAGTACATAAATTCGTACCTTGGTCCTCCAACAAATACGAAAAATGCTGTCGAATGGAATCATCGCGCTCCCAGGTAGACTCGCCTAGCGAATGATGCTTCCATGCAACACTGACCAGTCAAATAGTCTGACCCCTCAAAATCTTCTCACTGCGATCGAGTATCCCCACTGGCTACTCTGCATATGATAAACTGGGCCAGCTTGTAATCTCCGAATGATCAAGTACGTGGCTAGGGTCTGCCACATATCTCCTCAACTGTGACACGTGAAATAAGTCGTGTACTCCTTCTAATGATGGAGGCAATGCAAGAAGATAAGCTACTTCGCCAACTCGGTCCAAGATGTCAAAAGGTCCAATGTACCTCAGACTCAGCTTGCCTTTGCCCCGAATCTATTGGTACCACGGGTGGGCGATATCTTCAAAAATATATGGTCACCTTCCTTAAACTCTAAGGTTCTGCAGTGTGCATCTGCCTAATGCTTTTGTCTGTCCTATGCTACGCGTAGGTAGCTTTAAATCAGCTTTATTTTCTCTACTATCTGTGTCACCAACTCTGGACCAAGTATCTGACGCTCTCCCACGTCACTCCAACATACCGGTGACCTATACTTCCTGCCGTACAGTGCCTCATAAGGTGCCATTTGTATGCTGGCTTTGTAGCTGTTGTTGTAGGAGAATTCCACCAAGTGTAGATGGTCCACCCAAGATCCTCCAAAGTCGATCATTCACACTCTCATCATATCCTCTAGAATCTGAATCGTGCGCTCTGACTGACCATCAGTCTGTGGATGATATGCAGTGCTAAATTTAAGATGAGTTCCTAGACTCTCCTACATACTTTGCCAAAAATATGACATGAATCTGGAATCACGATCCTATACAATACTGTCAGGCACTCTATATAGTCGTAATATCTGCCTCATATAAGTCCCAAAATATGTAGGACCAGGAATATGCAACATGTCAGCTAATATCTCCGTGGACTGCCCAACTCTGAAGGGCAAAAAATATGTAGACTTGGTGAGTCGATCCACGACAACCTAGACTACATCCTTCCTGTGAGGGCTCCTCGGGAATCCCGTGACGAAGTCCATGGTAAAGTGCTCCCACTTTCAATCGAGAATGGGAAACGGCTGCAATAGTCCTGCAGTCCTCTGATGTTCAAACTTAACATGCTGACAGATCAAACATCTTGCCACTAATCTCGAAATCTCCCTTTTCATCCCATGCCACCAGTAGTGTCATCTCAAATCTCAGTACATCTTCGTAACCCCGGGATGAATAGAATAAATCAAGCTATGAGCCTCGGTCATCAACTCCTGGCATAGTTTGCCACTCGGAACATATAGGCGATCTCCACACCTCAATGTTTTGTCTTCATGAATCTGGAGTCTCGTCTGCATGCCGGCCTCTGTCCACTCTCGCAGTCGTCGGAATGTCGTATATGTAAGTAGGGCTGCCTTGATCCTCTCAACCAATGTAGACTGAATCTCTAGACTGGACATCTGTCCTTCCATTTCTGGCAATACAACCTCTATCCCGAGCTGTTGAAGATCCTCTAACAATTGCCGCTATGTCGTCAAAAAGTATGCCAAGGGCTTCCTGCTTAAGGCACCTGTTACTATATTTGCCTTGCCAGGGGGTACTGCAACTCGATATCATAGTTTGTCATCAACTCTAGCCATCGTCTGTGTCTCATGTTGAGCTCCTTATGAGTGTAGACATACTTTAGACTTTTATGATCTGTGTAAATCTCAACTCGCTCTCCATAAAGGTAGTGTCGTTATAGCTTTAGTGTCACTACCACGTTCCGGAAACAGGGGTATTTTTGACTTTTTATAATATTTAATATTATTGTAGTTACAATTAAATAATTGCATGATAGTATATTTAATTTAAATAATTATGTATGATGTGTAATTTAAATATATATTATTATATGCAGTGTTCATTTACTGATTGAGCTGGTAGACTTGACCTAGAAGCCAGTAGACGAACACCTGTCGAAATTATGGAATTTTTGTATTTAATTATTTAGTTAGAATTTAATTCTTGGAGTTTGTAATTAATTATCGTATTTTATTTAATATTTTGCGCATTGCCTTTGCTTCGATATTTGGAGCACTACCCTAGCTTTTGTCTCCCAACAAATTTCACAATCTTGCCCTAGACATGCCCGCCTTCCATTCTGCTATTTTTGCAACTCATGATTATGCTCTCTGTACCTTGTTTCTAGCCGCACAAAAATTGTCGCGGACGTTATTTAATAAATTTCTATTTTGTATCGTTGTGCGCTCCAATTGAAATTGGAGACAATCTTGACCTATTTTTCGTGCGGCCCAAATTAGAATAATATTCTGTTTTGAGTCTTCTTCATTATTGGTATTGATGACCTGACCTGATTTTGGCCCCATGTACTCCTAATTAATTTTAGAACACAACTTGCATTTATTTCTAATTAAATTGAGGATACTATTTTAACCGATTCTGAAAATCCTATTTTAATTCCAGCGCCCTGCTATTTGAGCCCACACCAAACCTACAGCGCCCCCTGACCCTTCAAAACACCGGACACCGAATCGCCCGCCAAATTTTCATCATTTCATGCGTCTGTGCAAATACCCAAATTTAAGGGGGCTAATTTGCAATTTTGTATTTTTGGTGTCAACACCCATTTGTTTAAACCCATGAGGAATCCTTAATATTTAATTAGCCTCTCACCCTCATCCCCACATGAATTATTTTCTCCATGTCAAATCTGGACCCCTCATTTAAAGGGGGTCAATCACCACCCTTGATTTCACAACACCCTCTCTCCCTATATAATGTCTTGTCCCATCAAACCCTAATCCCTAGAAAACCTAGGTAGCACACCTCCCCAAGCCCCCTAACCGTAGCTCTCTTTCTCTTCCTCATTTTTCTTTTCATTTTCTTCTTTTCTTCTTCTCTTCCTTCTCCTTCTTCCTTTCTCCTTCTTCTTTCTTTTTATTTGAATTCAAAGAGAAGGAAGGGGGGGGAACACTGTTCACCCACCCCTTCACCTCTGTACCCCGGCCGAGCCGACTCACTCCGGCGGCCATCCCGACTTCCTGTGCACTCCGGCCCGGCCATCAGTCCACCGCGCACCCCGACCGAGCCTGCACCCGACGGCCAACCACCCAGGCCAAATCCCTCAGGGCGGCCGAGCCCCCGTAGCCCACGCTGTGACCCCCCATTCCTCCCTGCTCCTAGCTCCCTCCGACGACCGACTACACCGCTCGCTCAGCCCGGCGGCGCTGCCAACTCTGGCTTGCTGGCAGCCGCTGCTCCAATTCCTCTCTGCTGCTCCTCCCTCTGCGGTGAGCCCCGACGGATAACCCCCTCTCCCAGACACTCCGACGAAGCCCCTCCGGTCAGCCACCCTCCGGCCGAGCCCCGTACCCCCGGCGGCCCTCTCCCTCTGATGTTCACCCCCATACTCCACCTCTCCGACCCGCTGTCTACTCTGGCACCGCCCCAGACAAGCCCCCTACTTCCCCTCTGTACTCCGGCGAGCGGCCAACCGAGCCCCGGCCATTTTCCGGCCAGCCCAAACTCACAGTGAGTTTCTCCCCTCTCCCTCCTTCTTTATATATATATATATATATATATATATATATATATATATATGTGTGTGTGTGTGTGTGTATATATATATAATGTATGTAGGTATGTATGTAAGTATAATTAATGCTTTAAATACATGAATATGTATAGTATATAAAGAAAATTGGTAATATATAATTTAATATATGTACATGTATATTTTTATTTTTAAATTAAATGTTAAACATGTATAAGCGTAGTATATATATATATATTAGTATATGTATGTATTAATGTATATATATACATATGTATGATATATGAAATATTTTATTAGTATATATATGTGTATAAACGTATTTTGGTGTGTACGTGTATTTATTTAATATATATATGTATGTATTCTAGTATAAAAATATATAATGTTTGGTATATGTATATATATTTTGTATATATATACTTAGTATACTTTCAATATACATTTAATTGGTATATATATATATATGTATATATATATATACATTAGGTTTTTATAATATCTATTTAACAAAAAGTATATACTATTGTATTTTTAATTGGTACATGTGAGTATATATATATAATTAGTCTATGTATGTATTTAAAATATGAATATGTATATTATTTATTCTGGGTATTTTTATATGGTATAAAAATTAATTTGGTGAATTAATATTAGTATGCTTAAGAATGATGTTGACAATATATATATGTATATTCTAAAAATGTACTTTTACACATACATGATATATACGTATTTTAGTATATAAAATATAATAGTATACATACTATTTTGGTATAAATATATATATATCTTTATTGTTCAATTGGCATAGTATAATATATATATATGTATCCCTACTAGATGACCCTAGTTGACTAGTGCCCTGCCTGGCATGGCCCTGAGGCCAGTGTTTTGACTGTGTGTTAGCGTAGCATCTGATGCAAATGTGGTTTGCTTTGTGATATATTTATAGGACTTTTGGTTTACCCAGGGGATACTCTGGAACAGAACACCAATAAATACCAGCTAAGGACCCAAGGCAAGTACATTCTCTGATAATTTCTAATTCCTTGATAATTTTTATAAGTTCAATAATCATGAAATGTTACATCTGAATCCTTGACACTGTGCTACACGGACTAGTATAGCTTGGATCTGCAGTCATGAGATATTATATTGATTATCGTTGACATTGTACACGACATGTATACTAGACATCGTACATGATAGATTGGACTTGCTCGTTGAGGGTGGTCGACTACAGTAATATGGATGATGGCGGGACGGAGGTGGTCGATTCGTGGAGATGGTGGTGGTTCGTTGAGGGTGGTCGACTACAGTAATATGGATGATGGCGATGGCAGTTAGCGAGCCTGGCCGGAGGAGGCTGCGGCTCCGGTGTTCGTAGAGATGTAGTAGCGGCGGTCAGAGTTGGAGCAATGTGGAGTAGCAGGTGGCAGTTGCTGGAGGGAGGTGGCCGAATTTGAAGCGGCAAGGTAGGACCGGTTGCTCTGTCGAAGAAGAAGAGGTGGTGAGGGTGGTGATGGCAGCTCGACGGGTGGCCGGAGTAAAAGCTACAGTGAGGAGAGGTTTCGTATAGAAAAAATAGTGAAGAAGAAGAAGAATGGAATGAAAGAGGGAAGAAATCGACTATGAAGGAAGGAAGAGGGAGGAGAGAGAGAGAGAGGGGTTTTTTTAGGCTTCTAGGGATTAGGGCCTACTTATTGGGAAATGTGTGAGGATGAATGATTATATAGGAGAGTGTGTGGTGAGGATGATATTTTATTTTGAATGAAGGGACAAGATTTCACATGAAACAATTATTCAACCAAAGGGGAGAGAGAGAGATGATGGAACCGGTCCATGAGAGGGAAGAGGGTTTATTCATTGGCCTTGACCAATGGGGTGGTGACACCTATCACCATATTTGCAAATAAGCCCCTTAGCTTTTGGGTATTTTCACATGCATATAAAATGATGGGGATTTGGTGTGGGAAGTGGTGTTTGGTGTTATGTAGGGTGAGGGGGTGTTGTGTGTTTTGCATGGGCTTAATAAATGGGGTATTGGGTTAAATTTTGGTTAAGTTAGGATTAGTCAAAGTTGGTATCCCCAATTTAATTAAATTAAAATGTCATGTGCTCTTAAATTAAATGGGGGCACATGGGGTCTTAATTAGGAGTGACATAAAGGTTATGAACGATGTATGCTTAGTGTCGGTCTTGGATCCTTTAATTGGTTCGGCTAAACGGGTTGAGTTTGTGTTCCAAAATGGATGGTAACGACAAAGGTACGCGACACAGGATTAAAGAATGGATTTCGGGATGGAAAAGTTGTGCAATTAAATTAGAGCACAAGGGATTGTGTTCTTGAGTGACAAAAAAGTACAGCGCCTAGGTTGGCTTGTCAAGTCAAGAGTGCAACAATTTGGTAGAAATTATGGGCTATTATTGGGCTCTAAATATTGCAACAATGGTAAGGTGCACCAAGGGTTAAAATAAAGAATCAGACAACTGCAACATAAATTCTAAACCTCAAATACCCTAACGCTATAACATAATTTCTAACCCTAACTAGTCTACCAGAAATAATAATTGAGGGGGTTTACAATGAGAGTTGAGTGTGTGCTTACTCGTCATGCCACTTCCGGGATAAAAAGTTGTACTCGGAATGGACTGGTTGAGTAGGCACCATGCTACTATAGATTGATGTGGAGGAAGAATGATATTTCGACCACCATGAGAGCCAGAGTTCGAGTTCGCCAGAGGAGCAGCAGAGCAGAGCAGGGGCACTTTTTATGGAGCCAGGATGGAGGAAGAGGAGTTGCCACATCCTTTGATAGCAGAGTTCATGGATGTCTTTCCAGAGGAGTCGCCAGGTTTGCCGCAAGACAGGGATATCGAGTTCTTTATTGACTTGGTGCTAGGAGTGGAGCCCATATCACAACACGTCTATAGGGTCAACAACAGCGAACTGGCAGAACTGAAGAAGCAAGTTGAGGAGTTGCAGGACAAGGGCTTCATCAAATCCAGTTCATCACCATGGGGAGCTCCAGTATTGTTTGTACCAAAGAAGGATGGGTCGGTATGCATGTGTATCGACTATAAAGCTCTGAACAACCTCACTATCAAGAATAAATATCCGCTACCGAGGATAGATGACCTCTTTGATCAGTTGAGCGGAGTAAAGGTATTTTCTAAGATAGACTTGTGGTCAGGCTACCACCAGGTGAAGGTGAAGAGAGGAGACATTCCGAAGACATCTTTTCAGACCTGATATGGCCAGTTTGAGTTTATGGTAATACCGTTTGGATTGACTAATGCTCCGACACTATTCATGAACTTGATAAAAAAGGTGTTCCATCAGTACCTTAACAAGTTTATGGTGGTGTTCATTGATAATATTCTTGTGTATTTGAAGACCCCAGAGGAGCATGAAGAGCACCTAAGGATGGTTTTGGTGACTCTCAAGAAAGATAAGCTTTACGAAAAGCTTTCAAAGTATGAGTTCTTCCTTGACATAGTTGATTCTTTGGGCATGTAGTGACGGATGACGGAATCTTAGTTAACCTAAAGAAGATCAAGGCAGTGGAGTCGTGGGCTACTCCCAATTCAGTAGCTGAGATCAGGAGTTTTCTCGAGCTTGCAGGTTACTACAGGTAGTTTGTACAAGACTTCTGCAAGATTGCAGAGCCGATGACTAGGCTGACCAGGAAGGGTATGAATTTTGTCTGGAGGGAGGATTGACAGGCCGTATTTGATGAGCTGAAGAAGAGATTGACTATAGCTCCAGAATTGACGTTGCCATCGGGGACAGGTGGATTCACTATCTATAGTGATGCCTTAGGAAAGGGTTTTGGTTGCGTTCTTCAGCAGCACTGGAAGGTGCTTTCCTATGCTACCAGGCAATTATGTCCCCATGAAAAGAACTACCCCAACTACGATTTAGAGTTGGCAGTGGTTATCTTTGCTCTAAAGCTGTGGAAAGACTATTTGTACGGAGAGCGTGTGGAGATCTTCACAGACCACAAGAGCTTAAAGTTCGTATTTACACAGAAGGAGCTAAACATGAGTCATAAGAGGTGGTTGGAGTTAATGAAATACTTCGATATTTCATTGTAGTACCACCCAGGAAAGACCAACGTAGTCGCTGATGCCTTGAGCAGGTATCTGATGGCTATGTACTTGACGTAAGACAGACACTTGTTGGCCGATCTTGAGAGCTTGGGAATCGAGCTGCTAGTTCCCAGTATCGAGATTCAGACGTGGGGATTGCAGATACAGTCTAAGATAATGGACAGAATCAGAGCTATACAGTATGATGATGAGGCTCTGAGGAGTATCAGGGAACAGGTTCGGATAGGATTATCATAATACTTTACTATTGCTGATGATGGGTCATTACGATACGGTACTAGGATATGTGTGCCGAACGGGGAGCTGCCCGAGGAGGTTTTATAGGAGGCATATCGCTCTCAGTACTCGATGCATCCAGGTGCTAACAAGATGTATCCAGACCTGAGGGAGCACGTATAGTGGTATAGTATGAAGCACGAGGTAGCACGCTTTGTATCCCGGTGTTTAGTGTGCCAGCAGGTAAAGGCGGATCGACAAAGGTCAGGTGGATTGCTTCAGCCTTTACCCATCCCAGAGTAGAAGTAGGAGCACGTGACTATGAATTTCGTTTCAGGGCTTCCCCATTCTCCAGGAGAAAATGACTCAATTTGGGTCATCGTGGATAGGTTGACCAAATTAGCCCACTTTTTACCATTTAAAGTGGATACATCGACGGAGAAGCTAGCAGAGATGTAAGTGTGGCAGATTGTTCGATTATATGGGGTTCCTATTGGCATCATCTTGGATCGGGATAGTCGTTTAACCTTCTACTTCGGGAGGAGTTTGCAGGCTAGCTTGGGCACTCAGCTCAAGTTCCGTACAGCATATCACCCCCAGACAGACGGACAGTCTGAAAGGACTATTCAGACTCTCGAGGATATACTGCGCACTTGTGTTCTAGATCTCGGAGATTCTTGGAAGGATCATCTACACATGGTAGAGTTTGCATACAATAATAGCTACCAGGCCGGTATAGAGATGTCACCATTCGAGGCTCTACATAGATGGAGGTATCGTACACCGTTATCTTAGGATGATGTCGGAGAGAGAGAGCCTTGTTAGGACCAGAGATGGTCGTGGATGCAGCAAAAAAGATGAAACTCATCAGAGACAGACTTCGAGTGGAGTAGAACAGACAGCGGCATTGGACCGACAGCCACCGTAGACCCTTGGAGTTTGAGGTATAGGTTTTGTTATTTTGCTTGTAATTATTTTGTTTTAGATTGCGTGTTAAGACTATTTTGTTTTAGGTTGGCAATTTGTTGTTCTTACGACACGGAACACAATTCTTTTTGGTGGAGGTAGAAAGCTTAGTCCACGGTACATCGGACCTTTCGGTATTCTTGCGAGGGTTGGTGCAGTGACCTATAGACTAGACTTGCCGTCTATACTAGAGGGAGTACATTACGTGTTCCACGTGTCACCGCTGAGACGGTACATGGCAGATCTTAGTCACGTACAATATCACTCGGAGATCGAGGTTGGTCTGATTCTCAGCTATCCTGAGCAGCCCGTAGAGATCTTATATCGCAGGGATAAGGTATTGCGGAACCAGACTATTCCTTTGGTTCGTGTTGCATGGAGACTTCACTCTCCAGGCGAGTCAACTTGGGAGAGGGAGGACGAAATGCGCGAGCAGTACCCGTATCTCTTGGAGTCTTGAGGTATATTTCTTATTGTTCTGATTGTGTTCTTGTGCTAGTTTAATTCAATTTCGAGGATGAAATTTTTTGGAGGGTAGATTTGTCACTACCACATTTCTAGAGTAGGGGCTTTATGGTTATTTATAATATTCATATTATTGTGTTAATAATTGCATGATAGGTAATATACATATTATATTTTATTCATTAATGGCATGGGTTAGTGGAATAGCCTTGATGTGACCATGGACCTTGCATTAGACTAGACATTTAACCCACTAGACTAATCCCTATTCTATTAATTAGATTCTAGTTAGGTCCCTTACTTAAGATTAAACCTCATTAATTGAATAGCTCTTCATGACAAGCCATTGAGGACAAATAAGTTATTGTGCATTCACCAAAAATACTAACCCTAGTGAGTGGTCGGCCCTATAAACATAGAGGGAGCCTCCCTCAATACCATTTCATCACTCATGAAGAAAACCTAGAAATAGCTCCCAAAAAACCCTTCATTTCCCTCCACAAATTTCAAAATATTAAACCTCAAATCTCCCATTTTCCCCTCATCAAGAGAGGCCTAGAATCTTAGAGTTCAAGGAGCCTTGGAGAAGAAGAAGCTACATTGGGAATCCATCTCCCAATAGATGAAAGTCTGGAAACCCTCTTTTAAATTCTATTTTTATCAATTGTTTGGCCATTAAGATCACACCTATTAGTTTAGGAATGATTATTAAGGGAGAGCATGCGTCTCTATTTGTCTACATGATGATTCCTTCATGGTGTTATATGAATTTGGGGATTTTTGTGTTCCAAGGATGTATTTTCCTAGTTTTTATAGCACCAATCATATATATGTATATTTATATGGTATATGTAGATGTTAGTGGTATATTTGGGGTTTATACATGAAGATTTATGGTGTATCATGGAGTATAACATTGGGGCACACTAGGTATTTGTTGAAATATTTAATAGGATGTATACCTATTCATATGATGTATTGGATATGTAAACATAAATATATGAATGTGTATATATATGTATGTGTATGTATTGATGTATATATGTATATATATATGGTGTGGAATTGTCATTGGGCAGTCGGGTTCCTGAGTCTTTGTCGGTTCACTGTGGTGTGCAACTGAGGGTGGCCCTGATACTCAGCGTATCACTCGGGCCAGTGTATCAGTCACTCGAGTCAAGTATCACTCGAGCGGGGTATCAGTGAGTGAGTGTGTTATATATGTATGTGTAAGTATATATATATATATATATATATATATATATATATATATATATATATATATATATATATATATATATTTGAGGGTTTGAGGGTTTGATACATATAGATTAATACTAATAGAGTGTATATATATAGGCATTGGTAGAGTTAAATTCATAGAGGGATAAATGTATATGTGTAGGTATGTTATGTATGTGTCAGTATTTATGAGGTTGTGTGTGTGAGAGGGTGAGAGCTATTGTACAGTGGCACAAGATTCATATATTCAGTGATAGGAGGGGGACTAGGAGTAGCAGCGAACTACAGTCACAACATGGTGTACATCAGTTCCCTGTACAGAAGTATACACTGACAGCAAAAAGGGGCAGCAATATACAATTGCACAGTGGCAACAAGGTGGGAGCTCGGGCATAGAAGAGGAGAGCATATGCAGTTCAGTCCAGTGTGCAATCAGCTAGACTCTGTAGTAGTTTGCATTTGATAGAGCAGTACATTCACTGCAGGGTATAATACAACAAGAGAGCAGTTGAAGTCTCCAACTTCACTGTTGATGCAGCAAGCCACTGCAGTTCAGTGTGCCATCAAGCATTAAACTCAGCAAGTGTAAACTATAGCACTAAAACAGCAGCTACATCACAGAGGCATGGTAGTTGGCAACTAGGGCAGTTCTATTGCAGGTTCAACAGCAAGGATACAGTGCATATGAGGAATCGAGATGCAGTCCAGCTCAGGCAGTTACAGAAATACAAGATAGCAGTTTCAACAAATCTGAGGTATTCTTTAGTATCAAGGTATCAGTTTTTAGTATCAGTGAGGTATTGGTATTAGTTGAGTTGGGCAGTGTTTGGGTTTAGCATTGGATTGGGTAGTTGGTTTAGTCTAGTTGATTAGTATATTAGATAGTTAGAATAGTTAAGAGTATCAGTTAGTTGGTTAGTATATTGATTAGTATATAGTTAACTGTATATATATCTATGTATGTTAGTTAGCTAAGTAACTATGCACTAGTAGGTATGTGTTAGTAGTTAGCTATCTTAGCTATATGTTAGTATGAAGATATGTATGTATTGTATTATAGATTGTTTCTATAATTGTAATGATACCTATTATTGTGATTGGTATATACTAGTATATAGGGTATTAGGGGTTTATATGTATACTAACTATAGTCATGGGTTTTGAATTACCTTGGTATACCAAGGTAAAGTCAAGGTAAGGGGTCGATACCAAGGTATTGGGTTTGGGTATCGAGATAGGTAGTGTGATACGCATTGGTGCAAGGCCAAGGTATCCTGATTGCATTGATTAGTTAGATACTATAATTATAGACTTGTATATATATATAAATTACAATTTTTATATATTAAAACTTGCGTAACTTAGGATATGGCTTTTTGAGTTTCTTAGTATCTTAGATTAATTAGTATAGCTTAGTTTCATAGTGCATTGACTTAGTATCCTAGTGTTAGACTCTTGCAACCTAGAAATAGTCGGTCTGACTTAGAAATGGCTTTATGACTTAGAATTGTATCAATTTAACTTATTTTTATTCCATAACCTTGTATTGATGTAATGTACCATATATATAGGCCTGTGTGACTCCAGTTTGAATATCGATCCTCACTCATTACTCAGGACCACAGGCGAGTACATTCTTTGACAATTTTCATTATGTTAATTATTACTATGATTCTAGTTGTATAGTATACTTGATCCTAACACTGTGGATACACGGGCTAGTATCATAGATACTTGTCATGAGGAGTCATGATTGGAATCCATCGTGCTAACTGGAGACGGGGAAATATTAGCAAGATTATGTAATCATATTCCACTTTACATGCATCATAGCTCACCCCACATATCATGTAGGGTATAACCTGACCATTTACATGCCTCATAGCCTGTTATATATGATTTAGCCTGACTATTGCTCGTATCATAGCTAACTAGATGGTTAGCCTGACCTCACATGTACCATATCCAATCATATATATTAAGCCTGATCAAGTCCCAAGCCGATCACATAGTAAACTGATATTTCATAATACTTAGCTAGATTTTCTATTTCTTATTCCAGTTCACTCATTTCTAGCATTCATATATATCTGTTCATTGCTAGTTAGTACTATTGTTGATTACATGTCTCTCCAGTATTTTTTATTTTTTAGTAATTCTTTATCATGTATTTCCTTACACGGTCTTATAGTTTTGTTAATATAAATGAAACTGTTGTTTAGTGTTTGTGCTTCACTCCAATCCTGACTAGATAACATTTTTTAGAGGATCTTGAGAATTTTTGTCCTACTCACTATAGCCTAGGAGTAAAGGGGGACTACATACCAAAGATTCAAGAGGAGTCACTCAAGTTAGAGGAGACACCACCCACAATAGTTTAGACAACTTCTTGGTCTAGTTATCTATGTATTAAATTATTCTAACTTGAGATTTGGATTATATTATGTTAAGACTATTTATGTTGGGATAGCTAGACTCTAGATTATTGTTGTATTTGGGTTGTGTGCTAGACTTATGTCATAACTTCCTTATCATTTACATCTTATTGTGCCAATTACTTTCCTATAGTTATTGTAATTGAGTATCTTATGAATTAATGATCAAATGCATTATTCATTGTCCTCCTTATGTAGTTGAGATTATTGACAGGTTCTTTTATGAGTTATGTTTAGTAGTCTTGGGACCTAGACAGTATTCTACCATCGATACTGCGACGTAGGCTGGACGTACCCACGGCTCATGTCCAAATTCTGGGTGCGGGTCGTGACATTTACATATGTGAGGGAGGTAGCAGTATAACAGTTAGCATTTGGTTAAGTGTTAGTTAGTTAATGTATATTAGAGTTAGTTGATAGGTTAGTTTTAGTCATGTATTAAATAGTAAATTTAAAACTGTTAGTTAGTAGTTGATATTAGTTTTTGTTAGATGTTAGTTCAGTCATATAATGTATGTAAGTTATGTACGTATCCGTTAATATACATGATGTTAAGTATCTTTGGATAGTGATAAATGTTAGTATGTATTAAGTTAGTTTGATATTAGTATATGTTAGTTTAAGTTAATATTAGTTAGTAGTGTATACTTGAGGGTATCACTTGTTAGTTAATGTATCAGTTAGAATGTTAGTGAATTAGTGTTAGTTAGTATATATTTGTTAGTTTTAGTAGCTAGATATATTATGGGTTATAAGTTAGTTAAGTGTTAGTTGTTAATAGTTAGTTGATTAATGCTAGTTAGCTAATGTTGTTAGTTAATATATATATATATATATATATATATATATATATATATATATATATATATATATATATATATATATATATATATATATATATATATTATTAATGAGTTAGTTATATACTAGCTAGGGTATACTAAGTATTAGTATGGATAAGTGCTAAGTTCTAGTATTACCTAGATATACACCAAGGTAATAGTGAGGTTAAAGGTATCATGAGATATTTGGAATTGAATACAAAGAGGGTAGCTAGGTATTGATACCAAGGTGGCTCAAAGCCAAGGTAATCAATATAGAGTTAGTATTAGCTAGTATTTATATGTATAGTGCTATTTATTGATATTCTAGTATCGTAATGTTGAAAGTATGACCTAGATAAGTAAGATATGGACCCATAGGACCTAGAAATGGTACTTTGACCAAGTTTGACCTAGAGTTGACCTACTTTGACTATTTTGACTTAGACTTGGCCTAATGATCTAGATTTGGACTAGTTTAATCTTTTTTTATTCCAAAACCTTGTATTGGTGTAATATTTCATATTTAGGCCTTCAAGGCACCATTCTCGGTATCTTTGATACTGTTCACTGGATTCTAGGCTAATACATTCTCT
Organism: Iris macrosiphon; assembly: GCA_036927795.1. Classification (NCBI taxonomy): domain Eukaryota; kingdom Viridiplantae; phylum Streptophyta; class Magnoliopsida; order Asparagales; family Iridaceae; genus Iris; species Iris macrosiphon. The sequence goes on along the minus strand of JAYESA010000013.1, from coordinate 100,321,945 downwards.
GACTATTTCTCGTTTATGATATCCTCTATGTTTCTTGTATTTAGTGTAGATATTGTTAATTTTTCTGACACTTGGTTACACGGATTGGTATTCTTTGATCCCGTCATGAGATATTATTCCTGGTAGTTCCTGGCTTATTTCTGGTGTGAGCCCCATTGTTCTTGTATATGTATGGACACTAATTCATTAGAAGATTAGCTCCCTTCTCATGGAATCCTGGGTTATAGCGTGTCATGGACTGGATCCACTATACTAGTCGGGGGCGTAGAGTATTTAGTGTAGATATGTGATCATACACACGCAACTCATATTTTTCTTGCATAATATTTCTGGTACATCGCTGTTTGATTAACCAGGCCCGTAGTCCTTGAGAAGTACCAAAACCGATCAAATATTGAAGCTAGTACTCACTCACTTAGATAGTTGTATCTCTTTATTTCCATACATGATATTCTTATCTCTTGTATATATTTCTAGTATTTTTTATTTCAGTATATTCCTGACATGCTCTATTCATCAGGTATATGCCCTCTATTCATTGTTATATAGTTTTTATCATTTATTAAAACTGTTGTTAGAGGTGTACTTTGCTCCTTTTTTGACTGGATATATTTATTCCAAATGACGTTGAGGAATGGTATCCCACTTACTATGGGCCTCAGGACGTAGTTGGCTTAGAGCTAGAGACTGTGGGTCAGGAGGGACTCATCCCAGTTGAGACAGACAATACTTTACCAGTAGCTTAGTAGATAGGCTTATATTGTACAGAATTTGTCTCCATCTTTAACAGTTAGTACTTTTTTATATTTGAGACTCATTGGATATTATATTATGTCTTGTGACTTGTATTTTGACTGTTCTTTTCTTTATATCATATTTTTACTTCGTTCCATCTTACAGTTCAGTGATTGAGTATTTATATTTTATTGGTGGCATTATATATCTTGATGATCGTTATTGCTGGATAGTATTGTTTACCCAAACAATGTTCTACCCGTCAATGCTGCAGGGTAGGCTGAACTTACCCATGTACTCGTACCCTTATTCCGGGTGTGGATCGTGACATATTTTTGTTGTTAGCCTATGCAGGTCTTTAAGGTCGTAATTAGTGCGATTCGTAGTGGTGCTCAGATTTGAGTGCCATTACGAGCCTATTTTAGGATATAGGATATAGGATATAGGATGAGAATACTCAATCACATCTAGGAAAACTCTATTATTCATTTCAATTGTTCTCCCTTGATATTTGATAATTAAGCTTTAATTGTCCTTCTTTGAATGCATTCTATCTTGTGCCATTGATTCTTTTCTTCAGCTTTGTCTCAGGATGCCGCCTAAGACTCGATCACAGCAGAGAGGAGCAGCTTCTGAGAGATCTGCGACTTCTCGAGTGCCTACACCAATTACTTCTCCGATGATTGGTGTATCAGCTATGTTTGGGGGTCCACGTCTAGTACAGAGGACTGTTCTAGCTGTGTCTGAGGGATTTCTGCCTCCACTACCCATGCAGACAGATGTGACTCAGGCGTTCGCATTATTTCGCATGATGATGGAGGCTTAGAGGTCCCAGTCCGAGGCTCACCAGTGGCAGAAGGACATATTGCGACAGGGCATCGAGAGTTCTCATCATCTTTCCCTTGCTTTAGTAGAGAGAGTAGCTCCGGTCCAGCAGCAGGTTGCTCCGCAGATTGCCCAGCTTCGGCCGTATAATATCCAGGACTTCAAAAAGATGGAACCTTGGGTCTTCAAGGGGATTGAGGGCATCGTCTATGCTGATGATTGGCTCAAATAAATCGAGCATCTCATGAGGGTGTCTCGTATTGCTGAGGATCTGAAGGTGGATGCAGTGGGACTTATGTTGTTCGACATCGCCCGTACTTAGTTCAGAAATGAGCCACTTCTTGCTTATGTGGGGCAGTTTTGGGAGGTGTTTAAGGAGCTCTTCAAGAAGAAGTTCTTTGCTCGAACGGACAGATTGGACTTTGGAAGGTAGTTTGAGGGCCTTACCTTGGGAAGCAAGTTCGTGGAGAAGTATGCCACAAAGTTCGGGAGGTTGAGCCAATTTGCGTAGTACTAGGTGAGGGAGCCAGAGGTTCGGGCTATCCGTTTCCGCGAGGGACTGGGTTGGGAAGTGAAGATCCTCATTCTGTCTTTCTATGAGACATATTCTAAGGTACTTGCGGCGGCACACAAGGTTGAGCGGGAGTTGAGCTTGAAGCCCAAGAGAGACCGTGATTCTTTTGTGGGGGCTGGTAGCAGTGCAGGGTCTACTAAGCATCATCATCTCTAGTCTAGGCCTTTTCAGCAGCCAAAGCAGTACCTGGCTCTAATTAGGGCGTCGGTTCACCAGGCACCACAGTAGTAGCAGAAATACTCACCCCACGCTTCCTGACACTACTGCAAGAAGCCTCGCCATATCTGTGAAGTTTGCTATAGAAGGTCAGAAGTTTGTCTGTATTGTGGCACAGAGGGGCATCAGATAAGATATTGTCCTTCCAATCCTCATCGTGCAGCTCAGGGAGCAGCTCTAGCTCTGAGAGCACAGGCGAAACCACCTGTAGTACAGCCGAGGGGACCACCACTTCTGATATAGCAACAACGTTACGCCCAGTACCAGCATCAGAGAGGTTCACCTCAACGACGAGAATTTTCTATGACGGTCGAGGAGGCCGAGCCCACCGGAGATGTCATCTCAGGTTCTGTTCTCCTTAATTCGATTCCATCTTTAGCATTGTTTGATTCAGGTGCTTCCAATAGTTTTGTATCTATTAAATGGTAAATTTTGAACTGTTAGTTAGTTAATGTTAGTTATTGTTAGATGTTAGTCCAGTCATATAATGTATGTAAGTTATGTATGTATCCATTAATATACGTAGTGTTAAGGATCATTGGTTAGTGATAAATGTTAGTATGTATTAAGTTAGTTTGATATTTGTCACGCCCCAGTCCCAAAATACGAGGGACTAGGAACACGTAAGCATGCCAGCCGTGTGTATATGGCAACTCCAATATATGGATACCAATATACATAGGTATGCTGTAATATGAATAAAACTCACATGTGGTATATATTTATTGTCACAAGTCACAGAAATACTAAACTAAAATAAAGAGACTGAATAATCCATAAATTATAGTCGGGTGGAGACAAATCTACTACCAAAGACTATATCAACTAAATGAGAGAAAAGAGTAAAATCACCAATATAAATTAGGTGACGATATGAGAGTGTTAGCTAAAAGATCCATCACTAGAGATAATCAGTGATGCTCAGTGGGTAAGGTCTCCTCGGAGAAGGTAAAGCATCAGGTCCGGGTCCGTACTCCTGCGGATACTCATGGTCGTCTATACCTGGCAAGGGACCAAGTCCTCAGAGGGACATAACAAGATACATAGAAGCAAGCCAATTGAATACAGTAAACATGCAATATGTTTGAAAATATATAAGTATGATGTACAAGACAATCTATATGAATGCAATTGAGGAAAACTTTTTAACGTATGGGTAAGGGTAGGCTACTCGATCTAAGTCTCACAACTCACACACACGTCAGGGGACATCATCAGCCGACATACCGCGGGGGTAGCGACCCTCGTGACTCCATCAATCGACATACCGCGGGGGTAGCGACCATCGGACATGACTACCATAATGCGTGCTAGTTACTATGGTTCACCAGAGTGGTTATAGCCCATACGCCTACTGATTGTCCTCTATGATACTAAGTGTCAAGTGTGTGTCAATATATCTAATATATAGTAATGACTGAAATAAACTACACATGCAATGAATATACAGAAATATAAATAGCATGCAAGGTACTGTACCAATTTGGCAAGGTATACTTGCCTGGCAAGAAGCTATGTAGTCCCAATATCCTGTTCCGGAAGTCGTATAGAAAAAAATCCAATATACTCGGGGTTAGCGTGCACAGGCACGGGAATCAGGAGTGTCTGCTGCGGGTTGTCTGGCAAAGGTGGAGGGTCCATGATGAACACGAGGACGAGGATGATTAGGTCAATGATAATAATTGTAATAGGGTTGATGATGATTACCATGGTGATGATGATGGAATGATGATAGAGATTATGATAATGGTGGTGATATAGATGATGATTGGGATGATGGTGTTAATAGCAATAGTGGTGGTGATGATAATATATAGTGGTGATGTTGATGATCATGATGATGGGGATGATGGTGATAACGAGGATGATGATATGGACGATGGTGATGACGAGGACGATGATGTGGACGATGGTGATGACGAGGACGATGATATGGACGATGGTAATGACGAGGACGATTATATGGATGATGGTGATGACGAGGACGATGATTGGGATGATGGTGATGATGAGGATTGATGATATGGATGATGATGATGGTGATGATTTAGAGATGATGATTTGGAGATTATGCTAATAATGATGGTGATGACTGCTGATGATGATGGTGATATCTGCTGACCGAAGTCTGGTGGCTCCGACTAAGGGGAAGGTGACGAGGTGGTGGTGATAAAGTGGTGGTGATGGTGCATTCAACTCTGGCGAGGAGGAGAAGGACAGGGAGCAGGGAGGAGGAGCTCGGGAGGAAGAGGGAGAGGTGGTGGTGGTGCTGGTGGTATTGTGGTGTTGGTGCTGCCGGCGGTGAACGGGGAAGGAGGATGCAAAGGAAGAAGGAAGAGGTCAAGGGAGAAAAACGGGGAAGGAGGAAGAGGAAGTCGTGCTGTCATGCCCCAGTCCCAAAATGTCAGGAATCTAGGCCACGTGTCACTGGCCAGCTGACACATCACTAAGGGCTTAATCCACTTTGATGGACCCAAAGAAACGTGCTACGCTGTCCTAAAATACTACAAGTACAAACAGGTATATCTATCTCATCCATAACAAGATGTCAGAAAAGCAAGTGCTGAATATATATATAAAACTGAGTCTGATACAGTACACAACTGGTGAGAATACAAGCCTACTACAAAAAAACTGATAATAGCGCAGAAAAATCAGATAGACTAAGCAGTGTCTATCTGAGAAAAACATCTCCATCTCCAGGTGGCAGGCCTCTATGGTCAAGCATACTCTGAGGGTGTCTCCTCGAGCTCCTCCTCGGTAGCACATCTAGCCTCCTGATCAGGGCCGTACACAGTGGGGTAGAAAGCCTCGTCTAGATCTGGCAGGGAACCAGGTCCTCAGTGGGACATAACAAGATACAGAAAATGACATGCCATGTATGTAATACTGAATAAAGGAAATAAATATAGGGTACTAACCATTCTAAGTGAAAATGCAAGTAAAGATCTCGTAGTACGCATGGGAATGTGTGGCTAGACATACGCTGACGTAATTCACCAATCGTGGTGACTGGCTAGTATATGTGTCGTATGCCCCCGGACTCACGGGTAGCTCTGCAATCGACCATCTCCGAGGAGCATGGTACGAAGGTATAATCATATATGGAGGGGGTGTCCCATACGTCTACTAGTTATCTTTCCCGTCCCAATGAAACTAAATGTCAAGTCGTACATTTCCTGAGTTATTCTAAATCCGTGATGCGGGTCACACGTACTGGTAGCTAATCAAATACGCAGCTCACATCCATATATGTAATGCAACCATGTTGCGTGTTTCCGTGATAGGGTCTAGGAGAATATCAGGATACTCTCACAGTGTTGGTGAGTCAGTAAGACTAAGTTATTTACACTAATTGTCAACGTATCAGTTGACTGTACCAGAGGCAGTCTCAGGTATTCTTGGTATATGAATTTCAGAAACAAGAAGCATATAACAGTATTTGAGAATTTAAACATTAACTTGGCAAGGTATACTTGCCTACTCCCTGATAGTGTTGATAACCTGATCTCACAGTCAGGTTTGAGGTTGCTGGTGACAGGGGGTCACTGGCTGTGCTGTAGTTGGTTTCTGTTAAAATAGACAGGGTTCGTGAATATTATGATTGTAATATAAAGTATATATATATATATACTTATATAGTATGTATATATATATAGATATATATATATATAATATATATAGCAGTATATATAGTATATAAAGAACAGAAAAAAAATACAGTAAATAATAGCAGGGTATATCCACTGCTATATATATAATAATATAATATAATATTATCAGGGTGTATCCTCTGATTTATAATAATATAAAAATTAGGGTATATCCACTGATATATAATTTAAATAAATTAAAATAACAGGGCAAAAGTAAATACATATATATTATCAGGGTATATCCACTGATGTATATATATATAGGTAAATTGAATAGACAGTACAGAATATATATATCTATGTACCATAATATATAGTACTATGTATAGTATATATATAAATTGAATTGATAGGGCAAGAAATGTAAGCATACATATATAGTGTGTAAGCTGTATTATCCAGCTGGATAATATATCTATAATATATATGTATTGTATATCCAGTACTATAATATTAATAACAATATGTATATAAGTCACATAAATAAATAAAAGAAAATGCATAGAATATATAGTAATTATATAATAGCATATTATATATAAATATATATATCATATAAATATATGTATATAAATATTTATATATTACATATATATATAAATAAAATAGAAATAAATACATAGATACATATTAGTAATTTACATAATATAATAAAGTATATAAATATACATATATATATATACATATATACATATTTACATATATAAATATATATGTATAGAATATATATAGATATATATATATATAATATATACAGTATAATATACTGTTAATAATAGTATATAACATTTATTATATAATATAATACATATATATATCATTATACATATAAATACATTATTTATATACATATATATATATATACATATATATACATATACATATACATATACATATAGGATTATATATATAAATACTTATATATTAGGTTCAAGGGGTATACCTACTGACAGGTGGGCCCTAGGGGTCGTCGACGGCGGGTGGACGGCGGCAGAGTCGGCCGGAGGCGGCCGGGGGAGCGGGAACAGCAGCAGTATCTACTGGCAGCAGCAGCAGCAGCAGCTAAGTGCGGGGGCTCTGGCCGGCGGAGGAGCGGCGGAGGTGGCCGGGCAGGCGACGGGTTCGACAGAGGGGAGGGTGGCGGTCAGGTTGGTGATGGTGGCGGAGGTCCACGACGGCGGTGGCGGTGGCTGGAGGCCGTCAGAGGTGGGGGTGGTAGTTTAGGGTTAGGGAGAGCCGAGGGGCTGCGGGGGCTAGGGCGGCCGGAGGGGGTGTCGTGGGGAGGTGAGGTGGTGGTGGTAGGTAGGGGAGGTCGGGGCGAGTCGATTGAGGGTGGTGGTGGCGGTGCACGGTGGCCGGAGGCGGCGGGGAGGTGGTTCGGGTGGTGGTGGCTGTGGGTGATGGTGTTGGAGGAGTGGGCTTGCGGGGGTTCAGGGCGGCGGAGCAGGCGGTGGCTGGGGATGGGACTTGGCCGGAGGGGAGAGGGGGTCAGGGCGAAGGGTCGGGCAGGGTTTGGCCGGAGGCGGTGGTCGGAGGCGGCGGCTGTGGGGGTTTGAAGAGAGGGGGGGTCGGGTTTTATAGGGATTGTAGGCAATGGCAAAGTTGTAATTAATTGCAACTTTAGGGGTATTTAGGTATTTTTGGTATTTTAGGATATTTTTGACTGGATTTTCTGGATGTTTTGGGTGGGTCCCACACACCTATTCACTAACCAATAGGATTATGTCACCTTGCATGCAATTTTGCATAAAAACCCCTAACTTTTTATAAATTGCATAAAAGCATAAAATTATATTTTGCGTAATTACGCAATTTACCAAATTGCAAATACTGATTTCCCAAAATTCTGAATTGTACAGAAATGAGGGAAATAGCTGAAAAAAATATTTTGGACAGTGTGGGGTGAGTCTGGGCAAATACAGGGACTGATTCTGCAGGTGATATGGTCATCATTTTTATTATTTAATAAATATTGCGCACGGTGTTCACTAATTATTTTGAGGCTGTTAGGATCATGATTTTTCTACGGTGTCAAAACGATAATTGAAGCATAATTAGAGAAGAATATTATCGTATTTTTGCTTGGGCAAAACAGGTGCCTACTGGTCCTCAAATCTCTAGGGGTACAGAGATGGGTAAAGAGCAGAAATTTAAATAGGAAATAAATACGTACGTTTGTAACGATATTTGTGCGACTAAAACGAAGCACCAAACGAGGTTTCTGGAAGTTGCTAAAAATACAAAAAAAGTAGTCTAGCAAGTCTAGGGCAGGGATATGAAATTGGTTTAGGGTTAACAGCTAGTATGATGTCCTAACTAATTGTGTAATGAACAGGTGCACAATCAATAGATTATATAATAAATAAATTTTTAAAAAGTTGCTATAATTATAATTAGTCTAAACTAATCCTAAATTACTGAAATCTGGTTAAGGGAGTTTATAATCTACCCTCCTTAGAATATTTCGTCCTCGAAATAAAAACACACATATAATGAGAATGAAAAAAAAATTAATTAAGGACATATGATGATTAAGAAAGATTGAATTTGAAATATTGGACATACCCTGGTTTGGAAATAGATGGGGATAACGCTGACGAATATCCTCTTCTCGTTCCCAGGTGGATTCACCTGGTGCATGATGTCTCCATGCAACACGAACGAGAGGAATAGTCTGGCCTCGTAACACTTTTTCGCCACGGTCCAGGATCTCTACAGGCTCCTCCTGGTACGATAAGCTCGGCCCGATGGTGATCTCTGAATAGTCCAGCACATGACTCGGGTCTGGAATGTACCTCCTTAGCTGAGATACGTGGAAGACGTCATGTACTCCCTCCAAGGTCTGAGGTAGGGCTAGCCTGTAAGCAACTTCTCCGACGCGATCTAGCACATCGAAGGGTCCAATGTACCTTGGACTTAGCTTCCCTCTTCCTCCAAATCTGATAGTTCCTCTGGTTGAGATCTTCAAGAACACATGCTCCCCTACTTGGAACTCGAGAGGTCGGCGATGAATGTTGGCCCAGTGCTTCTGCCTGTCTTGTGCAGCTCGTAGGTGTCCCTGGATCTTCTTTACCTTCTCCACCGTACGAATGATCAGTTCTGGACCCAAGATCTGTCTCTCGCCAACATCGCTCCAGCATACTGGGGAACGACATTTCCTTCCATACAAAGCTTCAAAGGGAGCCATTTGAATGCTCGCTTGATAGCTGTTGTTGTAGGAAAATTCCACCAGATGTAAGTGATCTTCCCATGATCCGCTGAAATCAAGCATACAGGCTCTCAGCATATCTTCTAGGGTCTGGATGGTGCGCTCTGACTGGCCATCTGTCTGCGGATGATACGAGGTGCTGAACTTGAGGCGGGTACCAAGACTCTCTTGCATACTTTGCCAAAAGTAAGATGTAAATCTCGTATCCCTGTCAGATATTATACTGACTGGTACTCTATGTAGACGTACTATCTCCTTCATGTACATATTCGCCAATACTTCGGTAGATTGTCCGACTCTGAAAGGTAGGAAATGAGCAGCCTTAGTGAGTCTGTCTACAATCACCCATACAGTATTACGGCCACTAGGACTTCTTGGAAAGCCCGTAACAAAGTCCATCGTAACGTATTCCCATTTTCACTCGGGTATTGGAAGGGGTTGAAGTAGACCGGCAGATCTTTGATGCTCAGCCTTGACTTGCTGACACACCAGGCATTTAGCCACAAAGTGTGTTATCTCCCGCTTTATTCCATGCCACCAGTAATATTTTCGCAGATCTCTGTACATCTTTGTGCCTCCTGGATGTATAGAGTATGTTGATCTATGAGCTTCTGACATCAGCTCATTACGAAGTTCTCCATTTAGAACATAAAGACGATCACCACATCTTAGAGTCCCATCTTCGTGTATGCGATATCCTGTCTGAATTCCAGCCTCTGTTCTTTGTCGAAGCCTCTGAAATCTTGCATCTGTTGGTAGAGCAGCTTTGATTCTTTCTACCAAGGTTGATTACAACTGATAGTTTGATAATTGGCCGTCAAGTCCTGGCATAATGACCACCATTCCCAAATTTTCTAGATCTCTCAGAAGACCTGGTTGGGTGATCATAAAGAATGCCGAAGGTCTTCTGCTTAGAGCATCTGCCACCATATTAGCTTTCCCCGGATGGTATTGTAGATCAATTTCGAAATCCGTCATTACTTCAAGCCACCGTCTTTGCCTCAGATTTAAGTCTTTCTGAGTGTAGACATATTTCAAGCTCTTGTGATCGGTGAAAATCTCCACTCGTTCGCCATATAGATAGTGTCTCCATAGCTTCAAGGCGAAGATGACTGCGGCAAGCTCCAGGTCGTGAGTGGGATAATTCTTCTCATGAGTCCTCAGCTGTCTTGAGGCATAAGCTACAACCTTCCCATGTTGCATTAAGACACAACCAAATCCTTTTTCGGATGCATCGCTATAGATGACGAAACCTCCGGATCCAGATGGTATAATCAAAATGGAGGCTGTAGTTAGACGCTTTTTCAATTCATCAAAAGCTTTCTGACATTCTTCAGTCTATATGAACTCCTGCTCCTTGCGGGTAAGACGGGTAATTGGCTCCAAGATTCTTGCAAAGTTTTCTACGAACCTCCGGTAATATCCGGCAAGTCCTAGAAAGCTTCTCACCTCTGAGACATTGGTCGGAGTTGGCCATGTCTCCACAGATGAAATCTTTGCTGGGTCTACTGAGATACCTTCTCCTGTGATGATGTGTCCCAAAAAAGTGACACGATCAAGGAAAAATTCATACTTGCTCATCTTAGCATAAAGGCTCTCCTGTCTCAGCGTCTCTAGTACTAGTCTTAAGTGCTCCTCATGCTCCTCGTGGCTCTTCGAATATACCAGAATATCGTCGATGAAGACTACCATGAACTGGTCCAGATATTGGTGGAAGACTCGGTTCATTAGATTCATGAATACAGCAGGTGCATTAGTCAGTCCAAATGGCATCACCAGGAACTCGTAGTGACCATAACGAGTCCTGAATGCTGTCTTTGGAATGTCTTCTCTCCGTACCTTGACCTGATGATAGCCTGATCTCAAGTCTATCTTCGAGAATACTATGGCTCCTGTTAGTTGATCGAACAGGTCGTCAATTCTCGGCAAGGGATACTTGTTTTTGATTGTCAGAGCGTTGAGGGCTCTGTAATCAATACACATGCGATATGTTCCGTCCTTCTTTGGTACAAACAGCACTGGTGCTCCCCAGGGTGATACACTAGGACGAACAAATCCCTTGATCTGTAATTCCTCCAGTTGAAGCTTCAGCTCGTCAAGCTCCTTCTTCGCCAGTTGGTATATATTGGAGGATACTGGTGCAGCTCCGGATATCAGCTCAATAATGAATTCCACTTCTCTGTCAGACGGTAGGCCTGGCAATTCTTCTGGAAATACGTCTGCGAACTCTGCTACAACAGATGGAAGTGTTGTCTCCATCGCCATGTAAGCTCTAGGAGTCTGGCCTACTCCTTGCTCGATGGTTCCTTAGACATATTCGAACTCCGGGTGATCTGGGGGTTTAAAGATAATACTACCCTTTCGGCAGTCTAGGACAGCATTATTCTGGCTTAGCCAGTCCATGCCTAAGACAACATCGAAATTTGGCATTGGAAGTACCAAAAATTGCGCCCTTAGTCCTTTACTACAAACAACTATAGGACAGGTTTTAATAATGTTGGTAACTGGAATAATACCTCCTCCAGTAAGTATTTTCCAACACTTAGGCAGTGGGAAAGTGGATAGTTTGTGCATGGCTACGAAACTACTGGATATGAAAGACAAAGTAGCCCCAGAATCGAATAATACAGTTGCAGGTAATAATGCAACTAAAATGGTACCTGTTATAGTTTCCCCTTCAGGCTCTTCTGCAACTGCAGCTAACGCAAAAGCGTGTCCCTGCTTTTGCCCTCCAGGTTGTTGTCTGGCCTTGAACTGGGCCTCCTGAGTAAGCAAGGGTGCTCCTCGCTGATATCCTCCTGATATGGAGGGTAGCATCTTCTGGGCTTGTGTTCCTGGCTTCTGCCCTTGCTGAGGTGCTGCATCTCTGCGTTGTGGGCAGTCTTTGGCCATGTGTTGGCTAGCTCCACATAGCAGGCATAATTCGTTCTTCTTTCTGCAGTCTCTCATAAAATGCCCATTTTTGCCACAAAAGTGACAAATCGGGAGCTCCTTCTTCTGGTAAGGCCCCGTCGTCTGCTGAGTCTGATATTGGGGACGTCGTATAGGTCCTCCTGCTCCTTGCTGATTCTTGGCCGGGAAGGTTGAATTTGAGCGCCTTGCTCCTCGGCCAATTGCTTCTTGTTCCCTGGCTTCGGTAAGAACCTCTTTGTAGGAGATTCTTGACTGCATTGTTGTGTACCTCTGGAGCTCGTAGTTAAGGCCATGGTGGAATCTTTTAGCCTTCTTCAGCTCGTTCGGGATCAGATCAGCACCGAAACAACTTAGTCTGCTAAACTCCGCGTCGTAGGCATCTACCGTCATGTTTCCCTGCTCCAGGTGCAGGAACTGGGAGTATAGGGCATTCTGGATTGTCGCTGGGAAGTACTTGGCGTTGAAGTGCTCCAAGAATTGTTGCCAAGTTTGGTCCTTGCCGACGCTGCGCTCTATGGATTCCCACCAGTGATGGGCGTTGCCAAGAAGTTGGCCCCTCACAGCGGTTATCCATAGGTCGGGGGTGAGTTGCGATCCTTCTAGCAGCATTTCGGTGTTGGAGATCCAGTCGGAGATCTCCTCAGGAATCTCGCTGCCTTTGAAGTCTCTCGGGCTCATTTAACGGAAGCCTCGAACTGTGCCCACTGGTTGGACAGGTGCTGGTGCCGGAGTAGTAGCTCTCTCCAAGGCCGTCATCAGAGTCTGTCGTAGGGCTTCAGTCTGCTGCCACTGAGACTGTCTCAGGGCCTCAGTCTGTTGCCACTGGTTCTGCAACATAGTCTGGAGAAACTGTAACATTTGAGGTTGACCCTCAAGTTGTGGCATCAGGATAGGCAAGGCGGGAGGTGGAGGCAAAGGTGTCTCCGCCTGCGGTGTTGGTGGTATCTCCTGGCCAGAATTCTGGTGATTGGACGGAGTTCCTTGGGCACTTGGAGAAGGGTCTGTTACTTGGTCAGCCCCATTATTCGCAGGTTTCCCGGGTATGTCCATATTTCTGAGGAAAATAGGATAATTAGAAAACACAAAGAAGATAAATAATGATAATCAAGCAAGATGCAATAATAGAAATTGTAAAGATGGTGTCAGTGTGGATGAGACCTAATATTCCTATCCTATTGCAAGCTTGCTGGGCATGTCATCATACCACTAGCAATAAAACTAGACCTGCATGGGCCACCACTAAAACCGTGTCATGCCCCAGTCCTAAAATGTCAGGAATCTAGGCCACGTGTCACTGGCCAGCTGACACGTCACTAAGGGCTTAATCCACTTTGATGGACCCAAAGGAACGTGCTACGCTGTCCTAAAATTCTACAAGTACAAACAGGTATATCTATCTCATCCACAACAAGATGTCAGAAAAGCAAGTGCTGAATATATATATAAAACTGAGTCTGATACAGTACACAACTGGTGAGAATACAAGCCTACTACAAAAAACTGATAATAGCGCAGAAAAATCAGATAGACTAAGCAGTGTCTATCTGAGAAAAACATCTCCATCTCCAGGTGGCAGGCCTCTATGGTCAAGTATACTCTGAGGGTGTCTCCTCGAGCTCCTCCTCGGTAGCACATCTAGCCTCCTGATCAGGGCCGTACACAGTGGGGTAGAAAGCCTCGTCTAGATCTGGCAGGGAACCAGGTCCTCAGTGGGATATAACAAGATACAGAAAATGACATGCCATGTATGTAATACTGAATAAAGGAAATAAATACAGGGTGCTAACCATTCTAAGTAAAAATGCAAGTAAAGATATCGTAGTACTCATGGGAATGTGTGGCTAGACATACGCTGACGTAATTCACCAATCGTGGTGACTGGCTAGTATATGTGTCGTATGCCCCCGGACTCACGGGTAGCTCTGCAATCGACCATCTCCGAGGAGCATGGTACGAAGGTATAATCATATATGGAGGGGGTATCCCATACATCTACTAGTTATCTTTCCCATCCCAATGAAACTAAATGTCAAGTCGTACATTTTCTGAGTTATTCTAAATCCGTGATGTGGGTCATACGTACTGGTAGCTAATCAAATACGCAGCTCACATCCATATATGTAATGCAACCATGTTGCGTGTTTCCGTGATAGGGTCTAGGAGAATATCAGGATATTCTCACAGTGTTGGTGAGTCAGTAAGACTAAGTTATTTACACTAATTGTCAACATATCAGTTGACTGTACCAGAGGCAGTCTCAGGTACTCTTGGTATATGAATTTCAGAAACAAGAAGCATATAACAGTATTTGATAATTTAAATATTAACTTGGCAAGGTATACTTGCCTACTCCCTGATAGTGTTGATAACCTGATCTCACAGTCAAGTTTGAGGTTGCTGGTGACAGGGGGTCACTGGCTGTGCTGTAGTTGGTTTTTGTTAAAATAGACAGGGTTCGTGAATATTATGTTTGTAATATAAAGTATATATATATATATACTTATATAGTATGTATATATATATAGATATATATATAATATATATAGCAGTATATATAGTATATAAAGAACAAAAAAAAAATGTAGTAAATAGTAGCAGGGTATATCCACTGCTATATATATAATAATATAATATAATATTATCAGGGTGTATCCTCTGATTTATAATAATATAAAAATTAGGGTATATCCACTGATATATAATTTAAATAAGTTAAAATGACAGGACAGAAGTAAATACATATATATTATCAGGGTATATCCACTGATGTACAGAATATATATATCTATGTACCATAATATATAGTACTATGTATAGTTATATATAAATTGAATTGACAGGGCAAGAAATGTAAGCATACATATATAATATGTGTAAGTTGTATTATCCAGCTAGATAATATATCTATAATATATATGTACTGTATATCCAGTACTATAATATTAATAACAATATGTATATAAGTGCACATAAATAAATAAAAAAAATGCATAGAATATATAGTAATTATATAATAGCATATTATATATAAATATATATATCATATAAATATATGTATATATATATTTATATATTACATATATATATAAATAAAATAGAAATAAATACATAGATACATATTAGTAATTTACATAATATAATATAGTATATAAATATACATATATATATATATATACATATATACATATTTACATATATAAATATATATGCATAGAATATATATAGATATATATATATAATATATACAGTATAATATACTGTAAATAATAGTATATAACATTTATTATATAATATAATACATATATATATCATTATACATATAAATACATTATTTATATACATATATATATACATATATATACATATACATATACATATAGGATTATATATATAAATACTTATATATTAGGTTCAAGGGGTATACCTACTGACAGGTGGGCCCTAGGGGTCGTCAACGGCGGGTGGACGGCGGCAGAGTCGGCCGGAGGCGGCCGGGGGAGCGGGAACAGCAGCAGTATCTCCTGGCGGGAACAGCAGCTAAGTGCGGGGGCTCTGGCCGGCGGAGGAGCGGCGGAGGTGGCCGGGCAGGCGACGGGTTCGACAGAGGGGAAGGTGGCGGTCAAGTTGGTGATGGTGGCGGAGGTCCACGACGGCGGTGGCGGTGGCTGGAGGCCGTCGTAGGTGGGGGTGGTAGTTTAGGGTTAGGGAGAGCCGAGGGGCTGCGGGGGCTAGGGCGGCCGGAGGGGGTGTCTTGGGGAGGTGAGGTGGTGGTGGTAGGTAGGGGAGGTCGGGACGAGTCAATTGGGGGTGGTGGTAGCGGTGCACGGTGGCCGGAGGCGGCGGAGAAGTGGTTCGGGTGGTGGTGGCTGTGGGTGATGGTGTTGGAGGAGTGGGCTTGCGGGGGTTCAGGGCGGCGGAGCAGGCGGTGGCTGGGGATGGGACTTGTCCGGATGGGAGAGAGGGTCAGGGCGAAGGGTCGGGCAGGGTTTGGCCGGAGGCGGTGGCCGGAGGCGGCGGCTGTGGGGGTTTGAAGAGGGGGGATCGGGTTTTATAGGGGTTGTAGGCAATGGCAAAGTTGTAATTAATTGCAACTTTAGGGGTATTTAGGTATTTTTGGTATTTTAGGATTTTTTGACCGGATTTTCTGGATGTTTTGGGTGGGTCCCACACACCTATTCACTAACCAATAGGATTATGCCACCTTGCATGCAATTTTGCATAAAAACCCCTAACTTTTCATAAATTGTATAAAAGCATAAAATTGTATTCTGCGTAATTACGCAATTTACCAAATTGCAAATACTGATTTCCTAAAATTTTGAATTGTACAGAGATGAGGGAAATAGCTGGAGAAAATGTTTTGGACAGTGTGGGGTGAGTCTGGGCAAATACAGGGACTGATTCTGCAGGTGATATGGTCATCATTTTTATTATTTAATAAATACTGCGCACGGTGTTCACTAATTATTTTGAGGCTGTTAGGGTCATAATTTTTCTACGGTATCAAAACGATAATTGAAGCATAATTAGAGAAGAATATTATCGTATTTTTGCTTGGGCAAAATAGGTGCCTACTGGTCCTCAAATCTCTAGGGGTACAGAGATAGGTAAAGAGCAGAAATTTAAAAACGGAAATAAATGCGTACGTTTGTAACGATATTTGTGCGACTAAAACGAAGCACCAAACAAGGTTTCTGGAAGTTGCTAAAAATACAGAAAAAGTAGTCTAGCAAGTCTAGGGCAGGGATGTGAAATTGGTTTAGGGTTAACAGCTAGTATGATGTCCTAACTAATTGTGTAATGAACAGGTGCACAATCAATAGATTATATAATAAATAAATTTTTAAAAGTTGCTATAATTCTAATTAGTCTAAACTAATCCTAAATTACTGAAATCTGGTTGAGGGAGTTTACACGTGCGGAGGAGTTTCACCGGAGATGGGGTGCTCGGGTGGACGGACTGGTGGTGTGGGTGCTGGAGGTCAGGAAGAAGAGAGACGAGGACATCGGTGGTGGTCGTGTTGACGGTGGCGTTGCTGGTGGCGAGGTGGTCGATGATGGAAGTAGGTGGCTGACTGGCAATGGTGATGGGGTCAGCGGTGTCGTAGAGGGGTCCGGTCGACTGCTCCGGAGATCGGGGCTGCGAGCAGCTCCAGCGGGGAGGAAGTGCAGGCAAAGAAGTTCGAGGAAGAAGATGAAGTGGGGGTCGAGGAAGAGGACTCGGGTGCTGCTCTGGCCAGGGGGAGGGGAGACTGGTCGGGTGAGTGCGGCGGTCGTGGTCTGGTCTGCTCCGGCGAGAGGAGGTTGAAGATGAACAGGAAGGGGAGGATGCATTCGACTGGGGTGTAGTTATGTTTAGGTATTTTGGGAAAATAAAGAAAGGATGGGAAAAAGTTGTTTATATACATAAAATTTGGGTTTTGGGGTTTGACCTAGGACACTGTGGACTTTGTCAACTCTTCTTGGAGTGGGCCTTGGACTTACATGAGGATGTTGGGGCTATAAATTACATGGTTTAAAATGCAAGGATGGGGTTTAAATGAGGGGGCGATGTTGTGCGTTTGCACATTCCAAAATTTATAGAAAAATTCCTATGAAGGGGAAAGTTTGGTTTATTCAGGCATTGTCCAATGGTGTGGACACCTCAATGCATTTTTGCATAAAAGTGGCCATTAATTAGAAAATTGCACAAAGATGGAAATTGAATTAATTTAATTAAAATTACTGCGCAAGGTGTTCTGGAATTAATTAGAAGTACATGGAAATAAAATTAGGTGGGACACAAGTGTCATGGACATAGAGGGCTCAGAGTAGAATATTATCATTAATTGGGTTACACAAAATGGATCAAGATTCTGTCTCTAATTTTGATTGGAACGTACTAGGGTACAAAGTTAGAATTTATTTAGAATTAGGAAACAAAGTCCGTGATATTTATTGTGCGACTAAAATGTAGCACAAGAGATCATAATTATAAGTTACATCATGGTCAGAATAGAAGGCGGGCATGTCTAGGACAAGGGTGTGAAGTTTGTAGGAAGGCAATGGCTAGTGTAGTGCTCCAATTATCGAAGCAACAGTAAGGTACACTATGTGACATAATTATTGCATAATTAAATAAGTAAAATGTTCTATTTCTATTTGGGCTCAAACTAGCCCTAATTTTATTATCTTAGCAAAGTAAGCCTAATTTTGGGTGAGGGGGTTTACAATCTACCCAACTTAAAATAATTTTATCCTCGAAATTAAAATAGGGTAGGGTTTGTCACTATCTAATCTTACTTGGTCATAATCTAAAAGAATTTACCTCAAGTTTAACAATGCAGTTTCTACCTAACTTAGAATTTATCCATCTATCACCTAAGGCTACACATTTAAGGAAATATTCTTTTAATCATGTTATTCAATCCTCAAAGTTTTAACACCAACATATCATCTATGATATGCCCTTAATCAATTGTAAAAGAGAATCACCAAGTCATATGATTAGTCTATGGGGGATATCTAGTACTTATCAGTGTATCAACTTATACTCGGCACGAGCGTTCATCTTTCCGGAATAAGGGAAGACGGAAAGCAATAATAAAGAGTTCAAGGGGTATGTCATAGGATAGAAGTATGGGGATCAAGGCGCTTAAAGAATTCAATGAGAATTGTCAAGGCAGTTTTGGATTAAAATCCTATTTGGTAGTTTCTTATTCGCATGCTCGTATCAGTACAGTTATATAACTGATACAATATGCTCAGACATATCTAGAGGGCGAGTATATTCATCCACTAGTCAACTATATATCTCAATTCAAGTAAAGTAGTATTACGAAGGGTGAACCAAATGTACTAAGGTTAGCTAGACCTTAATATACTGATTCTGATTAGACAATATATTAGTAGGCGTCCCCAATAATACATATATCATGATCAAGCTCGATAAAAGAATAAGCTTGCAAAACTAGGTTATAAAATAGTAGCATAAGTCAATATTGTTTAGAAAATAATAAATACGCTGGATTATGATGAAAGAAGGTGCAAACTAATTCAGTTCACAAGAAGGTGAGACTCTACAATTGTCATACTAGCTCCTTGTCTATGTTGCTAGTCGACCAAATAGGGGTATGGACCTCTAATTTCTACCGTCTGAATAAATACTATCTTCTTATGCAAGTCTAAAGTTGTGTCGTTCTATTACACTTTATCAATGGGTCGATAGGACTATGTGATACTATGTTATGAGACATACTACCCAACTTAAAATAATTACTAATACTGTACTGCCTTAAGGTTACAGTAGAAACTCCTGTTAGGGTCTACGAGAAAGGGTTTTGGTATTTATTAAGGTATCCTATTACAAAACTCCATAGGTAATGGTCATCTCAGGTCTTAATCATAGTGTTTATATAACAAGTGTCAATAGTAAAATGGAAAAGTTACTAGCCTTCGGGGGAAAGAGGACATAACTCGTATCGAGGTGGGGGCAAAAATTTTGTGATCTCCAACTAGAGGATATCATAATCTAATGAACAACTCAACTACCAGGTTCTAACTACAAGGCACATAATTTTAAAATTTAATATTACAATTATAACCCTAGCGAGCTATATATCCTAACATAAGGCATTCACTTGGTCCTACTATCAGAAAGGTCAGGCAGCATGAATTAAAAGATAAGGGGAAAAATTCAGTCGTCGCACTAATAGCGACCGTCAAGGTTTTAGAGGGACGAGATATGAAATTAAAATAGTGAGAAAATAATATCATGGTTTCCTAAGGGAAGATGCTATGCTAATCTCTGTGTTCAAGGTATAATCTAGGGAAGTGTTCGTTTTATTGCTCTTGGCTTCCTAAGATATTGTCCTGCTAGTTATCAAGACAAGAATCTAAATATATAGTTTTATAATACTATCTCAGTATAAAAGTTAGGTTTGGTCATAATATTCTACCTTGAATTTCTATTGGTCCCTCAATATAAGGGTCAAACGATATGGCTAAATTTCCAACTAAATCTAGTAGTATCTATACTACTCTTAAGTCATTCATAAATAACTCAAGGGATAATGGTAGACCAATCTATAGATAAGGAATGCTAGGGTTCACTAGATATTCTAACTTAGTGACGTGTCAATACTCTATTTATATTCTTAGTAGGTGTGTTACCCTAATTATCATTCTAACAACAAAGGTTCCTATGTTCTAGGAGGAGGCTATACTCAAGGGCTATTTGGGAAGCACAGTAATCAAGCAGGATGCGATTATTTAGATAAAACAGATGGGAAGGATAATGAGTCATAGTCACTTGTGGATGAGATCCTATACTCTAATCTTAGTGCAGGCTTGCTCGGTACAGTAACATAACCGAGACAATATGCTCTCGACCTGCATGGGCTACTATAAAAACATGTCACGCCACAGTCCTAAAATACGAGGGACTAGGAATACGTAAGCATGCCAGCCATATGTATATTGCAACTCCAATATATGGATACCAATATACACATATACGCTGTAATATGAATAAAACTCACAGGTGGTATATATTTATTGTCACAAGTCACAGAAATACTAAACTAAAATAAAGAGCCTGAATAATCCATAAATGATAGTCGGGTGGAGACAAATCCACTACCAAAGACTATATCACCTAAATAAGAGAAAAGAGTAAAATCACCAATATAAAATAGGTGACGATATGAGAGTGTCAGCTAAAAGATCCATCCCTAGAGATAATCAGGGATTCTCAGTGGGTAAGGTCTCCTCGGCAGAAGGTAAAGCGTCAGGTTCGAGTCTGTACTCTCGCGGATACTCATGGTCGTCAATACCTAGCAAGGGACCAGGTCCTCAGAGGGACATAACAAGATACATAGAAGCAAGCCAATTGAATACAATAAATATGCAATATGTTTGAAAATATATAATTATGCTGTACAAGACAATCTATATGAATGCAATTGAGAACAACTTTTTAACGTATGGGCAAGGGTAGGCTACTCGATCTAAGCCTCACAACTCACACACACGTCAGGAGACATCATCAGCCGACATACCGTGGGGGTAGCGACCCTCGTGACTCCATCATTCGACATACTGCGGGGGTAGCGACCATCGGACACGACTACCATAGTGCGTGCTAGTTACTATGGTTCACCAGAGTGGTTATAGCCCATACGCCTACTGATTAACCTCTATGATACTAAGTGTCAAGTGTGTGTCAACTTATCCAATATATAGTATTGACTGAAATAAACTACACATTCATTGAATATACAGAAATATAAATAGCATGCAAGGTATTGTAACAATTTGGCAAGGTATACTTGCCTGGCAAGAAGCTATGTAGTCCCAATATCCTGTTCAGGAAGTCGCATAGAAAAAATCTAATGTACTCGGGGAAAGCGTACACAAGCACAAGAATCAGGGGTGTTTGCTACGGGTTGTCTAGTAAGGATAGCAGGTCAATGATGAACACGAGGACGAGGGTGATTAGGTCAATGATGATGATTGTAATGGGGTTGATAATGATTACCATGGTGATGATGATGGAATGATAATAGAGATTGTTATAATGGTGGTGATGTAGATGATGAGTGGGATGATGGTATTAATAGCAATAGTGGTGGTGATGATAATGTTTGGTGGTGATGTTGATGATCATGATAATGGGGATGATGGTGATGACGAGGACGATGGTGATAACGAGGACGATGATATAGACGATGGTGATGACGAGGACGATGATGTAGATGATGGTGATGACGAGGACGATGATGTGGACGATGGTGATGACGAGGATGATGATTGGGATGATGGTGATGACGAGGATCGATGATATGGATGATGATGATGGTGATGATTTGGAGATGATGCTAATGATGATGGTGATGACTGTTGATGATGATGGTGACGACTGCTGACCGGAGTCCGGCGGCTCCGGCGAAGGGGAAGGTGACGAGGTGGTAGTGATAAAGGGGTGGTGATGGTGCAGTCAACTCCGGCGAGGAGGGAAAGGACATAGAGCAGGGAGGAGGAGCTCGGGAGGAAGAAGGAGAGGTGGTGGTGGTGGTGGTGGTGGTGGTGGTGTTGGTGGTGTTGTGGTGTTGGTGCTGCCGGTGGTGACCGGGGAAGGAGGATGCACAGGAAGAAGGAAGTGGTCGAGGGAGGTAAATGGGGAAGGAGGAAGAGGAAGTCGTGCGGAGGAGTTTCACCGGAGATGGGGTGCTCGGGTGGACGGACTGGTGGTGTGGGTGCTGGAGGTCAGGAAGAAGAGAGACGAGGACAGCGATGGTGGTCGTGATGACGGTGGCGTTGCTGGTGGAGTGGTGGTCGAGGATGGAAGCGGGTGGCTAACTGGAAATGGTGATGGGGTCGGTGGTGTCGTAGATGGGTCCGATCGGCTGCTCCGGAGATCGGGGCTGCGAGCAGCTCTGACGGGGAGGAAGTGCAGGCGGAGGAGTTCGAGGAAGAAGATGAAGCGGAGGTCGAAGAAGAGGTCTCGGTTGCTGCTCCGGCCAGGGGGAGGGGAGACTGGCCAAGTGAGTGTGGCGGTCGGGGTCCGGTCTGCTCCGGCGAGAGGAGGTTAAAGATGAACAGGAAGGGGAGGGTGCATTCGGCTGGGGTGTAGTTAGGTTTAGTTATTTTGGGAAAATAAAGAAAGGAAGGAAAAAAGTTGTTTATATACATAAAATTTGGATTTGTGGGTTTGACCTAGGACAATGTGGGTTTGGTCAACTCTTCCTGGAGTGGGCCTTGGTCTTACATGAGGATGTTGGGGCTGTAAATTATATGGTTTAAAATCCAAGGATGGGGTTTAAATGAGGGGGCGATGTTGTGCGTTTGCACATTCCAAAATTTATGGAAAAATTTCTATGAAAGGGAAAGTTTGGTTTCTTCATGCATTGTCCAATGGTGTGGGCACCTTAATGCATTTTTGCATAAAAGTGCCCAATAATTAGAAAATTGCATAAAGATGGAAATTAAATTAATTTAATTAAAATTACTACGCAAGGTGTTCTGGAATTAATTAGAAGTACATAGGGATAAAATTAGGTGGGACACAAGTGTCATGGACATAGAGGGCTCAGAGTAGAATATTATTATTAATTAGGTTGCACAAAATGGATCAAGATTGTGTCTCCAATTTCGATTGGAACGCACAAGGGTACAAAGTTGGAATTTATTTAGAATTAGGAAACAACGTCCGTGATGTTTATTGTGCGACTAAAATATAGCACAAGAGAGCATAATTATAAGTTAAACCGTGGTCAGAATAGCAGGCGGGCATGACTAGGACAAGGGTGTGAAGTTCGTAGGATGGCAATGGCTAGTGTAGTGCTGCTCCAATTATCGAAGCAGCGATAAGGTGCACTATGTGACATAATTATTGCATAATTAAATAAATAAAATTTTCTATTTCTATTTGGGCTCAAACTAGCCCTAATTTCATTATCTAAGCAAAGTAGGCCTAATTTTGGGTGAGGGGGTTTAGAATATTAGTATATGTTAGTTTGAGTTAGTATTAATTAGTAGTGTATATTTAAGGGTAACACTTGTTAGTTAAGGTATCAGTTAGAATGTTAGTGAGTTAGTGTTAGTTAGTATATATCTGTTAGTTTTAGTAGCTAGACATATTATGGGTTATAAGTTAGTTAAGTGTTAGTTGTTAACAGTTAGTTGATTATTGCTACTTAGCTAATGTTGCTAGTTAATATATATATAGTATTAATGAGTTAGTTATATACTAGCAAGGGTATACTAACTATTAGTATGGTTATGTGCTAAGTTCTAGTATTACCTAGAGATACACCAAGGTAATAGTGAGGTATGAGGTATCATGGGGTATTTGGAATTAAATTCCAAGAGGGTAACTAAGTATATATACCAAGGTGGCTCAAAGCCAAGGTAATCAATATATAGTTTGTATTAGCTTGTATTTATATGTATAGTGCTATTTATTGATACTCTAGTATCCTTATGTAGCTAGTATGACCAAGATAAGTAAGGTATGGACCCATACAACCTATAAATGGCTACTTTGACCATGTTTGACATAGAATTGACCTAGTTTGACTGTTTTGACTTAGACCTGGCCTAATGACCTAGATTTGGACTACTTTAAGCTGTTTAAATTCCAAAACCTTTTATTTATGTAATATTCCATATTTAGGTCTCCGAGGCACCATTCCGAACATTATCGATACTGTTGACCATATTCTACGTGAGTACATTCTCTGATAGTTTTTCGTGTATGATATCCTCTATGTTTCTTGTATGTAGATATCCACGATTTTATTGACACATGGTTATACGGATTGGTATTCTTGGATCCCGTCATGAGATGTTATTCCTGGTAGTTCCTGGCGTATTTCTTGTGCGATCCCCGATGTTCTTGTACATGTATGGATACTAATTCATGAGAAGATTAGCTACCTTCTCATGGAATCTCGTGTCATAGCGTGTCGTGGATTGGATCCACAATACCAGTCGGGGGCGGAGAGTATTTAGTGTAGATATGTGATCATACCCTCGCAGTTCATGGTTTTCTTGCATAGTATTACTCATACACCGCACGTATAATTAACCAGGCCCGTTGTTCTTGAGAAGTACCTAAGTCGTTCACATGTTGAATCTCTTTATTTCGATATATGATGTTCGTACCTCTTGTGTGTATTTCCTATATTTTCTTATTTCGGTATATTCCTGCCATGCTCTATTAATCTGGTATATGCCCTCTATTTACTATTACATAGTTTATATTATTTATTAGAACAACTGTTAGCGGTATACTTTGTTCATTTACTGATTGGATATATTTTTCTCAGATGACCCTGAGGAGGGGTATCCCACTCATTACGGGCCTCGGGACGTATTTGGGTTTGATCTAGAGACTGTGGCTCTAGAGGGACTCATCCTAGTTGAGACATATAATACTTTACCAGTAGCTTAGTAGATAGGCTTATATTATACTGGATTTATCTTCAACTTTGACAGTTAGTACTTTTTTATATTTGAGACTCATTGGATATTATATTCTATCTTTTGTGTTGTATTTTGACTCTTCAGTTCTTTATATCATATTTGTGCATTGTTCCATCTTATAGTTCTGTGATTGAGTATTCATATTTTATTGGTGGCATTATATATCTTTATGATCGTTATTACTAGATAGTATAGTTTACCCAAATATCGTTCTACCGCTGATGTTGCTGCATAGGCTGGACGTACCCACCTACTCGTGCTCTTATACCGGGTGTGGGTCATGACAGTAAATAAAAGAAACTTGAATACTATTTATGTGATTTAGAGTACAAGTTTGATATGTGATCGCCTTGGGTTACACATAATTATTCTATGATAACTTGATTATACGTGAGATGTATAATCGTCATACACATGATTACGCTAGGAGATTCATCACATAACCAACTTCTACACCCCCGCCCAAACCAAAGCTCATGGAATCAAATATGATACATTACCCACATGATTATAATAATAGCACACTGAGCACATGAGTTAGTGTGAGCACATGAAATACATGAATAAACACGAGCACAAGAATATCCGAGGCACACGATAAAGTACATGTATAAGGAGTGTCCAATATACACGATAAAGAGATAATATCTCCTGACAGGATCCATATAGCACCAGTCCATGTAAATATATTAGAGTCAAATATCACAGTTCTACAACAAGTAATATATATATACTATCATAAAATAAAAACTATCAGAGAAATGTACTCGCTTGTAGTCCTGAGCAAAAGATATGACTCAGTGTCCGAACTGGTGTCACATAGACTTATAGATAAATATCATGTTAATTGGGTGTAATAAACTGATAAATATGCTAAAATATACTAGGGTATAATTTTTAGGCCATTTTTAGGTCAAACTGGTCAATCTAGGTCTTAACTAGGTCAGAACTAGGTGTTGCCTTGGTGTCCATACCTAGTTTATTGGTTGATTACAAGTCTATACTAGTCAATACTTTGTGATACTAGGTCATACCAAGGTTATACCATTATTAGAACACATATACCCTCTATACCTTAATATCTAGGTTTTACCTAGATTCAATAATCTTAGCTATCAATGGCTTCACCTGAGTATCATTCTTACCTAGTATTTAGCTAATACTCTGGTACTAGTTCTCAATACCTCACTAATATATATATATATATATATATCAATATCTTAGTACCTAACACTGTTATCACCCATCTCTTCAACTCTGAACTTAACTTAGCTAGTACACCACCACTTAGGATAACTTAGTATATTATATAACTCTATTTACATACTACTAAAATATTTAGATATCACTATATCTAGTATCAGCTAATATTCACCAAAAAGTATACCCTCACAATAATTACACTCAATCATACATCACTAATACCCACAGAAATGTTCATAGGCACACACTAGTGGTATCAGTCACTTTCCTGTGGTATCCCTCTGCAGGGGTTCACATTCACTTCCTTGACACCATAGAAGTGCTAACACATCCACTATACTGGCCGCCTTTGCACACAGGTGCACCAAGTGATGCTTGCTGTTGAAATTACCTTCCCTAAATAGAACATACCCCAATATCCCTCTTATCTTTATGTTGTTATAGTTGTGTACTGTCACAACCCGCACCTGGATATTCGGGCACGAGTACGTGGGTAAGTCCAGCCTACGCCGCAATGTCGGCGGTAGTACGCTGTCTAGGTCATAATCACAGGTAATTTAGAATCTATCTCATCCACAGTAAAGTAAATAGACAAGGAAAATAACAGGAAATAGGAATGCTAAGATTTCATAAACAAAATATGACAACCAGATCCATAGTTTATTACATAACCAGAAGATAAATCGGGGACAAATCCGATTTCTATGCTGGAAGGAAATACTAGCTAACTGGCTACTACTCCTCAAAAGTAGCCTCCTGGGTGGGAACCGGCACCTCAAATATATCATCTGCTACCTCATAGGGGCCATAATAGGGGGGCATAATCCTCATCATCGCCTAATATCAACAGATCCAGTTAGGAAAGGAGCAAAATACACAATGCACAACAAGATTAAACTAAATATTTATGACAAGTAAAAAAGAACTGACTAAGTATCATGTTGAGAATATGCATAAATAAGTGATAACAATAACTAAGAGTTAAATGCTGTAAAACAGGGATATGAGTAAAACAGGAATAAATGAGACAGGAGAATGGAAACTACAACAAGACAACAAGAACTGCAACAAGACAAGAACTATGTGTGTGATCTTATGTTATTTAGAATACGTAGTTGGCATGTAGGGGTTTATAGGCTAATCAGGCCATCATAGACGACTAGCAGTCAGGAATAATCAGGAATAAGGCTGATGGTATAGTCGCGTACCAACAGCTAGCAGTCACGACAGAGGGAAGGGTAAACTACATGCCTCCTAGTATTCTCCCACCCGACACAAAAAGCAAGACATGAACTCCAAATCCCGACACTAAGTGTAATAATATAATGGTACTAGTAGAACAAGTAACTAATTATCACAATATAAAGATTAAACTTGAAGTGCAGGTACTTGCCTGATGTTTCGATCCCAACTACAGTTCTGTTCTCGGAGAAATTTCCAAAAATGACTCCGGATGCTGAAATAAACAATACCATCATGCTCAAAAGATATCAAATAGCTAAAAATGCCTGTCCTTGAGTCCAATTTGAAGACAAGGGCAAAAACGGCAATTTCAGGTCAAAACGGGGTCCGCTTGTGGGCCCACTTTGCACCGAAAAATGTGTCAGGGTCAAAGGTCTCAAAATTCACCAAACTTAGTGTCAACAGGTCAGGAACGATGATACGAACCCAACGGAACTTCCAGAATTGGATTCCGATGAGCCGATCACAAAATTGCCCGTCGAGTGGGACCTGTGGGGCCCACGACACGCGATTTCGTCAACGTTCTCAGAATCGAACCAAACTTGGGACACAGGACCAGCGTATCGCTACGAGTCCGATGGCGCAAGTTTTGTTTCAATCCGACGTGTGTACAGAAAGTTAGGGCATGATTCAGGAAAGGCAGATATGGGGCATTGTCCGCGGATATGCGTTGATCCCGGTGTGCACGCACACCCGAATCGACTTCCGTGAAATCTCACACGTTAGTATCAACGACGCGCGCGCGACCAAGTCATCCCATTTGGCGGGGCGTACCCAGTTCCGGGGTGAATTGGGTCATTGTTTTTCCTGTTTTTGGATCGCGGTGTGCGATCACCACAGGATGCGATGCCCCGAGCGGTTTGTCTGGGCACCGAGAGGGTCATATAGGCTTCGCAACGCAATTTACAGAATTAAAAATGGGACAGCGAGGAAAAAGATAAGAGTACCTGAACAGGGCTCAGAAACTGGGATTTCTCGTGTCCGTGTCGTGTCCGACACGTGTCGACACGATTGGAGAAAAATTAGGGTTAGGGTTTTGAACTCCGGCGAGGGGAGCCCGGCCGGAGGAGGGCGGCGCCGCTGTTGGGGAGGCCGGCCGGGGGCTGGGCGGCTGCGTCATCGACGGCGGGGTCGAGGGCGGCTCGTCGGCTGCTGGGAAGAGGGGAGGAGCAGGGGAGAAGAGGGAGGAGGCTGGGGCGGCTCGGTCGTCTACGGCGAGGCGGTTCTGCGGCGGCGCTGAGGCGCTGGAGGAGAGCGGCGGAGGAGCTCGGGGGTTAAGGTGGTGGCGGTCGGGGCTGTTGGCCGGAGGGGGGGGGTTTAGGGTTTTTATAGGCGGAGAGGGGCGTCGGGTTAGCCGGGAAGGGCGGAGGAGGATGGCTACTTGGCGGAGAAGGCGGGGCGGAGCGGAAGAGGGGGGTCGACGTGGGGCTGGCCGCCAGATGCGACGGAGGACGAGGCCACGCGGGGAACGGGTCGTGGGGAGCTGGCTGGCCAGCCGGGTCGGGCAGGCGGCGGGTCGGGTTTGACCGACCCGACCTGACCCGACCCGCTAGCGGGTTGGCGGGCTGGGCTAGCCAGGTGGGCTGCGGTTCGGGCCCAGTGGGCCGGGCTTAGAAATGGGCCAGAATTAAATAGAAATAAATAAATAATAATAATAATAATAATAATAATAATAATAATTAATAAATAAATAAATAAATAATTTTTAGGTGTTTTAAATTAGGTCCGGGGCCGAATAAATTCCAGAAAAATTATCCTAAGTCCAGTTTTTTATTTTACACCCAAAAATATTATTTTCATAATATTTTAATATTATTTATTAACAAATAAAAATCATTTAATAATTAGAACCCTGATTTTAATTACAGAAAATTCCCAGAAAATTCCAGAAAATTATAAAAAAATCCAAGTTTAATATTTTTTGAAAATTCAGGGGGTTTACAATCTACCCAACTTATAAAATTTTATCCTCGAAATTAAAAAATATGGTAGGGTTCTCTCTATCCAATCTCACTTGATTACAGTCTAACGGGTTCCTCTCAGGTGAACATTGCGGTCGCTACCCAACTTAGAATTTACCCATCTATCTTCTAAGGCTATACAACTAGTAAAGCTATGTCCCAACTTATTTAATCATGGTATTGAATCTTTAAGTCTTTTAAAACCAAACTCATCTCCTATGGTATTCCCTTAATCATGTAAAAAGGGTCATCATCCATGCGACCGGTCTATAGGGTATATCTAGTACTATCTATATATCAAACTTATACCAAGCACAAGATTTTGTCTTTCCGAAATAAGGGAAGACAAAGATCAATAATAAAGAGTTCAAGGGTGAAGTGATAAAACAGAAGTATAGGGAGCAAGGCGTTTAAAGATTTCAAATGAGAATTGTCAAGCAGTTGTGGACTGAAATTCTATTCTGGTAATCATTTGTTCGCATGCTCGTATTAGTACAGTTATGTAACTGATACGATATGCTCGGACATATTTAGAGGGCAAGTATACTAGTCAACTATATATCTTAATCCATGTAAAGTAGTCGTGCGAAGTACGAATCAAAATGCACTAAGGTTGATCAGACCATAATACACTGATTCTGAATAGACACTTGTATTAGTGGGGTTGATCAGGCCTCACTAACACATATGTCATGAACAAGCCTGATAAAGAGTAAGCTTGTAAAACTAGGCTATAGAATAGCAGCATAAGTCAAGTACAGCAAAATTAAGTGCGCTAGATGATGATGAAAGGAGGTACAAATTATTTAAGTTCATAAAACAACACATAATATGCACAATAGCCAAAGACTCTACAATCTCTATAGTTATCAAATATAAAAGCATACCAGGTTATTAGCAAGTTCAAAATTACTAGGTTGGGGCTGAGGTCACGAACCAATAGGCACGAGCTAAACAATACTAGAAACGGTATCTACGAATCACTTACGCGTATTAGCTACTCCACGAGTCTGCGCATTCTCCACGGTCATGCTGGTAGAGCATCTCGTGTTGATCTTGTAGGAACCTCGTTGCTTGCTGGTAGATCCATTACTCTGCATCTAAAATAAACGATAAGGGGCGCACAGGAATCAAGGCAAGATGCAAGTCAAGGAATCAGTTTAAATCCGAGATAGATGTCAAGAACGATTCAAGCAAGTGGATGAGATCCTAAACTTATCCTTATCTTATTGCAGGCCTGTTCGGTCCCTTAGTTGAAACCGAACAATTTAGTCGTTGACCTGCATGGGCCACCATAAAAACGTGTCACGACCCGCACCCGGATATTCGGGCACGAGTACGTGGGTACGTCTAGCTTACGCAGCAGTGTCGGCGGTAGTACGCTGTCAGGTCATAATCACAGGTAATTTAGAATCTATCTTATCCACAGTAAAGTAAATAGACAAGGAAAATAACAAGAAATAGGAATGCTAAGATTTTATAAACAAAATGTGACAACCAGATCCATAGTTTATTACATAACCAGAAGATAAATCGGGGACAAACCCGATTACTATGCTGGAAGGAAATACTAGCTAACTGGCTACTACTCCTCAAAAGTAGCCACCTGGGTGGGAACCGGCTCCTCAAATGTATCATCTGCTACCTTATAGGGGCCATAATAGGTGGGGGCATAATCCTCATCATCGCCTAATATCAACGGATCCAGTCAAGAAAAGAGCAAAATACACAATGCACAACAAGATTAAACTAAATATTTATGACAAGTAGAAAAGAACTGACTAAGTATCATGTTGAGAATATGCATAAATAAGTGATAACAATAACTAAGAGTTAATTGCTGTAAAACAGGGATATGAGTAAAACAGGAATAAATGAGACAGGAGAATGGAAACTACAACAAGACAACAGGAACTGCAACAAGACAAGAACTATGTGTGTGAACTTGTTTTATTTAGAATACGTAGTTGGCATGTAGGGGTTTATAGGCTAATCAGGCTGTCATAGACGACTAGCAGTCAGGAATAATCAGGAATAAGGCTGATGGTACAGTCGCGTACCAACAGCTAGCAGTCACGACAGGGGGAAGGGTAAACTATATGCCTCCTAGTATTCTCCCACCCGACATGAAAAGCAAGACATGAACTCCAAATCCCGACACTAAGTGTAATCATACAATGGTACTAGTAGAACAAGGAACTAATTATCACAATATAAAGATTAAACTTGAAGTGCAGGTACTTGCCTGATGTTTGGATCCCAACTACAGTTCTGTTCTTTGGGAAATTTCTAGAAATGACTTCGAATGCTGAAATAAACATTACCATCATGCTCAGAAGATATCAAATAGCTAAAAATGCCTGTCCTTGAGTCTAATTTGGAGACAAGGGCAAAAACGACAATTACGGGTCAAAACGGGGTCCGCATGTGGGCCCGCTTTGCACCGAAAAGCGTGTCAGGGTCAAAGGTCTCCAAATTCACCAAACTTAGTGTCAACAGGTCAAGAACGATGATACGAACCCAACGGAACTTCCAGAATTGGATTCCGATGAGCCGATCACAAAATCGCTCATCGAGTGGGACTTGTGGGGCCCACGACACGCGATTTCGTCAACGTTCTCAGAATCGAACCAAACTTGGGTCACAGGACCAGCGTATCGCTAAGAGTACGATGGCGCAAGTTTCGTTTCAATCCGACGATTGTACAGAAAGTTAGGGCATGATTTAGGAAAGGCGGATAAGTGGCGTTGTCCGCGGATACGCGTTGATCCCGGTGTGCACGCACACCCGAATCGACTTTCGCAAAATCCTACACATCCGTATCAATGACGCGCACGTATCTGTGAAAACCGCGCGTGACCAAGTCGTCCCATTTGGCGGGGCGTACCCAGTTCCGGGGTGAATCAGGTCGTTGTTTTTCCTGTTTTTGGATCGCGGTGTGCGATCACCATAGGACGCGATGCCCCGAGCGATTTATCTGGGCACCGAGAGGGTCATACAGGCTTCACAACGCAATTTACGGAATTAAAAATGGGGCAGCGAGGAGAAAGATATGAGTACCTGAACAAGGCTCAGAAATTGAGATTTCTCGTGTCCGTGTCGTGTCCGACACGTGTCGACACGATTGGGGGAAAATTAGGGTTAGGGTTAGGGTTTTGAACTCCGGCGAGGGAAGCACGACCAGAGGAGGGCGGCGCCGCTGTTGGGGAGGCCGACCGAGGGCTGGGCGGCTGCGTCGTCGACGGCGGGGTCGAGGGCGGCTCGTCGGCTGCCGTCGGCTGCTGGGAAGAGGGGAGGAGCAGGGGAGAAGAGGGAGGAGGCTGGGGCGGCTCGGTCGTCGACGGCGAGGCGGTTCTGCGGCGGCGGCGAGGCGCTGGAGGAGAGCGGCGGAGGAGCTCGGGGGTTAGGGTGGTGGCGGTCGGGGCTGTTGGCCGGAGGGGGGGTTTAGCGTTTTTATAGGCGGATAGGGGCATCGGGTTAGCCGGGAAGGGCGGAGGAGGATGGCTACGTGGCGGAGAAGGCAGGGCGGAGCGGAAGAGGGGGGTCGACGTGGGGCTGGCCGCCGGATGCGACGGAGGACGAGGCCACGCGGGGAACGGGTCGTGGGGAGCTGGCTGGCCAGCCGGGTTGGGCAGGCGGCGGGTCGGGTTTGACCGACCCGACCCGCTAGCGGGTTGGCGGGCTGGGCTAGCCAGGTGGGCCGCGGTTCGGGCCCAGTGGGCCGGGCTTAGAAATGGGCCGGAATTAAACAGAAATAAAAAATAATAATAATAATAATAATTAATTAATTAATTAATTAATTAATTAATAAATAGTTTTTAGGTGTTTTAAATTAGGTCCGGGGCCCAATAAATTCCAAAAAATTACCCTAAGTCCAGTTTTTCATTTTACACCCAAAAATATTATTTTCATAATATTTTAATATTATTTATTAACAAATAAAAATTATTTAATAATTAGAACCCTAATTTTAATTACAGAAAATTCCCAAAAAATTCCAGAAAATTGTGAAAAAATCCAAGTTTAATATTTTTTGAAAATTCAGGGGGTTTACATGTACCACAGACAGTGCCTAATGCAATTATTAACACTTTAAATGTTTCTCAACTTAGACCAGATTTCTTTACCCTACCCCTTGCATCTGTAGTTCACTTCCCTACTTGTAGTGCCTTACCAGCAACTCTAAGGCATTGCAACCCGACCCAAGCACAGTTGTTGTGACTTCTCCCTTTGGCAACAACCCAACTGTTTACAGTCTAACTAGTATACAATAGTGCTAACTGCACTCTGATGCACATCATCTGTCCTGATATAATTATATGTGGTCTGATACACACATGCACACAATTATATATATAACACAAGGCACACACACACACACACACACACTACACATCTAATGAGTACGGACACAATTCCTCTACTACACACAGTCACACACAATCATACATACTCAACAATATATATATATATATATATATATATATATATATATATATATTATGTACTATATGATACACATGCACTAAGTGCATTAAATCGAATAATTGGAGCATATGTATGTGATATTCTAGGATACACCCTTCCCAAGAGCCAAAACCCCCAATACTCACCAATTACTATTTATACATATCAATTACATCTATATACAACTAAAGTAATTAATTACACTGGAGATTGAAGAGTAATTATACCATCATGCACAAAACCTCCAAAATGGGTCCCTGTTTCATAGCGTATCATAAAATACCATGATACATCTACTCGTGTCCAATTGTGGACCCGTATCTTATCTTCCACTATCAATCTAAGTTTAATTAAATGTCATTGGCCTAAACACAAAAACTTGGTGCACTAATATCGGAATTCTCCAAATTGAGCACAAATCTTCATGTAGAAGTCATAATAGGGGTCAAATGAACCTAGTTCTTGTTTCTATGGGTATCCCTAAACCATGTATATCTTTCTAATGGTCAAATGCATGAATTAGAGTCTAACTGAAAGAAAAATTTAGAATTATACCTTTTGGAAGATGGATTCTGAATGAATGCTCAAATAGACACAATTAGGACACAAGCTCCTTACCAAATCCTCCTTCTCTAAGTGCTTATTGCAATCCAAGATCCAATGCTCCTTAGATGATAAAATTGGAAGGGAATAAGAGTGAATTAAGGAAATTTGGTACAACGATGAGTTAATTTGGGGAAGAACACAATTGGGGATGTTATGGAATAAAGGATGGAGAGGAGCGAGTGTATTCTCCCTCCAATAGTGGTCGGCCCCTTTTCTCCTCTCTCAAACAACACTAAATGATAAATATGCCCCAATAATTTTTATATAGGTAATTAATTAGGAGGGCTATATTAGGAAGCATCTAATTCTATTGAAAGTTTAATTAAATTACCTAATTAATGAAAATGGTTGAGTCTAATGGGCCTAGCCTAAATATAGGGTTCAATTTGTCATGACAAGTCTAACTAGGTCCTCTAGGGTCAAGTCCAATAAATAGGCTAGTCACTAACCATTAAATAAATAGTACTATATCTAATATATAATGCTAACACAATATATTGTATATTCACACAATATATATAATATAAATAGACAAAAATACTCCTATCTAGAAATATTGTAGTAACAAGTCTACCCTGCTTAGAAAATTTTTGTCCTCAAAATTAAATAAGGAACTATCACTACAACAATAATCACAGCAAAAAATGAAGTAATCCTATGGCTCAAAAAGATAAGGGTATCGCTCACGCATCTCGGCTTCCCTCTCCCCGGTAGACTCTCCTAGAGAGTGATGCTTCCATGCGATGCGTACTAAGAGAATCGTCTATTTTTGTAGCACCTTCTTCCTGCGATCCAGAATCTCCACCGGCTGCTCTGGATAACTGAGAGTTGGATCCACCTTGATATTTGAGTGATCTAATAAATGGCTAGGGTCTGCCACATATTATCTCAGTTGTGACATGTAGAATACGTTGTGTACTCCTTCTATTACAGACAGTGTCACGACCCGCACCCGGTGTAAGGGTACTAGTCGGAAACAACGTCCAGCCTACGCCACAGAATCGGCGATAGAATACTGTCTTGATAATCTATCTAATAATATAATGAACCACCAATAATGATAGTATACTCAATCATAGAACTAAGAGAGAAATGAGCACGAATCAGATAAGAATAGAATAGTCACAATACAACTCATGAGTCTAAAATACATCAATGAGTCTGAAGAAATACAAAAATAAGCTGGAGACAAATCCAGTACAAAGAATACTACGAAGCTACAACTCCAGGGTCAACTGTCTCAGTTGGGATAAGTCCCTCTTGAGCCAGGGTCTCAGAATCTAAACCCACAATATCCTGGGGTCCATAATAGGTAGGGTACCACTCCTCAGTGTCATCTGGAAAAATATATCCAGTCAGGAAAGGAGCAGAGTACATCTCTAACAGCAGTTCTAATTAATGATAAAAACTATGTAATAGTAAATAGCTGTGGATAAACAAGATGCACAATAGATACAAGAGATAAATGTACGATAAGGAAATACTGGAAATAAATACAATAATGAACAATATGCCAATGGAACAATAATACTAATGACTAAGTGTGTGAGTGCTAGCTTAACATGTGATCGGCTTGGGCAAGATGTAATGCGGCCTGGCTAATCATATGTGCGGTGCATGATCAACACTATTCTGTAATCTGTACTTTATTCAATAGGGATATTGATCACATATCTATAATAATACTCCCCATCCCCAACTGGTATAATAGATCCAACCACGGTATGCTATGGCACTAGATTCCCCAAGTAGAGAGCGACTCCTCCCAAAAATCGGTGTCTGTACATGTACAAGATAACCAATAAAATAATACTTGCACCATATACACCATATACCAAGGAATAACATCTCATAACGAGATTCGGATATACCAATCCGTGTAACCATAGTGTCAAGAGAACATGGATATCTACACTAGATACAGTGAACATAGAGGATATCATAAATAAGAAACTATCAGAGAATGTACTCGCCTGAAGTCCAATGAACAGTCTCACAGATGTCTGACTCGATGCCTCGAAGACCTAGATATGGAATACAACATCAATACAAGGTCCCGAAAAGAGAACAAGTTAAACTAGTCAACTTCTAGGTCAATAAGTCAATTCTAAGTCAAAATTCAACTATGGTCAAACCAAGGTCAACTATCTATTTCTAGGTTGCACAAGTCTAGTACCAAAATCTTGGATCAAAAATACTACAATCTAAGTCCTAGGAACCATAATCTAAAATATTAGGATACCGTATCTTCGGATACGTGAATCCAAGGTAAACCTCACAATACATATATATTAATAATAATGTATAATAATATAGAATATTAATATTTACAATAATTAGGAACCATGGTTTTGAACCATCTTGGTACCCACACAAAGTAATGCTCAAGATACATAGATATAGTATTTACTCTTATACATAATATATTATATATAAACTAATATATTATACAATTAAAATTATAACAATACTAGTATATATCTCACAATACATATATATATATAATTATCATATATAAAATATAAACTAAAACTGCCTAACTGTCACTGAAAATAGTGTGTTAAAACACTAATTTTCAATAAACAGACCCTTTAGTGACAGTTCCAACTGTCACTGCAAAAGCCGTCGCCAAAACCGCTGTATAAAAACCCACTGTCACTTAATTGGTGACAGTTAACAACTGTCACAGAAAACCGTCGCCACTGCTGTTCAAAAACCCGCCCGCAACATTAATGACAGAACTGTCATTAAATGCTCAGTGAGCTACAGCGGCTGCTGCTGCTGTTTAATGACAGAATCTGTCATTAATGCAGCTGTCGCCTAAAAGTAAATAATATATATAAATATATATATATATATTAATATATAAATA
Organism: Iris macrosiphon; assembly: GCA_036927795.1. Taxonomy (NCBI): domain Eukaryota; kingdom Viridiplantae; phylum Streptophyta; class Magnoliopsida; order Asparagales; family Iridaceae; genus Iris; species Iris macrosiphon. The sequence continues at coordinate 100,284,501 of JAYESA010000013.1, read as the reverse complement.
TATAAATCAATATATATATGTAAAACAAAAAAATAATATATACTTATATATACATAATTCTATACATATAAATAAATATTAAAAGCTACAATACACATTCCATGTGCTAATGTACATATTTTAACATGGCTAAAAGCACACATAAAAAACATTCATTTATATACAATTAATTATATAATAATTATAAATAATATAATCACTCATTTAAAAACATAAATATATTTATAAAATATTTATATATAATTTATTTTATTAACATAAATTGTAACATATATAAATGCATGTAAAGAAAGCTACATATATATTTATACATTATATTAGTATACCTACAATACATATTTCTAAGCTACCAAAAATATCATACTAAATACACTATAATAAATATATAACATCTATATATATTTACTAATTATAATTCAAGAATTAAAGCATAAATAATTAGATCTATACATAAACACACACAAATGGAGAGTATCACACCGTATCCCACTAGATCTAGGATACGCATGCGACACGAGTCCAACACACAACCAATTGTACCCCGAAGGACACAAATAAGTCACAAATATTATTTATGAACAAATCAAAGTATCAAATATAGATCTATGTGTCCGTATCAAAATACGACATGTACAAAGTCCCGTGTCGGAGGAAAAACCCCCAAAACAACACGTATCACCAAATTGTTAGGATACGACCTACACGTACCCAATTGTGGATATGACACTAGCCCCAATCACATAAGCACATGCCCAATTGATCTATAGGATCAATTGACACACACAACAAAATATCAATTCGGAATTCCCCCAAAATTGACACAAAAAGCACCATAACTTTCTCCATGGGTCTCCTATAAACACAAAACCAAGTCCTATGGGTAGTACATACATATGGGTTGATTTAAAATGATTGAATCCCAGATTTAAAAGCTAATTTAAGGGAAAAAACTGAATTATACCTATTGGGAGATAGATTCCCAATAAAACCTCCAATTGAGATGAAATTGCTTCCAAATTGTAGATCCTTGCTCCTCTTTGTAGATTCTTGTTTCCTCCTTCTAGATCCTTACTTCTCAACTTTCTAATGGTGAATTGGAAAGGAATTGAAATAAATTTGGTAGGGAAATGGAATGGGAATGAAAGGAATTTGGTAGTGGAAAATTCTAGATCTAGATTTGGAATAAAAATAAGAGGAGAGTGAAATTTCCCCCCTCTTTTAATAGGCCGGCCCCTACCCCTTCCTCAAGCAATTATGAAATATCCAATATACCCCTTGGGGCCTCTCATGAAGAAATAATTAAGGAAGGAAGCTTCTAGTCTAATAATTTAATTAATTTAATCCATCTCCTTAATAATGGGCTTTCTAAATGGGCCAAGTCTAACTAATTAATTCATGTTGGTCCATGGGTCCAAACTAAACTAGTTGGGTCCACTAATATAAGTCCAAAATAATTAAATAACATCTAGCAACAATTAAATAATATAACAAATAATTATTTACCATGCACAATATTTAATTAAATAGAAAATGACTAAAATACCCTTTCCTAAAAATGTGGTAGTGACAGACAGCAAGTCTAGTCTGTAGGCTACTAAACCATCCCTCGCAAGAATACCTAAGGGTCCGATGTACTGTGGACTAAGCTTCCTGCCTCCACCAAAGTGAATCGTGCCCCATGTCAGAAAAATTCATAAGAACACCAAATCACCAACCTAGAACAAAACACAGCCTAACACTCAATCTAAAACAAGCAATCACAAGCAATACAAAATTAAACTTATACCTCAAACTCCAAAGATCTTCGGTCGATGTCGGCCCAATGCCGATGTCTGTCCGGCGTCACCCAAAGTCTATCTCTAATGAGCTTCACTTTCTTAACTGCATCCACAACCATCTCTGGCCCTAAAAAGGCTCTCTCACTAACATAATCCCAACATAGAGGAGTGCGACATCTCCGTCAATATAAAGCCTCGAATGGTGATATCTCAATGCTGGCCTGGTAACTGTTGTTGTAAGCAAACTCTACCAGGTGAAGATGATCCTCCCAAGAGCCCCTGAAATCCAAAACATAAGTACAAAGCATATCTTCGAGAGTCTGAATAGTCCTCTTCGATTGTCCGTCAGTTTAGGGGTGATATGTGGTACTAAACTTGGGCTGGGTGCCCAAGCTAGCATGCAAACTCCTTCAGAAGTGGGATATGAAGTAACTATCCCGATACGAGATGATACTCACAAGAACTCTATACAATCTGATAATCGGTCGCACATACATCTCCGCCAGCTTCTCCGTAGACGTACCCACTTTGAATGGCAAAAAGTGAGTTAATTTGGTCAACATGTCTATGTTGACCCAAATTACGTCTTTTTCTCCCGGAGGACGCGGAAGCCTCGAAAAAAATCCATGGTCACATGCTCCCACTTCTATTTTGGGATGGATAAAGGCTGAAGTAAACCTCCTGGCCTCTACGTCTGTGCCTTTACCTACTGGCACACTAGATACCTTGATGCGAAGCATGCCACCTCTCGCTTTATAACATACCACCATAAATGCTCCTTCAGGTCTCTATATATCTTGTTGGCATCTGGATGCATCGAGTACTGAGATCGATGTGCCTCCTGAAGAACCTTCTCGCTCAACTCTTCACTCGAGATACATAATTTGGTACCGTACCACAATGATCCATCATTAGTGATGATGAAGTCCTCTGATAATTCCATCTGAACCTGTACCCTGATACTCCTTAGAGACTTATCGTCATACTATGTAGCCTTGATCCTATCCATTAGCTGATATTGTATCTATAATCTCCATATATGTGCCTCAATACCAGGAACTAGCACATCAATGCCCAAACTCACAAGATTGACCAATAAGTGTCTATCCGTAGTCAAGTACATAGCCACTGGGCACCTACTCCGGACATCAGCGATATATTTGCCTTTTCTGGATGGTACTGCAATGATATGTCAAAATCCTTCATCAACTCCAACCACCGTCGTTGTCTTATGGTCAGCTCTTTCTGTGTAAATACGTACTTCAAGATCTTATGGTCCGTAAAGATATCTACTCGCTCTCCGTACAAATAGTATTTCTATAACTTTAGAGCAAAGATGATCGCTACCAACTCTAAATTATGGGTAGGGTAATTCTTCTCATAAGTACATAATTACCTGGAAACATAGCCAATCACCTTCTCATTCTGCAGTAAGACACAACCAAAACCATTTTCTGAAGCATTACTATATATAGCGAATATACCTAACCCCGATGGCAGCGTCAACATTGGAGCTATCGTCAATCTCTTCTTCAGCTCATCAAAAGCGGCCTGACAATCCTTAGTCCAGACAAAATCCACATCCTTCCTAGTCATCTTAGTCATCGGCTCTGCAAACCTGAAGAAGTCTTGTTCGAACCTTCTGTAATAACCTGATAGTCCAAAAAAACTTCTGATCTCTGCTACTGAACTCGAAGTAGCTTACGACTCCACTGCTAAAAAATTTTTTGGGTCAACCGAGATCCCGTATCTTGTCACCACATATCCAAGGAATTTAATCTTGTCAAGAAAGAACTCACACTTCGAGAGATTACCATAAAGCTCCTTCTTCTTGAGAGTCTCCAGAACTATCCTTAAGTGCTCCTCATGCTCCTCTGGGTCTTCGAATACACCAAAATATAACCAATAAATACTACCACAAACTTATCAAGATATTGATGAAATACCTTATTCAGCAGATTCATGAATAACGTCGGGACATTGGTCAACCCAAACAGTATCACCATAAACTCAAACTGGCCATGCCGAGTCCGAAAAGCTGCCTTCGGAATATCCTCCCTCTTCACTTCACCTGGTGGTAGCCTGACCTCAAGTATATCTTTGAAAATACTTTTACTCCACTCAACTAATCGAAGAGATCATCTATCCTCGGCCGCGAATATTTGTTCTTGATAGTGACATTGTTCAGAGCCCAGTAGTCGATACACATGTGAACCGACCCATACTTCTTTGGTATAAATAATATCGGAGCACCCCTTGGTGATAAACTGGATCTGATGAAGCCTTTATCCTATAACTCATCCACTTGCTTCTTCCACTCTGCCAGTTTGCTGTTGTTGATTCTATAGACATGCTGAGATATTGGCTCTGTGCCTGGCACTAAGTCTATAGAAAACTTGCATCTCGATCTGGCGGCAACCCCGATAACTCCTCCAAAAAAACATCCATAAACTCTACTATCAACGGATATGGCAATTCCTTTAATACCCTAATCTCCTGCAGGATAATCAGCCGTCCCCGCTAGACGAGAATCATCACGCCAGTGCTCCCATGGGATGATCGCTTTGGCCCATCTGGGCATGATATTGCATGAGCGTGAGCCACGCCCGTGCAAGTTCGTGGTTTATTAGTTGGCGGTAAGAAGTCTAAGCCACAAAGTCGCACAGATTTGTCCGAGTGCAGCAGAATTATAAACGCATAAGTAATTGGTAACAAGTTCACTAAGTCGTCGATAGCGAAAGCATTGAATAACACAAGTAGAAGTAAAAAAAACTCTTTATTTATTTAAAGAAGTGTTATAGGCGACGCATAGCCAAGATTACAAGTCACTCAAGCCTCTCTCTCTGAAACAGTAAAAGCGTGCCAAGTGGCTATAATTTATGGAATGATGTACAGGCATTGTTCCAACATTATATCTTGTATATATGCTTCTGTTTTGAACGTAATGCTCCAACGCTCCAAAGTGAACTCCATGTCTTAGCACGCACAAAGGAGGCATCCGTACCGGACGAGGTTCTTCCGTACTTTGTAAGCAATCTGGTGGATTATCAGTACATGAATGCACTATTGGGGAGGCTACTCGCCCGCTCAACAAATCCAAACACGTAATTAGGTTCTGTGCACCAACTATTTTATTGTCTTTCAAGTTGCCTTAGGATTAATTTTATGGCAAAGATTGAATAGCCTAACTCGTGTGGCAGTGCATCGTGCGATATAAGAGGAAACCCAACGAAACTTACCAACCTACCATTTGTCCTTCCCAGTCTAAGGCAAACCAAGTTAATTTAAGCACAAGCATTCATTTATTGAAGTAAGGGGCAATAAGATGTGCAAATACGAGTATCGTGGGCGAGGTTATGTTTCGGTTGCACGAGTTATACGAAATATCAGGTGTGTTGCATAAGATATTTAAGTGTTCAATCCAATGTACAAGTATCTCATAACCATGATCGTTCAGGCATTTATAATATTCTTGACCCAATCCAATGACTCGCACGCGGATAGCCGCTAAGAGAGGATGACTTATCTATATAAACAATTGTCGCTAGCAAAGCCATAAAGGATGGGTCATTGACGAGGATGGAATGCAATAAAAGAACAAGAGGTACTACAAATATCATGCCAATACGATAGACCCCGGGTCATTGACGAGAGTAGAAAGCTACGAAAAGTATAAGGTGCATCGCAAACCATCCCGCTAATACGATGGACCCACTAGCAAAATGGTGCAGCATGAAGCGCACACGCCATCCTGCTATATGATATGTGTTACATCCGGATCGGATCAGCCACGCTGCCCCAGAAATCGTCCATGGAACGAGATCCGAAGATCATCTTTTTTAAGTTGTCTGCGACATGCAGGTCTGGGTCTTTCCAAATCCATAACACAAGTACAAGGGGTGTTTTTCTCTGAACGAGTATTGCTCTACGAGCAGTGATTACTTAATTTACTTAACATAATTCTCGCTCAGATATAAACTTGACATAATTTTCATTCCTTGATTCAACTTGCCTTGATGCATGCCCTTGATTTGGGGATTGCCTTGGTGACCTAGCGGTCCCGGATACTTGCAGGTTTAATTGCACAGAAGGACTATTTGATAGTCTTCTAGCTGACTCAATGCATGCACAATGCGTGATAGTGTTACTTACTTTTGGCATAAGTTTTGTGAGGCAAACATTGAGTCATGGCAACATATAAGTAAGCAAGCATGCATTTGTTATAAACATAAGCATTCACGTAGCTCGGGCCCGAAGGTAAGCCGAGGAGTGAAACCGTAAAGGGACTTCCCGAGTGACATGATCTAGGGTCGTGTAGTGTAGACAAGTAAACAGTGCACTAAGAAGAGCATATACATATCTTTCTACTAGAGGAAAAGCGGGGTCTTATTGCACAAGGCAAATGTAGCATGCGAGGATATGTATATAAGCAATGTTACATTTCCATATTCTAGCATAAGAAATACAAGTTGGGATTATTCTCTTAGCTAGGTGCATTGTATTCTTATTAGCATGCAGTGGGTGATTCACCTAGCAACTAGCATGTATCATTCTATATTTTAAGTATGCTGGCTAAGCAAAGACAAGTTTATTGTAGCCACCCACCTTAGCGATGATTTACCTCGGTCGAGGGATACTCCGAGCCAGCCTCTGAAAGCCTAAGCCGAACTCCTGAAGGGACAAGTCTGGATATACATTGCCTCAAACGAGTATTTTCGCCTGAGCAAAGTGGGTCGGGTTATTGTACTTTTGTAGTTTGAATCGGCAGTCCGCTTGAGCGGAACGGGGTATTACATCATGCATCACTCAAAAAATGTCTCGTCATCGAGACCTCCTGAGGGAAGGCTGTTTTATAGCCTTATCGAATCTTATCCCTAGCGTAGCAATCGATACAACTAGACCCAATTTTGAACACAATCTCATACACGTTCCTTACATCGTATTGCGTGTATACTGAGTCAGTCTCATTTGCGTCTTAGCGCGAGAAATATTGCTTAACGCAAGGTACGTTATGATCTATCTAAAAAGATGATCTAAAGCTGAGGCATCTTATACAAGTCATCATACTTGTTCATTTGGATATTCATTTGTGCTAGCATCGAGATCAGCATATCGTGAGTCTAGATCGTACACATATTCGAAGTGCACCTCTAGCATGAGCACGCCAACTAACTCGGCGATAGCGAAGTCTTAGCACTCGAGTTTCACACCTGTCACCCCCATATTTCAGATTAGGGGTATTTTTGACTTTTTATAATTAATTTATAAATGATTGCATGATAATTAATTATATTTAAATTGCTGTGATTTTTATTTGATGGTTGCACTTTATCGTTGCTTCGATAATTAGAGTACTACACTAGCCATTGTCTTCCAACAGATTTTATACCCTTGTCCTAGACATGCCAGACTATTATTTTGATCCTTTTGTGACTCATAATTATGTCTTGTTGTGTTTCATTTTAGGCGCACAACATTCGTCACAAAAGACTATATTTAATTCTATATAAATCAAACCTTGTACCCTTGTGTGTTCCAATCGAAATTGGAGACACAATCTTGACCCATTTTGAGCAACCCAAATTAGGGTAATATTCTATCCTGAGTCTACTTTATTCATGACACTTGTGTCCCACTTAAATTCAGTCCCTTGTACTTCTAATTAAATTTAGAACACATATTGCATTTATTTTAATCAATTAAAAACCATAATCCTAACTTTGTGTAATTTTCCAATTATTGGGCACTTTTGTGCAAAATGCATTAGGGTGTCTACCCCATTAGACACGACACGTAAATAAACTAAATTCTCCTTCATGTGTACTTTTCTATAATTTTCGGGAGTGTGCAAATTGTGACATTGATCTCTTTGAACCATGGCCTCAAAACCTTGAACCAATGCATCATGGCCATTCATTTTAAATTTATTTGAATCCTAACCATTGAAAATATCCATGAGAAGACCCTTTTTCCAAGGAGTTGACCAAAGTCAACCCTTTCTAGGTCAAACCAAAACCCCCTTTCATATATAAACCAAGCATCAGCCGTAACCCCACCTCCCCTTACTATTCATCACCACTTTCATCATCTTTCCCCATCACCGTCGACCTCAACCTCGTTGGAACGAACCCCCCTCACCGTCGTCTTCCTCCGCACAATGCTAAAATCGTGAGCCCCGACCAACTCTTCTCCACCCGCTTCCACGACGCCGGACTTCGTCAGGCGACCCGCTGCCCAACACCCCCACAACCCGACAAACTCCAACCGCCTGAATCTGTCGTGAACCGCCCGCAGCCGTCGTTCTCTTCCACGTGCACGCATACCTGAAGCCGCTGAACCCGACTACATCGACATGATTCCTCCAACCGCTGAACGCCGGAAGCCTCATCCCACGACCCGCCTGCTCTCGCCTCAAGAGCCTGAGCCACTTCCGATAACACCCGAGCACGAACGCCTGAACGCCGGAGACCCACAACAGCCGCTACCATCTTGATAAAGCCCACGTCTATCGGAGATCGATCGAAGACGCTGCCATCCCACTGATCGCCGGAGTTCAACCCAACTGCCCTCGACCGAATACCCTGTGACGACCTCGACGCATATGCCTCATCCCACGTACCCAGTTCGAGTCCCCTCTCGCGTACGTAAATGCGCACACGCGTATTTTATTGTCATGTTTCATACATATTTAACCTTGGTGTATTTAGTATATAATGGTATATTGGTGTATTGTTAGTACATATTATATCTCTATATGTATATGAACCTAATTGGTATATATGTATGTTATAAGTACTAGTATATGTTCAAATGTATTTGGTATGTATATATAAAGTATAATTCTTAATTAGTATATATACATATATAGATGTATTGTATGTATCTCCCTAATATATGTACAAGTATTGATTCTATTTTAAAAAATATATATATATACATATATCTATTATATATTGTAACCAATGGATATTATGTATATGTTAGTTCATATTATCTACTATGTCTAGGTACTAGATGACTTGAATGTAACCACGGATACCCCGTAGTTACATTGACCTGTGACCAGATAACATGTTAGCAGACTGCCATATGTACACTGACGTACTGGCAAGACCGTATCATTGACTGTCTATTATGCACAGCAACTACAGACATGACATCCTAGCGCAGTCTCTGAGATCATTGTGTTTGATTTTGTGTTAGTGTAATGTCTGATGCAATATTATATGATATGATATGTCTATAGGACTGTTGGATCATTCAGACGATACTTTGGAACCAGGACATTGGTATTGCCAGCTAAGGACCATATGACACCCTCAATCTTTAGCTAATTACCATTCGTCACTTTGTCTCGACGAACCAAATCTTCTGTAATCCTTAAAGTATCTCGAAGCCCCTCCTCAGCAAGTTCCCGACGATCCAACTTCTGTCAAATATCCCTCGAGCCCGTATCTGATGTATGTGGCCTGCTTGTACAACTCAACAGCTTGATCCTGTATATACCATAATTTAAATCTCATCGAGCTAGTCGTTGGGAACCCTTCGTAAGCATCCAATCTTTGTCCCCAAAAAAACTGCGACAGCCATTATCCGTCAGCCTCCCTACCAAAACTAAGTCATAGTGCAAACTTGGTATATTTTGCTATAGTGATAGCAACCCTTCTTCTGGTCCACAGTCATCCTCTTCTCAAGCTCCGTTGTCAAGTGCACATCACCGATGCCTACAACTGTAGTCGTCCCCTTGTTGCCCATTTTTGTACGTCCAAATATGCCACCGGGGTATAACATGAAGATCCTCCTATATGGAGTGGCGTGATACGATGACCCCGTGACCATGACTCGATCGCCATCATGTCACATGACACAAGTTTTCTTTGCGTCGGTTGCTGCGACAATGAGATCTCCCATAGCCGTGAGATCCTCCTGATCATCCTTGCCTTTGGCCTTCTCATATTTGAGCTTCATGCAGTTTCTCTTGATACGACCCCTTTTGCTATAATGATAGCAGCCCTCCTTGTGGTCCACAGTCGCAAGATCGTGAGAACTTTCCCCTGTCCTTGCCTATGACTTGGGTCTTCTATTACCTTAGGAAGCCAATAGAGCGGACTCCTACTACGATTCCACTTGCTTACGTCTGATATACTCTCTCAACAAAATGCTTTTGACTGCCTCCATCGTGACAACTCCACCAGGTGCAGAGTTATTCACCGACACTACCTACGTCTCCCAGCTTTCGGGCAGAGAACTCAAAAAAAGGGCCTAAAGCACATCATCAATCACCATCTTTATTGCAGACAGCTGATTGATAATACCTTGAACCTCGTTCAGATTTTGTGCCACTGGGCACCCTTTGTGTACTTTAAGATGACGAGTTGGACAAAATTATTTTAAGGGGGGTAGACTTGTCACTACCATATTTTCTAGGAAATAGTATTTTGGTCATTTCATAATTAATTAAATATTGTGCATGTTATAAATTTATTTATTAATATTTATTTTTAGATGTCAGTAAATTATTTTGGAGTTGTGTTAGTGGACCTAACTAGTTTAGATTAGATCCATGGACCAACATTTAATTTTAGTTTGAATTGAGCCCAATATTAAGCCCAATCATTAGGAGGAGGATTAATTAAGTCAAACCAATTAGACTAGAACCTTCTCTCCTTAATTATTTCTTCATGAGAAGCCCCAAGGGATATTTTAGACATTTTATAGTAGCTTGGGAAGGAGGAAATTTGGCTGGCCATATATTAATGGAGGAAAATTTCTCTCTCTTTATTTTTTATTTTAAATCTAGATCTAGAATTTTCTCTTCCAAATTTTTTCATTCTCACATCAAATTTCACCCAAATTTCTTCTAAATTCCTTCCCAAATCACTATTGGAGGCAATTAGAATAAGGAAGAAGCAAGAACCTAAAAGGAGGAAGCAAGAATCTACAAGGAGGAGCAAGGATCTACAAGTTGGAAGCTATTTTCAATCAATTTGGAGGTTTCATTAGGAATCCATCTCCCAATAGGTATAATTCAGTTTTTCTCTTCTAATTAGACTCTAAATGTGTGTTTTAATCATTAAAAACTACCCCATATGCTAAGGCTACCCATAGGAATTAGAATTATGTTCATAGGAGGCCTAAGGAGAAAGTTATGTGATATTTTATGTCAATTTTGGAAGAATTTCGAGATTGACACATCTTGTATTTGTCAATAGGTCAATTAGACCAAATTGACATGTATTTGATTGTGTGTGGCTAGTATCGTGTCCATAATTGGATACGTGTAGGCCGTATCCCGATAATTTGGAGGTACGGGTTGATTTGGGGGTTTCTTCCGACACGGGGGTTTGAGCATGTCACATTTTGACACGGATACGTAGATGAGTAGTTAGCTCTTCGTATTGTTCAAAATTTTGATTTTAGACTTGCTCGTGTCCATTGGGATACATTTGGTTGTGTTGTGGAGCCGTATTGTAAGCGTATCATAGATTTAGTGTGATACGGGTGCGATGCACTTCACGTGTTTGTTTTATTTTATTTTAATTTGTCTTAATTATAGATATTATAATATTATAATTATTATTATTATGTGAGATATATGTATATATATATTTATATGTATGATCTATAATTCTTGTTGATGTGTTGGTGATCATGGTAGAGTAAGAGTTAATGTGCTTCTCTAATATGGTAATATATATATATATATATATATATATATATATATATATATATATATATATTGTGTGTAGATGTGTATATATATATATATGTGAGATATAAATTTATGTGTGTGAGCTTAAGGGAAAAAGAAACAATGAAAAATAGTGAATAAAACAATAGAAAACTATGAGAAAAGCAATAAAAAGCAGTGAGAGAAAAGTAGTGAGAAGTTAAAAGAAGCAGCAGAAAGCAGAAGCAGCAGCAAAAGCAGAAGCAGTAGAAGCAGAAACAGAAAGCAACAGCTTTTCAAAAAGCTTGTAAGTTAGTAAGTTAGTAAGGCAGTAAGCAGCAGCGGCAATAAGCAACAACTTTTCAAAAAGCTGGTAAGTTAGTTAGTTAGTTATATATATATATATACTAATTTACTAGCTTATCAAATAAATTATATATATAAGCTAGTTAATTTATTTGATAAGCTAGTAAGCTAGTAAATTAGTGTATATATATATATATATATATATATATATATATATATATATATATATAGATTAATTAGTTTATATTAATAAGCTAGTAGTTTACGTATATATTGTAAATAAGTTGGTATATATTATATATGAGATTTATATATGCATAAGTACTAGTTAGTATTAGTTAGTATTATTTCTAGATTACCTTAGGGTACACCAAGGTAATGAGAGGGGAGATATCTTAGGTATGGGTATGGAATATCCGAAAGGGTATGTTAGTATATAGTTAGTATAGTATTGTTATAAGTTTAAATACATATTAAAGTATAGTGAGGTGTATGGGTCGTAGTTATATGTTTGATATTGAATTACCTTATGATACCTAGGTAATGTCAAGGTATTGGGTTTTACTCAATGTATTGGGTTTGAGCATCATGATGGGAGTTAGGTGGTGTGATACCACTTTTGATTCAAAGCCAAGGTATCCACTTAGCATTGGTTTAGTTAGGAGTATTATATATTATTGTTTGCATACATATTATAATATTTTTATATCTAATAAATTGCGTTTCTTATGATACGGTATCTTGTTGGTTTCCTAGTATCCTAGTATAGCTAGTATGGCCTAGTTACATTGTGTATGGACCAAATATCCTAGAGATGGACTCATACAACCTAGAAATAGCTAGTTTGACCAAGTTTGACTAGTTTGACCTAGAGTTGACATAGTTTGACTGTTTTAACTTAGAAATAGGTTTATGACCTATAAGTTGATTAGTTTAACTTATTTTCATTCCAAAATCTTGTATTGATATAATATTCCATATTTAGGTCTCCGAGGCACCATACCGGACATCTTTTATACTGTTTATCATATTTTAGGCGAGTACATTCTCTGATAGTTTCTTATTTATAATATCCACTATGTCTCTTGTATTTATTATAGATATCCTTGACTTCTTGACAAGATGGTTACACAGATTGGTATATCTCGTTCTCGTCATGAGATGTTATTCCTTGGTATTTATGGTATATCTTGTGCAAGCCTTATTTCCTTGTTCTTTTTGTACAAATACAGACATTGGTTAATGAGAAGAGTAGTGTCCTTTTTGTGGAATCATGTGTCATAACATAACATGGTTGGATCTACTATACCAGTCGGGGGCAGGGAGTAAGTAGTATAGATATGTGAACATACCCTCCTTGTGCATGTCTTGTTCCTTGAATAGTATTAATCATAAACCATACGTATGATTAACCATGCCATAATCCTTGTGCAAGTTTCCAAACCGATCACATATTAAAGCTGGTACTCACTCACTTAGTAGTAGTATTTCTTGTTAATTCCTATGATGCTTATTCTTGTATTTATTTCCATTATTCCTTTATTGCATATCCCTTGTACCTTTATATTGCATCTTGTATATTTGCTCTATTTACTGTTACATAGTTTATATTATTTATTTGAACTGTTAGAGATGTACTTTACTCCTTTCCTAACTGGATATATTTTTCTCTAATGACACTGAGGAGTGGTACCCGACTCACTACGGGCCTCAGGATGTCGTAGGCTTTAGAACCAGAGACCTTGGCTTAGGAGGGTCTTATCCCGACTTAGACAGATGACCCAGGACTTATATCATAATAGTTAGACTCTTTTGTACTGGATTTGTCTCCATCATTATTATTAGTATTTTTTTGACTCATTGGATATTATTTGTTGTGTGAGCTGTATTGTGACTCTTCTATTCTTTTATCATATTCATGCAATTGTTCCATCTTATAGATCTGTGATTGAGAATTTATATTTTATTAATATATCTTGATTGCTAGATAGATAGTTTACCCAAACAACGTTCTACCGCCGATGCTGCAGCATAAGCTGAGCATTGTTCACTACTCGTGCCCCTACATCGGGTGTGGGTCATGACACATTTTTAGTGGTGGCCCATGCAGGTCTCTTCGGGGTCACAATTAGTGCAATTCGTAGTTGTACTCTTATTTGAGTGCTATTACTAGCCTGTTTCAGGATATAGGATATAGGATATAGGCTATAGGCTGAGAATACTCAATCATATCTAGAAAAAACTTTATTTATTCATTTTAACTGTTCTTCCTTGATATTGATAATTGATCTTTAAACTTTCCTTCTTTGATTGGATTACATCATGTGCCATATTGGTTCTTTTCTTTTATTTTGCCTCAGGATGCCGCTTATGACAAGATCACAGTTAAGAGAAGCATTTTCTGAGATATCTGCGACTTTTTGAGGGCTTGCACCAGTCACTTCTTCGGTAATTGGCGCATCAGCTACGTTCTGGGGTCTACTTTCCAACTCAGAGGACTGTTCCAGCTGTATCTGAGAGACTTCCACCTTCACCTTCCGTACCTACAAATGTGACTCAGGTGTTCGCATTATTTTGAGAGATGATGGAGGCTCAGATGGCCCAGTCTGAGGCACACCAGAGGCAGACCGACGTGTTATGGTAGGGAATTAAGAGTGCTTATCAGCTTGCCTTTGTTGTAGTAGAGAGAGGAGTTCCTGTCCAGTAGTATGTTATTTCGCAGGTTGCCCAGCTTCGGTCGGGTAAAATCTAGGACTTCAAGAAGCTGGAACCTCGGGTCTTCAAAGGGACTAAGGGCATCGTGTATGTTGATGATTGGCTCGAGATATTGAGTATCTCATGAGGGTGTCCAGTCTTGCTGAGGATCTGAAGGTTGAGGCAGTAGGACTTCGGTTGTTCGACATCGTCCATACTTGGTTCAGGAATGAGCCACTTCTTGTTGATGTAGGGTAGTCTTGAGAGATGTTCAAGGACCTCTTCAAGAGAAAGTTCTTTGCTCGGGTAGACAGATTGGACTTGGAAAGGCAGTTTGAGGGCCTTACTCAAGGGAGCATATCCGTAGAGGAGTACGCCGCAAAGTTCGGTAGGCTAAACCAATTACGGAGTATTTTGTGAGGGAGCCGGAGGTTCGAGCTATCCATTTCTGTGAGGGTCTGAACTAGGAAGTAAAGATCCTTATTCCGTCTTTCGCTGAGACCTATTCGGAGATACTTGCGGAGACACGCAAGGTTGAGCGGGAGTTGGGCTTGAAACCCAAAAGAGATTGCAATTCTTTTATGGGGCTAATAGTAACACAGTGACTGCTAAGCGTCATCATTTCCAGTCCAGGCTTTTCAGCAGCCGCAGCAGCACCAGACTCCAGGTAGGGCACCATTTTACCATGCACCATAGCAGTAGAGATAATCACAGAAAGCTTCATGCCACTTCTGCAAGAAGCTCGACCATATCTGGGAAGTTTGCAGGAAGAGGTTGGAAGTTTATTTGTATTATGGTACCGAGGGACATCAGCTGAGAGAGTATCCTTCCAACCCTCGTCCTGCAGTTCAAGGAGCAGCCCTAGCTCCAAGGACGCAGGTGAGGCCACCTAAGGTACAGCCAATGGGATCGTCGCTTCCGACCCAGCAACAGCTTTATGCCCAACACCAGCATCAGGGTGGTGCATATCAGGGACGAGCGTTTGCTATGACACTCGAGGAGGACGAACCCACCGAAGATGTCATCGCAGGTTCTGTTCTTCTTGATTCCATTCCAGCTTTAGCTTTATTTGATAGTAGTGCTTCCCATAGTTTTGTATCTGTTTCTTTTGCTCTGAAGCATCATTTGGTAGCTAAGTCTTTTCTTAGGACTTGCAAGATCATGACCGGGGGAGGTATTATCCTGGTTAGTGATATTTTGAAGGATCGGAGAGTTACTCTGGGAGGTCGAGAGTTGAGTGCGTGTCTACTTGTAATGCCACTTCCAAGCTACGATATTGTACTCGGGATGGATTGGTTGAGTAGGCACCATACTAGTATAGATTGTAGAGGAGATAGAGTTTTGTTTAGCCCGCCAGGAGAGCTAGAGTTTGAGTTTTCTAGAGGAGCTGCAGAGCAAAGAGAAGGCATTATCTGTGGAGTTATGGTGGAAGACAAGAAGTTATCGCATCCGTTGATAGCAGATTTCTTGGATGTGTTTCCTGAGAAATTGCCAGGATTGCCGCCAGATCGAGATGTTGAGTTCTCTATAGACTTTATGTTAGGTGCAGAGCCAAATTCATAGCATATCTATAGAGTAAACCACAGCGAGCTGGTCGAGCTGAAGAAGCAAGTGGATGAATTGCAGGATAAGGGGTTTATCAGAACTATTTCTTTACCGTGGGAAGCCCCGGTATTATTTTTACCGAAGAAGGATGGATCAGTGCGCATGTACATTATTTATAGGGCATTGAATAATCTCACTATCAAAAATAAATACCCGTTGCTACGGATTGATGACTTGTTTGAACAGTTGAGTGGAGCCAAGGTATTTTTCGAGATAGACTTGAGATCAGGCTACCATCAGGTGAAAGTAAAGCCGGAGGACATTCCGAAGACTACTTTTAGGACTCGTTATGGCCAGTATGAGTTTATGGTGATGTCGTTTGGGTTGACTAATTCCCCGACAGAATTTATGAATTTGATGAATAAGTTATTCCTGTCACGATCCGCAACCGGCATCGGGGCACGAGAGCGTGGATACATCCAGCCTACGCTGCAACATCGGCGGTAGAACACTGTCTAAGTCATGAAACTATCTAGATAATCTCACATGAATATCCAACTCCATAAGGAGATACCGATATCACCATATAATATGGAATACTCAATCACGGAAAATAAAGCACGATGATATATCGAAGAAAATAAATGAAATACAAGACAAGTCTAAACAATAATAAATAGTCTAACCTGTAATCAATAACATCCAATCTCCAAGTATGCTGGAAACAAGTCCTTTATGTCACAGTCTGAAAAAAATATCCAGTCATGATTGGAACGAAGTACAAGCACTAACAGCAGTTCCATATATATTGAAAAAAACTATAACACAGTGTAAAGAAATACCAGACAAATATAAAAACTGGCAATAAGAAATACTGGAATAAGAAATACTAGAATAAATGGAATACTAGAGCACTGGAGCATATGTCATCATCAATATACATCTAGCAAATAAAATAGAAATATAAGTATACGCAAGAACAATGAACTGGTATATATGTGAATGTTAGTATTATGACTAGAACATGTAGAGATGCTAGATCAATATACTAGAGAAACATGTCAAGAATCATCTAACTAACTGTGTGAAATATTAGCATATCATGTGATCGGCTTGGGACTGATCAGGCTCATTACATTAATTAGCGATCATCCTTGTAAAGTCAGGCAAACCACATGTAATAGCGATGAGGCATGTAATGGTCAGGCTGTACCGACGTGAGGTATGGGTGATCTATGATGTATGTAAAATTGGGTATGATCACATAAGCTACTAATATTTCCCTGTTTTTCCCCAGCTAGCAAGATGGATCCCAATCACGACTCCTCGTGACAGGTCTCGATAATGCCAACTCGTGTAAAGAACAGTGTCAGAGTCATGTACGCTATACAACAAGAATTATAGAGATAATGAACATAATGGAAACTGTCAGAGAATATACTCGCCTGTGGTCCTTAGCTGGTATGAATCAGAGTCCAAGTCACAGTCCAAATAGCCTATGTATTACAAATTTACCATGTCAAAAGATAATTTATTTTATTTTATTTAATTCTGGAATAATTATTCTAAAATCCTATTTTAATCTTATTATTCTGATTTTTAGGTTAATTCCTAAATTTTGTCCAAAGGAACTGAATTTTATCAACTCGAGACTCATGACACGCAAATCGAGGCAATCTTTTGACCAAAAAGTCAACCGATACAAACTCAAATTTCATGCATGATTTCCTTTAGATTTCAGCATAAAAAACATGCTGGAATTTACGGCTCATCCGAATTCAAATTTGTTTGGGAATTATGGCACTTACAAATTTCGTATTGTGCACCGATGGTTAAATTCTAACTTAGAAGTTCTATAGAATTAACTGTATATAAATATTTCGAATTAAATTCTGGGAAAAACATATGTTAATGATCTTAACATTAGCCTTCCGAAACTTCAAACGGTTCATGATTATGATTCCTGGTTCTCCCAAAATCGCAAAAACAACAAAACACGTCTATTTTTAGACATGTTGTGCTCTACGAATTTTCCAGAATTTAATACTCATAATTTCGTAAAAAAAAATATATATTCAGAAATCTAACCTTAATATCGTTCTAATACAAGAAATTGGACCCCGTTTGGAGTCCGGAGCTATGCGCAATGGCTTCTGGAAGATGAAGGAACCCTAGATGGCAATTCTCCCAAATTCGGCTCAAAGAAAACCCTAGAAATTAATAACCTAAACTATTATATATAGAGAGGAGAGAGAGTGCAGCCGCAGCTCGGAGTGCCACATGGAAGCCATCCTATGCTGCCCACTCAGATCGAACTGTCAGTGTTTGATGCGGCTCGGCTCAGCTCAGTCCGACTCGGACTAGAACGCGGCTCGGCTCGCGGTCGGCTCGGCTGCACCCATACCCACCCCGCGGTCGCTGACAGGCGGGCCCCGCCCAGTTCGCTATGGGAGGCTGACGGGTGGGCCCCCTGTTGGCTGACTGGCCAGAATATTAATTATTATTTGTTTTCTTTTTCAGAAATTAGTTTTTAATTCAGTTTTTCCTAATTAACATAAAAATAAATACTAAAAATAATCAGAGAATTCCCAAAAAAGTTTAGAAAATATATTTGATTATTTAGAATCTAAAATAAATGTTTGGGATATTTTAAATTATGTTTGACCCTAAAATAAATTCTTGAAAGTCCTAGGAAATTAGGGTTACTAGTTTTTAATTAACCAAAAAATATAAAAAAATCCCGCTAGCCCCAAATTAACCTAAAAATCATGTTTAAGCTAGAATTTTAGGATACGGAGGTTACAGTTCCACCAGTACCTTGACAACTTCATGCTAGTGTTCATCGATGACATACTCATATACTCGAAGATACCGGAGGAGCATGAGGAGCATTTACATATTGTGTTGGATGTGCTGAGGAAGGAGAAGTTGTATGGAAAGCTGTCCAAGTGTGAGTTCTTTTCTGGACAAGGTGGAGTTATTAGGACATGTTCTCACTACCATATTTTCTAGGAGAGGGTATTTTGGTTATTTTATAATTAATTAAATATTGTGCATGTTGTATAATTATTTATTGTATTATTTATTTATTGTTAGATGTTAGTTTATTTTTTGGACTTGTATTAGTGGGCCTAACT
The DNA here is from genome assembly GCA_036927795.1 of Iris macrosiphon. NCBI lineage: Eukaryota > Viridiplantae > Streptophyta > Magnoliopsida > Asparagales > Iridaceae > Iris > Iris macrosiphon. Next base: position 100,265,371 of record JAYESA010000013.1, on the reverse strand, counting down.
AGTTTATATTAGACCCATGGACCAATATTTACTATTAGTTAGAATTGAGCCCAATTAGAAGCCATTCATTAAGAGGATGATTAATTTAATTAAACCCATTAGACTAGAACCTTTCCTCCTTAATTATTTCTTCATGAGAGGCCCCAAGGGGTATATTGGTCAACGCATAGTAGCTTGAGGGAGGGGCTAGGGGGGGCGACCATATAAAGAGGGAGAAAATTTCCCTCTTCTATTTTTTATTACAAATCTAGATCTAGAATTTCTCTCAACCAAATTCCTTCATTCCCACAACAAATTCCTACCAAATTTCTTCCCAATTCCTTCCTAAATCACCATTGGAGGCTAGTAGAGCAAGATATAGAAGGAGGAAGCAAGGATCTACAAAGAGGAGCAAGGATCTACAAGTTAAAGGTTAATTTTACCTAATTTAGAGGTTGCATTAGGAATCCATCTCCCAATAGGTACAATTCAGTTTTTTTTCCTTTAAATTAGGTTCTAAATTTTTGTTTTAACCATTAGGAACCACCCCATATGATGAGGCTACCCATAGGAATTGGAATTAGGTTCATAGGAGGCCTACGGAGGAAGTTATGGTGTATTTTGTGTCAATTTTGGAGAAATTCCGATATTGACACATGTTGTGTTTGTCAATTGGTCAATTAGACCAAATTGACATATGTTTGATTGTGTGTGGCTAGTGTCGTGTCCACAATTGGTCGATACTCAAGGTATTAGGTTTGAGTATCGAGATGGCTATGTAGGTAGTGAGATACGCATTGGTTCAAAGCCAAGGTATCCACTTAGCAATGTAATTAGGATTAGTATCTATAATATTGATTGAATATACATATATGATACGGTATCTTAGTGATTTTATAGTATCCTAGTTTAACTAGTATGGCGTAGTTTTCTAGTGTATGGATCCAATACCCTAGAGATAGACTCATACAACCTAAATATAGCTACTTTGACCAAGTTTGACCATTTTGATTTAGGGTTGACCTAGTTTGACTATATTGACTTAGAAATGGCTTTTTGACCTAGATGGTGACTAGTTTCACTTATTTTCATTCAAAAATCTTGTATTGATGTTATATTCCATATCTAGATCTTCGAGGTACCGTATCGGACATCTGTGATACTATTCACCAGACTTCAGGCAAGTATATTCTCTGATAGTTTCTCATTTATGATATCCTCTATGTCTTTTGTACCTAGTATAGATAACCTTGATTTCTTGGCAAGATGGTTACACGGATTAGTATATCCGGATCTCGTCATGAGATGTTATTCCTTGGAATTTATGGTGTATCTTGTGCAAGCCTTGTTTTCTTGTTCTTCTTGTACATGTACAGACATTGATTCTTGGAAAGATTAGCTACCTACCCAATAAATCCCATGTCATGATGTACTATGGTTGGATCCACTATACCAGTCGTGGGCGGGAAGTATTTAGTGTAGATATGTGATCATACCCTCCTTGTGTATGTCTTGTTTCTTATCAGTGTTGGTCATATACCGCAATTATGACTAACCAGGCCCTTATCCTTGTGCAAGTTCCTTGTACAAGTTCCCAAGCTGATCACATATTAAAGCTAGTACTCACTCACTTAGTTATTAGTATTCTTGTTCATTTCCATATTGTTCATTTTTGTATTTATTTTTATTATTTTCTTATTGTATATCTCTTGTATCTATTGTTGCATCTTATATATTCACATCTATTTACTATTATATAGTTTATATCATTGATTAGAATTGCTGTTAGAGATATACTATGCTCCTTTCCTGACTGGATATATTTTTTCCAGATAATACTGGGAAGTGGCACCCCAATCATTATGGACCTCAGCATGTTGTGGGTTTAGAGCCAAAGACCTTGGCTCAGGAGTGTCTTATCCGAACTAAGACAGACGACCCGGGACTTTTAGCACCTTAGTTATTCGTTTTGTACTGGATTTGTCTCCAGCTTATTTTTATTAGTATCTCTGACTTATTTGTTATTATTTTGACTTATGAGTTGTATTGTGACTATTCTATTATTTTATTATATTCATTTTACTTTCCATCTTAGATCTGTGATTGAGTATATTTATATTGTTGGTGGCATATTTTATTGGTTAGATAGATTACCCAAACAACGTTCTACCGCCGATGCTACGGTGTAGGTTGGGCGTTATTTCTGACTTGCATCCCTACACCGGGTGTGGGTCATGACACATTTTTAGTGGTGGCCCATTAAGGTCTTCGAGGTCACAATTAGTGCGATTTATAGTGGTGCTCTGAATTGAGTGCTATTAAGAGCCTGTTTCAGGATATAGGATATAGGCTATAGGCTGAGAATACTCAATCACATCTAGGAAACACTCTATTAATTCAATTCGACTATTCTTCCTTGATATTGATATTTGATCTTTAATTGTCCTTTCTTGAGTGTCTTACATCATGTGTCTTATTGATTCTTTCTTTCGCTTTGTCTCAGGATGCCGCCTAAGACTAGATCATAGTAAGGGAGAGCATCTTCTGTGAGATCAACGACTTTTCGAGAGCCTACACTAGTTACTTCTCCGGTGATTTATGTGTTAGCAATATTCGGGGTCCACCTTTAACTCAGAGGACTGTTCGGACTGTATCTGAGGGACTTTCACCTCCACCTTCCGTACCGACAGATGCGACATAGATTTTCACACTATTTTGTGAGATATTGGAGGCATAAAAGGCTCAGTCTGAGGCACACCAGAGACAGACCGATATCTTGTGGCAGGGCATCGAGAGTGCTCATCAGCTTGCTCGTGCCATAATAGATAGAGGAGTTTCGGTCCAGCAGCTGGTTGCTCCTCATGTGCTCAGCTTCGGCCAGGCAATATTTAGGACTTGAAGAAGATGGAGCCTAGGGTCTTCAAGGGGACAGAGGGCATCATCGACGCTGATGATTGGCTTGAGGACATTGAGTATCTTATGAGGGTGTCCCATCTTTCTAAGGATCTGAAGTTTAAGGCGGTAGGACTTCAGCTGTTCGACGTCGCCCACACTTAGTTCAGGAATGAGTCAATTCTTGCTAACGCAGGACAGTTTTAGGAGGTGTTCAAGGACCTCTTCAAGAAGAAGTTCTTTGCTTGGACATACATGTTAGACTTGGGGAGGCATTTTGAGAGCCTCATTCAGGGGAGCATGTCTGTGGAGGAATACGCTGCAGAGTTTGGAAGGCTGAGCCAATTTATGGAGTATTTGGCGAGAGAGACGGAGGTTCGAGCTATTCATTTTTGTGAGGGTCTAAACTGGGAAGTAGAGATCCTCATTCCGTCTTTTTATGAGACCTATTCGGATATACTTGCGGAGGCACGCAAGTTTGAGCAGGAGTTGGGTTTAAAGCCCAAGAGAGATCACGATTCTTTTCTGTGGGCAAACAGCAGCACAGTGATTGCCAAGCGTCCTCATTTCTAGTCCAGGCCTTTTCAGCAGCCGCAGCAGCACCAGACTCCAGCTAGGGCACCGTTTAACCAGGCGCCGTTATCACTACCATATTTTTTAGAAAAGAATATTTTAGTCTTTTAGTAATTAATTAAATATTGTGCATGTTGAATATTTATTTATTTTATTATTTATTTATTGTTAGCATGTTAGATTTATTTTGGAGTTGTATTAGTGGACCAAACTAGTTTAGTTTAGACTCATGGACAAACATTTAATTCTAGTTAGAATTGAGCCCAATAATTAGAAGCCCAATCATTAGGAGGATGAGTAATTATGTTAAACCCATTAGACTAGAACCTTCCCTCCTTAATTAGTTTCTTCATGAGAGGCCCCAAGGGATATTTTAGACTTTACATAGTAGCTTGAGGGAGGGGGCAAGTGAGGCCTATATAAAGGGGTGGAATTCTTCTCTCTCTTTATTTTTTATTCCAAATCTAGATCTAGAATTTTTCTCAACCAAATTTCAGCAAATTCCTACCAAATTTTCATCCAATTCCTTGCCAAATCACCATTAGAGACTAGTCGAGCAAGGATCTAAAAGGAGGAAGCAAGAGATCAACAAGTTGAAGGCTCATTTTACTAATTTTGGAGGTTTAATTGGGAATCCATATCCCAATAGGTACAATTCAATTCTTTTTTCTTAATTTAGGTTATAAATCTAAGAATTAACCATGATAAATCAACCCATATGCATAGGCTACCCATAGGATTTGGATTTGAGTTCATAGGAGGCCTATTGAGAAAGTTATGGTACTTTTTGTATCAATTTTGGAAGAATTCCGAGATTGACACTTGTGCTTGTCAATTGGTCCTATAGATCAATTTTTCATGTGTTTGTGTGTTTGGGGATAATGTCGTGTCCATAATTAGGTACGTGTAGGTCGTATCCTAATAATTTGGTGATACGTGTTGATTTGGGAGTTTTTCCTCTGATACGGGACTTTATCTATGTCATATTTTGACAAGGATATGTAGATTTGTGTTTGACTCTTCGTATTATTTATAAATAATATATTAGACTTGCTCATGTCCTTCGGGAAGACGTTTGGATGTGTGGTGGACTCGTGTTGCAAGCGTATCATAGATCTAGTGTGATACGGGTGCGATACAATCCATGTGTTGTGCATTTTAATTCTAGATCTATTTTTTCATTGTTCTTAGTCATTATAATATGTAATTATATGCATACCTATATATATATAGTTATATATATATATATATTTATGTGTTAGTGTATCATGTACCTATATACCTATGTATTATATATATATGTAGTGATACTTTCTAATATATAATAGCTACTTGTATAAGTTATGTTATATATATATATATATATATATATATATATATATATATATATATATATATATTTGTGTGTCATATATATGTACTTGTATATTAGATGTATATTTGAGTAGGTATTATTTGAGATTGTATAGATACATATACATATAGATATATCTGTATATATATATGTAAGTGTATGTTATCTATATATATGTATGAGTATAGCAATACCTATATGTTTATATATATATACGTGTTTGATATGTATATAGTTGAGAGAGAATTTATATGTGTATATACATAGTTGATATAGATATATATGCATATATATTCGTATATATTTGTGTGGTTTAGTATATAAGAGAGAAAAGGGGTTCAAAGCTATAGCTACAACAGCAGCAGTATTTAGCAACAGCAGAAGTATTTAGCAACAGCAACAGTATTTAGCAACAGCGGCAGCAGCAGCATTAGCGACAGCATTAGCAACAGCAGCAGCATTAGCAACAGCAGCAGTAGCATTTAGCGACAGCAGAGCAGCAGTACTAGCGACTGCAGCAACTACAACAACAGCAACAGCAGCAGCAGCGTTAGCGACAGCAGCAACAACAAAAATAGCGACGGCAACAGAAATATCAACAGCAGCAGCAGTATTAGCAACAGTAGCAGTAGTATTTGCGACGCCGACAACGGCTTTTAGCAACAATTTTGCGGTATAGTGATATTTATATATTATTTATAAATAAAAGAAAGATATATATATACATATATGATATTAGTGTATATATATATTTCTAATTGGTATTTATATACTATATTCTAATAGTTAGTTGTTAGCATATAATATTATTCGGTAGTTAGGATATATTTGAAGTTTTGGGAAATTACCTTGAAATAACTGTTAGTGTATAGTTGTTTATTTATTGAGTTATGCTCTTTATAGCTAGTGGTTCAGTTAAGGATTGAAGTATGTCTAGATGGTCAACTTTGGTTACGAAACTAATGATACTAAAGTGACTAGTAGTTATAATTAGGAATTTGGTAGATAATATAGTATGTGTTTGGTATCTATGAATGATAGGTAGTAGTTATAATTAGGAATTTTGTATTGTAGGTTAAGTATCTAGGTATTAGTATGTTATATAGTTAGTTGTTTAACATATAACTAGTAGTGGGTAGTTAGTTATATACTTGTTATTTAAATAGTTAGATATATATAGATATATATATATATATATATATACACACCTATTAGTTAGACTCTTAACTATATGTAACTATGCATATTATGGATATTGGTAGTAAGTATTATGTAGGTATTGTATTGATAGGTATTATATGTGAGTAGTTGTAGTATTTAATAGTTAGTTATGTTAGTATATGCTTTAGTTATGTTAGTATATATTTGGCATATATTTGGTATTTGGAGGTTTATATGTGTATTAGCTATACTCATGGATTTAGAATTTACCTTAAGATACCAAGGTAAATGCCAAGGTATTGAGGATACCCAAGGTATTGGGTTTGGGTATCAAGATAGAGGTTTAGTGTTGTGATACCAAGTTGGTACTGTCACGACCCGCACCCGGTATAAGGGTACAAGTCGGAAACAACGCCTAGCTTACGCCGTAGAATCGGCGGTAGAACGCTGTCTGGGTAATCTATCTAGCAATATAATGAACCACCAATAATAACAATATACTCAATCACAGAACTAATATCGAAATGAGCACGAATCAGATAAAGAATATAATAGTCACAAAATAACTCATGAGTCTAAAATAATACATCAATGAGTCTAAAAGAATGCTAACAAATAAGCAGGAGACAAATCCAGTACAAAATACTAAGAAGGTACTAAACCCGGTCATCTGTCTCAGTCGGAATAAGTCCCTCCTGAGACAGGGTCTCTGACTCTAAACCCACAACATCCTGAGGTCCATAAGGTTTATGGTACCACTCCTTAGTGTCATCTGGAAAAAATATATCCAGTCAGGAAAGGAGCAGAGTACATCTCTAACAACTGTTCTAATCAATGATAAAAACTATATAACAGTAAATAGATGTGAATATACAAGATGCATAATAGATACAATGAGATATATATATTTATAAGGAAATATTGGAATAAATATAATAATGATCAATATGTCAATGAACAAGAATACTAATGACTAAGTGTGTGAGTACTAGCTTTAACTTGTGATCGACTTGGGAACCTTATACAATATATATGTCCTGGCTAATCATACGTACGGTGTATGATTAATACTATTCAATAACAGTACTTGATAAAATAGGGTTATTGATCACATATCTATACTAAAGTACTCCCCACCATCGACTGGTATAGTAGATTCAACCACGATATGCTATGGCACGAGATTCCCCATGAAGATAGCGACTCTTCCCGAGAATCAGTATCTGTACATGTACAAGATAACCAATGAATAATACTTGCACCATATACACCATATACCAAGGAATAAAATCTTATGACGAGATTCGGATATACCAATCCTTGTAACCATAGTGTCAAGAGAACATGGATTTCTATACTAGATACAATAAACATAGAGGATATCATAAATGAGAAACTAACAGAGAATGTACTCGCCTGAAATCCAATGAATAGTCTTACCGATGTCTGATACGGTGCCTCGAAGACCTAGATATAGAGTACAACATCAATACAAGGTTCCGGAAAGAAAATTAGTTAAACTAGTCAACTTCTAGGTCAACAAACCAATTCTAAGTCAAAAGTCAACTAAGTCAACTCTAAGTCAACTATGGTCAACTGTAGTCAAACTATGGTCAACTATAGTCAAACTATGGTTAACTACCCATTTCTAGGTTGCACAAGTCTAACTCAAAAATATTGGTTCAAAATACTAAAGTCTAGGTCACAAAACCATATCTTAAATATTAGGATACCATATCTCCGAATACTTAATTCCATAGGTAAAACATCAATATATAAGTCAAATAATTATTAATAATATAGAATCCTAATTACAAACATTAAATAGGTACCTTGGTTTTGAACCAACTTGGTATCACAACATAAAACATAATCTTAATACCCTAAACCCAATACCTTGGGTATCCCCAATTACCTTGGTACTTACCTTGGTTTCTCTAGGTAATACCCAAATACTAGTTATACTATCTACCCGTAGATATATACATATACTACAATAATTATACATAGAGTATATATTAAATACTATTTAGCACATATAAATATATTTATATATATTTCAAATACCATATACATATATATATATATATATATATATATATATATATATATATATATATATATATATATATATAATATCTAATATATAAAACTGCCAAACTGTCGCTAAAGACCCTGCCCACTGTCGCTGGAGGCTGCTGTTGATATTGATACACAGTTGTTTTAGTGACAGTTTTCTGCACTATCCCGAAAAACTATCACTAAAGCTCCGGATACGCTGCTGTTTCAGCGGGCAGGGTACCTTGGTTTTCCTGAAACTGTCGCTGGCTGCTATCACTGCTCCCCTGCTACCGCTGCTGCTGCTTCCCTGCTGTTTGCTATTGTGACGCTTTTGATGTTGTTGTTGCTCCCACTGCTGCTGCTATTGGCATTTGCTGCTGCTGTTGCGACGCTCTACTGTGTCGCCTTTGCTGCTGACGCTGATACATATATATATCTATAATATATATTTAATAACCTATGTATATATAACTCACAATATATATATATATATATATATATATATATATATATATATTCCATATGCATAATTACTACTAATAATTATACATAGACCCTCACGTAGTATTATATATATAAAACACATAGTAACACACACGCATACATATTAATATGTATATATATAACTATACATACATATATATATATATATATATATATATATATATATAATTATTCACCATATATAACACACATTACATAATTATAACAACCCATAAATATTTATTTACATATGCATATTTATACATGCTACCATATTCAATTATATATACATATATAAGAATAGCTACATACAATATACATAATAAATACATAGATCTAAGACACAAGAAGCATAATTATATATACCATATTATATATATATCTATATATATATACAATTACATCTCCATGAACACAAGAAATAGATCTACATATAATTTGTACAAACACATGGAGAGTATCACACCGTATCCCACTAGATCTAGGATACGCATGTGACACGAGTCCACTACACATCCAAACTTACCCCGAAGGACACGAACAAGTCACATATATTACTTGTGAACAATACGAAGAGTTAAATACAAATCTACGTGTCCGTGTTAAAATATGACATGTACAAAGTCTCATGCCGGAGGAAAAACCCCTAAATCAATACGTATCACCAAATTATTAGGATACGACCTACACGTACCCAATTGTGTATACGATACTAGTCCCAAACATACAAGCACATACCAAATTGATCTATTGGACCAATTGACACACAACGATGTCAATCTCAGAATTCCCCCAAAATTGACACAAAAAGCACCATAACTTTCTCAATAGGCCTCATATGAACACAAAACCAATTCCTATGGGTAGCCTATGCATATGGGTTAATTTTCCATGGTTAAATCTTAGATTTAGAACCTAATTTAAGGGGGAAAATAGAATTGTCCCTATTGGGAGATGGATTTCTAATACAACCTCCAAATGTGATAAAATTGCCTCCAACTTGTAGATCATTGCTCCTCTTTGTAGATCCTTGCTTCCACCTTCTAGATCCTTGCTCCACTAGCCTCCAATGGTAATTTGGGAAGGAATTGGAATAAAATTTGGTAGGAAAATAAAGTGAGAATGAAGGAATTTTGTTGAGGGAAATTCTAGATCTAATTTCCAAATGAAAGGAGGAGAGAGAAATTTATTCCCCCTCTCTATATAGGTCGGTCCCCTTTCCCCTTCCTCAAGCTACTATGAATTGTCCAATATACCCCTTGGGGTATCTCATGAAGAAATAATTAAGGAGGAAATTTTCTAGTCTAATGGTTTAATTAATTTAATCCATCTCCTTAACAATAGGCTTTCTAAATAGGCTAAATTCTAACCAATTAATTCATGTTGGTCCATGAGTCTAAACTAAACTAGTTAGGTCCGCTAACACAAGTCCAAAATAAATAACTAACATCTAACAACAATTAAATATTACAACAAATAATTATTTATTATGCACAATATTTAATTAAATATAAAATTACTAGAATACCCTTTTCTAGAAAATGTGGTAGGGACAAGTCTACCCACCTTAAAATAATTTCGTCCTCTAAATTTAAAGACGAAAACTACCCCCAGATCATCACAAAAGAACAGAACTAAAGAACATAATTAACTATGAAAGAACATAACAATGAATAGAACATAACCAGGTAATAACATACCTCAAGGCACAAACTAATATGGATAACGTTCTCATATTTCATCCTCTCTCTCCCAGGTAGACTTCCCTAAAGAGTGATGCCTCCATGCGACGCATACCAAAGGAATAGTCTGGTTCCTCAGCAACTTTTCTCTCCGATCCAGAATCTCAATTGGCTGCTCTGGATAGCTAAGAGTAGTGCCCACCTCTATCTCCGAGTGATCCAATATATGACTAGGATCTGCCATGTACCATCTCAACTGTGATACGTGAAACACGTTGTGCACTCCCTCCAATGCAGGTGGCAAGTCTAGCCTATAAGCAACTACACCGACTCTTTCTAGAATAGTGAAAGGTCCGATGAATCGCGGACTAAGCTTCCCGTCTCCACCGAAATGAATCGTGCCTCGCATCGGAGAAATTCTAAGAAACACCAAACCACCAACCTAGAACAAAACACCACCTAAAGAACTTAATCTATAACAAACAACCAATAACAAGCACAAAACAAAATCTAAACTATACCTCTAACTCCAATGGTCTCCGGTGGCTATCAGCCCAATACCGCTGTCTGTCCTACACCACACGAAGTCTATCTCTGATCAACTGAACCTTTTCTACTACATCTAAAACCATCTCTGGCCCAAGCAAAACTCTCTCTCCAACATCGTCCCAAGACAAGGGAGTACGATACCTCCGACCGTACAGAGCTTCAAAAGGTGACATCTCTATACTAGCCTGGTAGCTGTTGTTATAAGCAAACTCTACCAAATGGAGATAGTCCTCCCAAGAACCCACAAAATCTAGTACACAACTATGCTACATATCCTCGAGAGTCTGAATAGTCCTCTCTGACTGCCCATCTGTCTGGGGATGATATGTAGTACTGAACTTCAGCTGAGTGCCCAAACTCTTCTGTAAACTCTGCCAGAAATGAGAAGTGAAACGACTATCCCGATCCAAGACTATGCTGATGGGAACTCCATGTATCCTGATGATCTGCCTCACATACATCTTTGCCAGCTTTTCCGTAGACATACCCACCTTAAAAGGCAAAAAGTCGGCCTACTTGGTCAACCTATCAATGATGACCCAAATCGCGTCTTTCCCTCCTAGAGATCGTGGATGTCCGGGCACAAAATCCATGGTAATATGCTCCCACTTTCACTCTGGAATGGATAATGACTAAAGTAAACCTCCTGGCCTCTGCCTCTCGGCTTTTACCTGCTGGCACACTAAGCATCTGGATACAAACAGTGCCACTTTCTCTTCATGTCATACTATCACACACTCTCTTGTTGGCACCTGGATGCATGGAATACTGAGAGCGATGTGATTTTTGAAACACCTTCTCATGCAGCTCCCCACTAGGCACACACAATCCAACTCCATGCCTCAAAGATCCATCCTCAGCAATGGTGAAATCAACCTCCAATCCTGCTCTCACCTGAGCTCTGATGTTCCTCAGAGATACATCCTCGTACTGTGCTGCCTGGATCTTGTCCATCAAATCTGAATGTATCTGCAATCCCTACATCTATATAGCACAACCAGGAACTATCACCTCGATGCCCAAGCTTTCCAAGTCCTCCAGCAAATATCGATCCTGCATCAAGAACATAGCTACCGGATACCTACTCAAAGAATCGGCAACTACATTAGATTTCCCAGGATGATACTGCAATGATATATCAAAATCCTTTATCAGTTCCAACCACCGACGCTGCCTCATGTTCAACTCCTTCTGTGTGAAAATATACTTCAAGCTTTTGTGGTCTGAGAAGATCTCCACACGCTCTCCGTACAAATAATATTTCCACAACTTAAGAGCGAAGATGACTGCTGCCAACTCCAAATCATAGGTAGGATAGTTCTTTTCATGAGGACGCAATTGCCTGGATGCATATGCAATCACTTTCTTATTCTGCTGAAGAACACAACCCAATCCTTTCCCTGATGCATCACTATAAATAGTGAAACCTTCAGACCCTGATGGTAACGTCAAAATAGGGGCAGACGTCAACCTCTTCTTTAATTCCTTAAAAGCAACCTAGCAAACCTCTGTCTAAACAAACTCTACATCCTTCCTGGTGAGTCTGTTTATCAGCTTGGCAATCCTCAAAAAATCTTGCACAAACTTCCTGTAGTAGCTTGCCAATCCCAAGAAACTCTTGATCTCTGCTACCGAACTCGGGGTCTTCCAAGATTTCACTACTGCATTCTTCTTCGGATCGACTGAAATACCATCACCAGTCATAACATGCCCCAAGAATTCTACCTTGTCCAGGAAAAACTCACATTTGGACAACTTTCCATACAGCTTCTCCTTCCTCAGCACATCCAACACAATCCTCAAATGCTCCTTATGCTCCTATGGTGTCTTCGAGTATATGAGTATATCGTCGATAAATACCACCACGAACTTGTTAAGATACTGATGGAACACCTTGTTTATCAAATTCATAAATACCGCCATTGCATTAGTCAAACCAAACGATATCACCATAAACTCGTACTAACTATACCGAGTTCAAAAAGTAGTCTTCGGTATGTCCACCGGCTTTACCTTCACCTGATGGTAGCCTGATCTCAAATCTATCTTAGAAAATACCTTGGCACCACTCAACTGATCGAACAGATCATCAATCCATGGCAAAGGGTACTTATTCTTGATAGTGAGATTATTCAAAGCCTTGTATTCAATGCACATGCGCACCGATCCATCCTTCTTCGGTACAAACAATACCGGGGCTCCCCACGGTGAAGAACTCAATCTGATAAATCCCTTATCCTACAATTCGTCCACTTGCTTCTTCAGCTCGACCAGCTCGCTTTTGTTTACTCTATAGACATGTTACAAAATTGGTTTTGCACCTGGTACCAAGTTTATAGAGAATTCAATATCTCGATCTGGCGGCATTCCTGGCAATTCTTCAGGAAACACTTCCAAGAACTCTGCTATCAACGAAAGTGGCAACTCCTTGTCTTCCACCGTAGCTCCATAAATAATGCCTTCTCCCTGCCCCGCAGCTCCTCTAGCAAACTCAAACTCTGGCTCTCCTGGCAAACCAAACAAAACTATACCTCCTCTACAATCTATACTAATACGGTGCCTACTCAACCAATCCATCCCGAGTACAATGTCGTAGCTCAAAATTGGCATTACATGTAGACACACACTCAACTCCCGGCCTCCTAGAGTAACCCTCCGATCCTTCCAAATATTATTAACAAGGATAATGCCTCCCCTAGTCATGATCTTGCAAGTCCTAAGCAAAGGCTCAGCTACCAAACCATGCTTCAGAGCAAAAGAAACAGATACAAAACTATGGGAAGCACCACTATCAAACAAAGCTAAAGCTGGAATAGAATCAAGAAGAATAAAACCTGCGATGACATCTTTGGTGGGTTCATCCTCCTCGACGGTCATAGCAAACGCTCATCCATGACGGGCACCTCCCTGTTGTTGATGCTGGACATAACGCTGCTACTGTATCGGAAATGGTCCCCTCGGCTGTACTGCAGGTAGTCTCGTCTGTGCCCTCGAAGCTGAAGCTGCTCCTGAACTGCACGACGAGGACACTCTCTTCGGTGGGTTCATCGTCCTCGACAGATACAAAACTCCTAACCTCCTCTAGCAAACTTCTCAGATATGGCCAGGCTTCTTGTAGTAGTGGTAGGAAACTTGCTGTAACTGTCTCGGCTACTATAGTGCCTGGTGAAAAGGTGCCTTAGCTGCAGTTTGGTTCTGTTGTGGCTGCTGGAAAGGCCTGGACTGGAAATAAGGATGTTTTGCAGATACTGCACTACTGTTGGCCACCAAAAAAGAATCATAGTCTCTCTTGGGCTTCAAACCCAACTCCTGCTCAACCTTGCGTGCCTCCGCAAGTATCTTCGAGTATGTCTCATAAAAAGATGAAATGAGGATCTTTACTTCCCAGTTTAGACCCTCACAAAAATGAATAGCCCGAACCTCCGTCTCTCTCACCAAATACTCTGCAAATTGGTTCAACCTGCCAAACTCCGTAACGTACTCCTCCACAGACATGCTCCCCAAAATGAGACTCTCGAACTCCCTTCCCAAGTCTAGCCTGTCTGCCCGGGTGAAAAAAAAAATCTTGAAGAGGTCCTTGAATACCTCCCAAGACTGTCCTGCGTCAACAATAATCGGCTCATTCCTGAACCAAGTACGAGCGACGTCAAACAGTTGAAGTCCTACCCCCCTCAACCTTCATATCCTCAAAAAGACGGGACACCCTCATAAGATGCTCAATGTCCTCGAGCCAACCATCAACATAGATGATGCCCTCCATCCCCTTGAAGACCCTATGCTCCAGCTTCTTGAAGTCCTGAATGTTGCCTGGCCAAAGCTGAGCAACCTGAGGAACAACTTGCTGCTGGACCGGAACTCCTCTCTCGACTACGCACGAGCAAGCTAATGAGCACTCTTGATGCCCTGCCATAGAACATCGGTCTGCCTCTGATGTGCCTCTAACTGAGCCCTCTGTGCCTCGAGCATCTCATAAAATAGTGTAAACATCTGTGTCGCCTCTGCTGGTACAGGAGGTAGAGGTGGAAGCCCCTCAGATACAGTTGGCACAGTCCTCTGAGTAGGTGGTGGACCTCTGAAAGCAGTTGACAATACAATCACCGGAGAAGTGACTGCTGTAGGCCCTCAGAACGTCGCAGACCTCTCAAAAACTGCTCTCCCCGGCTGCGATCTAGTCTTAGGCGGCATCCTGAGACAAAGCGAAAGAAAGAATCAATAAGGCACATGATGTAAGACACTCAAGGAAAGGACAGTTTCAGAGATCAAGTATCAATATCAAAGGAAAATAGTTGAATCAAAAGAATTTTCCTATATGTGATTGACTATCCTCAGCCTATAGCCTATAGCCTATATCCTATATCCTATTTCTTATCGCAGACTCGTAGTAGTACAACTAAATCATCGCACTACCACGATATCGCATAACTTGGAAAGCTTGACCTGCATTGGCCGCCACTAAAAATGTGTCACGACCCGCACCCTGTGTAAGGGTATAAGTCAGAAACAACGCCAAGCCTACGCGCAGAATATGTGGTAGAACATTGTCTGGGTATTCTATCTAGCAATATAATGAACCACCAATAATAACAATATACTCAATCACAGAACTAAGATGGAAATGAGCACGAATCAGATTAGGATTATAATAGTCACAAAATAACTCATGAGTCTAAAATAATACATCAATAAGTCTGAAAGAATGCTAACAAATAAGCTGGAGACAAATCCAGTAAAAAATACTAAGAAGGTACTAAACCCGGTCATCTGTCTCAGTCGGGATAAGGCCGTCCTGAGTCAGGGTCTCAAACACTAAATCCACAACATCCTGAGGTCCATAATGTGTAGGGTACCACTCCTCAATGTCAACTGGGAAAAATATATCTAGTCAAGAAAGGAGCAGAGTACATCTCTAACAGCAGTTCTAATCAATGATAAAAACTATGTAACAGTAAATAGATATGAATATACAAGATGTACAATAGATACAATAAGATATATACTTATAAAGAAATACTGGAATAAATACTATAATGATCAATATGTCAATGAACAAGAATACTAATGACTAAGTGTGTGAGTACTAGCTTTAATATGTGACCGACTTTGAAACATGATACAATATATATGGCCTTGCTAATCATACGTGCGGTGTATGATTAACACTATTCAATAACAGTACTTGATACAATAGGGATATTGATCACATATCTATACTAAATTACTCCCCACCCTCGACTGGTATAGTAGATCCAACCACGGTATGCTATGGCACGAGATTCCCTAATTAGATAGCGACTCTTCCCGAGAATCAGTATCTGTACATGTACAAGATAACCAACGAACAATGCTTGCACCATATATACCATATACCAAGGAATAACATCTCATGACGAGATCTGGATATACCAATTCGTGTAACCATAGTGTCAAGAGAACATGGATATCTACACTAGATACAATGAACATAGAGGATATCATAAATGAGAAACTATCAGAGAATGTACTCGTCTGAAGTCCAATGAATAGTCTCACCGATTTTTGATACGGTGCCTCGAAGACCTAGATATAGAGTACAACATCAATACAAGGTTCCGAAAAAAAAAAGTTAAACTAGTCAACTTCTAGGTCAACAAGCCAATTCTAAGTCAAAAGTCAACTAAGTCAACTATGGTCAACTATGGTCAACTATAGTCAAACTATGGTCAACCATAGTCAAATTATGGTCAACTAACCATTTCTAGGTTGCACAAGTCTAACACAAAAATATTGGTTCAAAATACTAAAGTCTAGGCCACAAAACCATATCTTAAATATTATGATACCGTATCTCCGGATACGTAATTCCATAGGTAAAACATCAATATATAAGTCAAACAATTATTAATAATATAGAATCCTAATTATAAACATTAAGTAGGTACCTTGGTTTTGAACCAACTTGTTATCACAACACAAAACATAATCTTAATCCCCCAAACCTAATACCTTGGGTATCCCCAATTACCTTGGTACTTACCTTGGTTTCTCAAGGTAATACCCAAATACTAGTTATACTATCTACCCGTAGATATATAAATATACTACAATAATTATACATAGAGTATATATTAAATACTATTTAGCACATATAAATATATTTATATATATTTCAAATACCATATATATATATATATATATATATAATATATATAAAACTGCCAAATTGTCGCTAAAGACTCTGTCCGCTGTCGCTGAAGGCTGCTGTTGATATTGATACACTGTTGTTTTAGTGATAGTTTTCTGCACTGTCGCTAAAAACTGTCACTAAAGCTCCTGATACGCTGCTGTTTCAGTGATAGTTTCCAGAATCTGTCGCTGGCTGCTGTCACTGCTTCCCTGGTGCCGCTGCTGCTGCTTACCTGCTGTTTGCTATTGTGACAATTTTGCTGTTGTTGTTGCTCCCGCTGCTGCTGCTATTGGCATTTAGTGCTGTTGCGATGCTCTGCTGTGTCGCCTTTGCTGCTGACGCTGATACATATATATATCTATAATATATATATAATAACCTATGTATATATAACCCACAATATATATATATATATATATATATATATATATATATATATATATATTCCATATGCATAATTACTACTAATAATTATACATACACCCTCACATAGTATTATGTACATAAAACATATAGTAACACACACACACATACATATTAATATGTATATATATAACTATACATATATATATATATATATATATATATATATATACGTACATATAATCATTCACCATATATAACACACAATATATAATTATAACAACCCATAAATATTTATTTACATATGCATATTTATACATGCTAACATATACAATTATATATATATATATAAGAATAGCTGCATATAATATACATAATAAATACATAGATCTAAGACAGAAGAAGCATAATTATATATACCATATTATAAATATATATATATATATATATATATATATATATATATATATATATATATATATATATATATACAATTACATCTCCAAGAACAGAAGAAATAGATTTATATATAATTTGTACAAACACATAGAGAGTATCACACCGTATCCCAATAGATGTAGGATACGTATGTGACACGAGTCCACCACACATCCAAACGTACCCCGAAGGACACGAACAAGTCACATATATTATTTATGAACAATACGAAGAGTCAAATACAAATCTACGTATCTGTGTCAAAATATGACATGTACAAAGTCCCGTGTCAGAGGAAAAACCACAAATCAACACGTATCACCAAATTGTTGGGATACGACCTATACGTACCCAATTGTGGACACGACACTAGCCACACACACATAAGCACATGACAAATTGATCTATAGGACCAACTGACACACACAACAATGTTAATCTGGAAATTCTCCCAAAATTGACACAAAAAGTACCATAACTTTCTCAATAAACCTCCTATGAACACAAAACCAATTCCTATTGGTAGCCTATGCATATGGGTTGATTTTCCATGGTTAAATCTCAGATTTAGAACATAATTTAAGGGGAAAACTAAATTGTACCTATTGGAAGATGGATTCCCAATACAACCTCCAAATATGATAAAATTGCCTCCAACTTGTAGATCCTTGCTCCTCTTTATAGATCTTTGCTCCTCTTTGTAGATTCTTGCTTCGTCCTTCTAGATCCTTGCTCCACTAGGCTCCAATGGTGATTTGGGAAGGAATTGGAATAAAATTTGGTAGGGAAATGAAGTGGGAATGAAGAAATTTGGTTGAAGGAAATTCTATATCTAATTTCCAAATGTAAGGAGGAGAGAGAAATGTATTCCCCCTCTCTATATAGGACGGCCCCCTTTACCCTTCCTCAAGCTACTATGAATTGTCCAATATACCCCTTGGGGCATCTCATGAAGAAATAATTAAGGAGGGAAGCTTCTAGTCTAATGGTTTAATTAATTTAATCCATCTCCTTAATAATGGACTTTCTAAATGGGCTAAATTCTAACCAATTAATTCATGTTGGTCCATGAGTCTAAACTAAACTAGTTAGGTCCAATAACACAAGTCTAAAATAAATAACTAACATCTAATAATAATTAAATAATACAATAAATAATTATTTATTATGCACAATATTTAATTAAATATAAAATTATGAAATATGCTTTTCTAGAAAATGTGGTAGTGACAGGTTCAAAACCAAGGTAATCATTTAGCATTTGTAATTAGAATTTATATGTTTAATATTGCTTTATTATAGATATGTAATATTTATCAATTTTTGCGTATCCTGAGATACGGTATCCTAAGATTTACCTTGTACGACCTAGATTCATAGTGTATGAACCCAATATCATTATGATAGACTCATGCAACCTAGAAATAGGTAGTTTGACCAAGTTTGACTGGTTTGACTTAGAGTTGACCTAGTTTGACTATTTTGACTTAGAAATGGCTCTTTGACTTAGATGTTGACTAGTTTAACTTATTTCTTTTTAGAACCTTGTATTGATGTTATATTCTATATCTAGGTCTCCGAGGCACCATATCAGACATCTGTGAGATTATTCACCAGACTTTAAACGAGTACATTCTCTGATAGTTTTTTATTTATGATATCCTCTATGTTCATTGTATATAGAATAGATATATATGTTTCTTGACACGATGGTTACACGGATTGGTATATCCGGATCTCGTCATAAGATGTTATTCTTTGGTATATGATGTATCTTGTGCAAGCCTTGTTTCATTGATTATCTTGTACATATACAGACACTGATTCTCGAAAAGAGTCACTATCTTCTTAGGAAATCCCGTTCTATAGCGTACCATGGTTGGATCCACTATACCAGTCAGGATTGAAAAATATTTTAGTGTACATATGTGATCATATCTTTCTGTGCAAGTATTATTTTCCTGTTAGCGTTGATCATACACCATACGTATGACTAACCAGGCCATTATTCTTGTGCAAGCTTCTAAGCTGATCACATGTTAAAGCTAGTAGTCACTCACTTAGTCATTAGTATTCTTGTTCAATATCATATTGTTCATTCTTGTATTTATTTCCAGTACTTCTTTTATTGTGTATCTCTTGTACATGTATATGATATCTTGTATATTCATATCTATTTACTGTAATATAGTTTATATCATTGATTTAGAACTGCTGTTAGAGATATACTTCGCTCCATTCCTGACTGAAAAATATTTTTAGAGGATCTAAGAGATTGGTGTCCGACATACTATGGATTTTGACTTATAGATGGTGCAGACTTGGACCCACTAATTTTGGAGTGATTGTCGGAAGGCTTATCCGGATCACTAGTTTTTCATAGTTAGTTTCTTTAGCATTTTGGTACCGAATTTGTTTCCGGCATATGGTATGGATATTGTTTCTATTTTTAACAATATATATTTTGAATGTATATTTAGACTTCCTTCATGTCTTCTCGTGCTTTAGAATTATGATTGAGTTTTGTGTGAGATATTGTTGGTAGATTTTATATTATTGTGAGATATTTATATAGTATAGTTGACCAAGATAGCGTTCTACCGCCGATGCTGCGGCGTAGGCTAGACGTTGTTTCCGACTTGCATCCCTACACTGGGTGCGGGTCATGACACATTTTTAGTGGTGGCCCATGCAGGTCAGGCTTCGCAAGTTGTGCAATATCGTGGTAGTGCGACTTAGTTGTACTACTACGAGCCTGCGATAGGATATGAGATATAGGCTATAGGATATAAGATATTAGGATGAGAGGGTACTCAATCATAAATTTCTTGAGAGATTCATAGGACGACCCTTGAAAATCTTATTATAATTCCCATTTTAAATCTTTTCCCTTGTTCCCGTCCGCTCTCACTTGTTGTTATTAAATTTAATTCTCGGTGAATCGGTTATTGAATTTAATTCTTTGTGTCATTGTTGAGTTTAATTTCATATCGAAAGAAATTTTATAGAATAAATTACGGAATCATCTGATGACATATGAGGACACTAAGAAAGGTGAAACATCTGCTTTAGTTATGGAGCATAGAGTTTATCACAACCATATTAGTTGGCATAGCAGAAATGTAGGGACCTAACTTCGGATGTACATATCTTAGTTATGAAATTTAGAATTTTTTGCAGCTATACAAGTTGGCACAGCGAGGATTCTAGACAACATGATTATAGAGGTGCATACCTAAGTTATGGGATCTATCGTTTATTGCAGCTATGCTTACTAGCGTGGCGAGGATTCTGAGTGTCATAATTTTGGAAAAATATGTATGATTATCAGATTGTATCTTAAATTGGTTCTTAAAGTATCATCTCAATACTTATTTATTTTTGTTATAATAATTTTTGTTATTATGCTTACTAGCAGTAGAGATACCTTAAGTTCTCTAGTCTAGTTCCTTATAGCACTTTATTCTATTAGGGTTCCTTGATAGTGTGATAATTGGTGAATTGCAATTAGGTCTATGACTTGAATATCAGTATTGACTATTGAGAGTGTGACTTGTGAGTCTGTAAGTGGGTATGTGAGCAATAGGCATCAATCTAGAGATAACCCATAGTGTAGTATCTTGTAGCAATAATTCTATGATAGGTGTCATTATAGTTAGTGTTGGTATTATAGGTAGAAGGGGGAGTAGAGAGTATCAGTAGTGGTTCTATGAGTTAGTATCAGAGTCAGCATGCCAGTTTTGGATAGTCATGAATTCAAGTAGTTGGGTTATCCATGTAAACAATTAAGTATCAAGAAAATTGTGTTGGAAATTAATGGCTCATGATATTCAATTGGGTGGTTGGTACTCGGGGGTGTCAAAAGTAAGGAAATGTATATGCATCAAGGGTATTAGTGAGTGTGCTATAGTATAATGGTACCCATAAGTATATAGGAGAGTGTGAGGGAATAATAATGCATTGTGCTAAAGTAGTAAGACTTGTGTTACAGATGAAAGTAGAGCATTGATGTGAGTTGATAGGAGTGTACCAGTATATAACTGGTGATGGGTATATCACCTGATATTGAGGTTAGTGATGTGTTAGAAGCAATAGGTGGAAGAGTATCTAGAAATTATGTGGATTATGCATAGTAGGTGATAAGTGTCAGTATGAGTTCATGAGTATCAGAAAGTGGAAGCTTGAGTGTTAATAGTATGTCATGGGTTGAGAAATATCAATATTGATCATAGAAGATATGTAGTGTATCACTGATTTGTGTATTCGTCTGTAAAAGGTTTGAGGAGAGATACATATACATCAATAGAGATATGGAACCATATGTCTGCCTTTGAGAGTGAAGTGAAACATGTTTATTATAGAAGTTAATAACTAGTACATTGGATGCAAGTGATCATGAATTTTAGTGAGTGTGAGGAGGTGATCTAATAATGAAGATAGTGTCCTAGAACATTAAGGACATATATTATGTAGTTAGGAAGCTAGTATTACTATATCAAGAGTGCTAGTGTTTCTATATCAGGGATTAGTTGAGTAATGTGCTAGTAACAGTAAGTACCTTATGTAATAACATTGGATTGGTGTATCAGTTAATGTGGATAGAAAAATATTTGGGAGTAATAGTACAAGTGATCCAAACAGTAGGGGAGGGAGACAATATATATATATAGAAGTAAGTAAATATAATACCTTGCTAAATTTGATTATAAATGTCGTATGTATCAGAGGATACCTGTGAGATATCATGGTGCTATAATGACTAGAAGATAATTGTGTATATATTATGATACTAGTATATAGATGAGAACTTTAAGATGATTAACAAATATTAGAGGATTAGTTGCACCAAGTATCAGATAGAAAGAGTTATCCTAGTAACAAGAAACAAAGTACCTCAAGTATTATGAAAGTTTAGACAAGCATTTTAGTAACTAGTATAATAATATGGAGGAGAGACATGAGTAACTTTGTATGAGAATTTCATCTAAAAATACATATGAGAGCTGGTGCCTTGTGTAGACATTAACAAGATTTAAGTAAGGTATCATATTGGGAGTATTAAAGTTGTACGAGGGTGCGCTAATAAAACACATGATTGAAAAGGTATACAAGTGTTCGTTGCAAGAGAATGATTGAGAAATTTTGGTGATTAAAACAGAACAAGGAGGTAGTATCTTAGCAGTGTTTTGTATAGTATCCTAAGTAGCAAGTGCCAGTGAGTTAATGTCATAATCCGTACCCAAAAATTGGGTATGAGCCGTGGGTACGTCCAGTTTACGCTACAATATAGGCGGTAGAACGTTGTCTAGGTCTCAATACTACTAAATATAACTCACAACCTGTCAATGAACTCAACTCCAAAGGGAGGACAATGAATAATACATAGATCAACAGTTCATAATATTTATATATTTATATATATATTTATATATATATATATATATATATATACTCAATCACAATAGCTATAAGAAATAAATGGCACGATGAGATATAAAGATAAGGAGTATTGACATAAGTCAAGCACCACAACTCAAAATACAAAGATAAATCTACAGTCTAGCTGTCAAACATAGATAGTCTCAACATAAGTCTCAACATAAGAACAAAATATGCATAAAATATAACTGTCTAAATAATTGCAGGTGGTGTCTCCTCTATGGGGAGGGACTCTTCTAAGATCTCTAGTATATAGTCTCCCTCTACACCTGGCTCATAGGGTGTAGGACAGAAGCCCTCAAGGTCCTCTGAAAAAATATTATCCTATCAGGATTGGAACGAAGTACAAGCACTAACAACAGTTTCATTTATATTAACAAAAACTATAATACTATATAAAGAAATACCAAATAAAGATAAATTCTGGGAATAAAAAATACTGGAGATAATAAAATACTGGAGAATATATAATCAGCACTAGTACGACTAGTCATGAATAGAAATATAAATGAATACTTGAACAATAAACTGGAAATACAGAAATAGAATATCTAGCTAAGTGTTTGAAATATCAGTCTATCATATGATCGACTTGGGACAAGATCAGGCTTGTTATATATGATTGTCTATGATTCATGTGAGGTCAGGCTAACCATCTGGTTAGCTATGATGCAAGCAATAGTCAGGCTAATCATATATAACAGGCTATGAGGCAAGTAAATTGTCAGGCTACACCCGAGATGTGTAGGGTGAGCTATGATGCATGTAAGTGGGGTATGATCACATAATCTGCTAATATTTTTCTGTCCCCCAGTTAGCACGATGGATTCCAATAATGACCCCTCGGGACAGGGACCGATGATGCTAACCCGTGTATCCATAGTGTCAGAATCAAGTATGCTATACAACAAGAATCATAGAGATGATCAACATCATAAAAACTGTCAGAGAATGTACTTGCCTGTGGTCCTGAGCTGGCAATACCAATATCCTATTCCCGAAG
Organism: Iris macrosiphon; assembly: GCA_036927795.1. Taxonomy (NCBI): domain Eukaryota; kingdom Viridiplantae; phylum Streptophyta; class Magnoliopsida; order Asparagales; family Iridaceae; genus Iris; species Iris macrosiphon. The sequence goes on along the minus strand of JAYESA010000013.1, from coordinate 100,241,231 downwards.
TCTCACCTGAATGATCCAACGGTCCTATATACATAATATAATAATATAATAATATCAGTCGTTACAGTAGTACACATGTGAACAAAATTTCACTACACTCAAAACTACGTATGGGGTGATAACTGGTCAACTATCAGGGTCAAGTGTGCACATAGTTAACAATATACAGGTATCATGTCCTCGATTACCGTGCATAACAAGACAGTCAACTAACACTAACACATGTCCAATCCCCAAATCTCGTGCAACGCTAACACATGTCCAAGCTGGTATGTTAGGGTACACAAGGCAGTCAACTAATACCTATGATCATACAGTCATATATAAAACTAACAATCAATTTTCCATGAAGTAATATATATATTAAACCTAATTATTATACATACATGCATACACACATATACTAGTTATTAGCATTTACCAACACAATATCATGCAATGCACACATAAAAGAAAGGGCAAGTTTTGAACCTTGGTGTACACGTGACCGGGGATAGGTAATTGTCGGGAAGATGGTGTTGTGGCTGTGGTGGTTGCTGCTCGTCGAGAAGGTGATCGATGGTGATAATGATGACGAAGTCAGGGTGGTCGTGCTGTCGGGGAGGTCGTGGTAATCGGTGAGGGTAGTGGCTAGGTGACCGGAGATGGTGATGACGATGATGATGATGATCGGATGATAGCTGTGGTGGGTGATTCAGTGTTTGCAGTCGACGAAGGAAGGCTGTGGCGGTACTGTTGGGCTCCGGCGGGGTATAAATGGCAGCGAGGGTTGGGGTGTTGGTACTGTTGGGTCGAAGGTGGTGGAGATGGGGTAGTTGCTGGCTAGGGTGAAGGTGGTGATCGGTGAGGAAGTCGGGATGATGGAGATGATGATGGTGGCGGTGGCTCGATGGTTACAGAAGGCTGTTGTGGTCCGGCGGAGAGTGGGTCGGGGAAGAGAATGAAGAGGGTGATCCGGTGGTTGAAGGTCGGGGTAGATGACAACTACTCGGGGTGACGACTGGTCGAGAGGCTGCTCCGGCGGGAACAGTAGAGGGGAGTTAGGGTTTCGGTTGTGGTTTTATGATGGTAATGGAAAAAAAGTAGAGGCGGATGAGTTATTATATATAAAAGAGAAGAGGGTGATGATCACCTAGGGATTAGGGCCGGCCATGTGCTCCTTGGGATGGGGTTGGTGTCTACATGAAGGAAATTGGATGGCTAGGATAGTGTATTTTTGAATGGAGGGCTTAGGATGGCTAGGGGAAAGGTTTGAGTGTTGCACTGTCACGCCCCAGTCCCCAAAAATACACAGGACCAGGCCACGTGGCAATAGCCAGCTATCATGTCTTCGAGGATAACCCAATTTAATGGATCCTAGCGAATAGTGCTACACTGTCATAAATACTAACAAGTCCAATATCAATATCAATATCAAACAGGTAATCTAATCTCATCCACAATATAAACCGCAAGAAAGTACTAAAATAAATACTGGAAGATAAACGCCAGTCTCAAAATATTATAGTACAACAAAGAATGTCTGGTGGGAACAAACCCACTACTATGACAAAATAAAAGTACTGAATGACAGATAAAAAGGATAAAGACTAGGGCATCGACTGTCTAGATAATGATGCTCCCAATCCTAGGCAGAAGGTCTACCAACTAATCACGGAAACTCTGACGGTAGTACCTCTAGCTCCTCAGCTGTAGCATACCTCGTCTCCTGTCCTGGGCCATATACTGTGGGGTAATATACCTCATCCAAATCTGGAAAGGTACCAGGTCCTCAGAGGGATGTAACAAGATACATAGAAGCATGCCATATATAAATACTGAATAAAATAAATACAATAAGGGTGTGCTAACCATCTAAGTAAATGCAATGTGAAGACAACTTTGGTACATACGGGTAGGCGTAGGTATAACGTCCAACACTCCGAAGAGCGTGGTATCGGTAACGTCCATCATTTTGAAGAATGAGGTATCTGTAATATATATGTCTGTATCACTCCAAAGAGCACGGTGTCTGTAATAAAGGAAGTCATTGGATTCGTGGCTCCTCCGGATACTACGGAGTCCAATGTGCGTATCCCATACGCCTACTAGTTGTCCTTCCCGCCCAATGTAGATACACAAATCGAATACTCGACGTGCATACCACGTATCTATATGCCAAGTCTCTAAAACCAAATAATGCTAAGTTACACAATAACCGTGATGCATGTCACACGCACCGATAGCTAGTCGAGTACGCGAACCCGCATCCTAATATGAATTTGTCACAGTAAAACGTGTAAGAGTGTCAGGTCACGGCAGACATCAGAGTATCCTCCAATGGGGTAAGTCTGCTAGTGACTAGGTCAAGTATACTACTCATCGACGCATCCGTCAACTGCACCTGAGTCCATCTCGGACGCACACAGTCATATTAAATAAAGCAACAAGATATCATACAACATATGCATCATTTAAATTAAAATAGTAAATATGGCAAGGTATCTTGCCTGGGTTCTCAAGCTGTGAATGCCAATAGCAATCTCCTGGCTGGTCCAGTGACCCTAAACACATAATATAATATAGCAATCTCGCATCAGACACTAAAGCAATACATACACACAACTTGCGACGCTGTTCTTAGTACTGACGCAAGGGTCACGGTTGGTCGACTATAGAGTCTCGTGTGCACGTAGCTAAGATGCACACGTGTCCTGTTCTCAATTACCGTGTCTCTCGCGACAATAAAAATACCAAGTTATGGGTTTTACGGAACTACTTACGTTGTATAAAATATCTGTCCTTATTTTCCATGATTAATCGTACTTGGTTTATGTCCAGGTTTTCAAGTGAATTACTAGTCTTTAATAACATGACTTATGATTACGATAATTGCTAGTCATTAAATAAATGCTAAATCTTATTAATCCATATACATTCATATATATAGTTTAAGGTTAATTAAGTTTGTGTCCAAAACTACGACACTCGACACGACGACACGATGAACATATATGAACACAATACGAGGGGGAGAATAAGGTGTTTACCTAGTTGACTGGACAAGGGCCTCCTTGCTGACTGGTCGTCCTTCGGCCGGTGGTGGGCTCCGACGTCGGCCGTCGGGTAAGGCAGCAGCGGCAGCGGTAATACTCCAACAGATGCAACAGTGGCAGGAGCAGACTTGGCAGCGGCGGTGCGGGCTGAGGACAGTACGGGGGTGGCTTTCTGGTTGGCGGAGTCAGGCGGTGTTGGAGGCCGGGGTTCGTCGGGTTCGGGTTCGACGGGATTGATGCGGGTGATAGGAAGAGGATGGTGATGCGTTGATGATGGTGAGGGTGAAGGCGGTTGCAGGCGGCTGGGAGGGTGGTCCGGTGACCGAGGGTTGGGGTGGTGATGGCAGCTTGAGGCAGTGGCAGTGGATGTCCGGTCGAGGAGGGGGCAGGGATGCTCGGTTAAGAAAAAGGGTTCGGCTAGGGTTTTTTTGGAGGTGGTGAAGAGAATGAGTTTTAGGGTTTTAATGTAGGGAACATGTGTATTTATATGGGAGGGGTTTTTTGGGCTGGCCTCGGGACTTGGGCTTATCCGACCTTGTTGGGGTAGGGCTGGTCCACGTGAAAAAGTGTATGTGGGCTTGGTTAGGTTCTGTTTGAGGTAAAATTGGCCTTAAATTAATTTAATTAAAAATAATGCGCGTGACGCTCCTTAATGAATTTAAGACACATAGAATTAGATTCGAGTGGAACACAAGAGTCATGGGCGTAACAGGCTTGGTGTAGGCTAATACCCTAATTTGGGTTATAGGGAATTGGGTTGTGGTTGTGCCTCAAATTCAAGTAGAAATGGACAATCAAGGGAAATTAGATTTATTGAAATAATATATAGACATTTGTAACGAATATTGTGCAGCTCAAATAAAGCATAATATTGAGTATCTAAAAGTTACACAAGGGTCAGATGGGTAGTCTGTGTCACGCCCCGAGGCGTCCCCCGAGTCGCGACCGCCGTGCGGGCCTGGAGTTGCGCCCGCACAAGGCTTTAATGATTTGCATAGCAAGCACATATTCAGAGTACGCAGATAAATTGAAACACAGATTTGAAACATAGAAAAGTTCTCTTTATTGATAATGAACATCTATTACAAACTCTTGAACGAGTTAGCTAATATGCCGAACGGCTTACAAAAGGGTTGACTCAAAATGAGATAGCAGTCCTGTACATTACATCCTTTTATAAACTCAAAACGATAAAGACCTCCAGGCTGGAGGATCGCTTTGCCACGGAGCTGCATTTGTGTATGAAGAGTTGCAGCTTCTGGCTTCAAAAGGCTTCGAGGCGCGGTGAAGATGCGCTAACAGCTGGACTGGATCGGGAAGACGACTTCGGCTCCTCGCTCGGTTCGCCTTAGTGCGGAGAACCTGTTTCAACGAGGGTCAGCATATCGAAACATGCTGGTGAAGGCGAGCTAGCCTGACTATACCAATCAACACGTTGTTTAGTGAAGCATGCATATTTTGTGGGTTTCTATCTTGTCTTAGTTCATTTACAAGTAAGCAGCATATTGAATTTACTGAAATGAACGTGCCACCGTTCGGTGGATTTTACCTGACCGTCTGAATTACCTGCACAATACTTACCATGCCTTCCCTGCCACGGAGACACAAGTTAGTATGCAACAGGTTTAAATATACACGATGATCACTGGCATGGTTGCCATATGGACGTAGCCGGGGACAAGGATAGCATGCTGCGAGAGAACACGATTGCGCTGAAAGCTATCCGGTCCCGAACACGAAGACTACACACGAGTTCCGCCCGGATCAGATCGGTGCCAGTGCCCCAGCGACCGTCCGCAGAACCAATACCTTGTGCACAAGTTGTCCATGATCGAACACGATGAACAAGTTAACAGTCATGCATTTGAGGCAACACGAGTGCAAGAACACGAGTACACGACAAGCAGTATTGCATGATTTATTTTGCATAGCCTCCCTGAACAATTATGCATATACAAGATGTGTTCTATACTTAGCACATTTTATAGAATATTTGCACGAACAAGCACACGATAAGGCAACAGTTCACAGGTTTGATTGATAAGCATAATAACCAAGTATATTTGTCTTTTATCTTGGTTTCTTTTATTATTATTTGGTATCGTTTGATCGGGACAAAGAAGAGTGCAGATTGATTAGCTATGAAGCTTGGAAGCAGGACTAGCTAATCGGGTTGGTAGCCACTCACTTAGATTTTGGAAAGAAGAAGGAAAGAGGCGTTTCACGACTCCGCTCGCAAGTCGCCTACTGCTCGTTCACCTGCACACGAACAGCTCGATTAATACTTCTTCCTCTCTTTCCAATCTCGGAATAGAAGTGCAAGTCAATGAACGAAAACAATAAAAACCATCGAAACCGTTCAAGGAAAACAAGCAAATCCCAAAACCAACTCAAAGCACGAAAGCAACAAGCGACATCGAAAATCGAGGCAATAAAAGATAGCAGCGGAGAGGTCCCTCCTGACTCTGCTGCTAAGCCGATCCTTGGGGCGCAGTCCACTGAATATGGGAATCGATTCCGAAGAAACAAATCCATAACGAGGACGAGTTCTTAATTCAATCTATCCCGATCGAACGATACCGACTTGTGTTTCTTAGCCGCGCTCTCTGCATCGGGAGAACGGGGCGCTACATCCTACCCAACTAATTGGAAGTTTCGTCCCGAAACTTAGGGTAGAACTTACCGTTAGGGATTATTTCATTGGGGACGACGATCAGGAAGGTTCGGACAGGAATTAATAGCATGGCCTGATCGTCCACAAGCGAGGCATAATCCAAGTCTCAAGCGGCAGTCCTTCTTGTCGTGTCCAGTCTTTCTACAGAACCGACACGTAATGTTCCAATGCTTTATTTGTTGACTATCGTCGTTCCGATGCTTTACAGCATTTTTTCCTCTGTCGTTGCTTTGGCGTTTGTGACTGGATGTATGCACAGCGCCGGCAGGAACGTGAGGATAGTGTGGTTCGAGCGACAGGGCGTGATTCATGACTTCATGCATTGTACGATACTGAGGAACGGCTACGTGCGAATGAATGACAGGGCGTAGTCCACCTTCAAACCTTCTAGCTCGACTCGCTGCATCAGGTAAATAGGCCCTAGCGAATTTGGAGAGTCGGTTGAACTCGGCGGAGTACTCTTTAACTGTCATGCTGCCTTGTCGCAGCTGCACGAACTCGTTCTCCATCTGGCGTTGGACTGGAGGGGGTACATACTCCTCTTCGAACGCGGCACGAAAAGTCGTCCACGAGATCGCCTCCTCTCCGTGATCAAATTGGAGAGATCGTCGATGCACGTCCCAACAATCATGTGCGTTGAGGCGGAGCTGTAGTTGCGCGCAGGAGACGCGCTTATCTTCGGGGACCTCTAGCAGAGCGAAGTGATCTTCAAGTTCGGCCAACCAATCTAGAGCTACGACTGGTCCTCAGTCCCGTTGAATGGGGTATTGCAGACTTTCTTGAAGTGGCCAAAGTCGAAGGCAGTCACGTCCCTCGCTCTTAGAATTTGTGGTGTCTCTACTTCAAGCACGGGCTGCTCCACCGGAGTCGTTGTTGTTGCGGCGGAATGGTTGGCAGCCAAAGTCTGAACGATCTGATGCAGGGTATCTACCTGCTTTTGTTGGACTGAGAATCGTGCTTCTATATTGTCTTGAAACTTGAGCTGACTCTCTTCCGCTCGCTTCTCGGCCCGTTCATGGCGAGCCTCGTCCCTTTGTTGGTTTTCCCCCAACATCAGCAATTTTTTTTTTTTGAACGGGATCGATGCTTGGCGTGGCTCGCTGGCTTCTTGAACTTCCCGAAGTGCCCGAACTACTCCCTTGGCCTTGCGTTTCGTCCGGGACTTGCGCTGCAGATTGTGCGGGTACCATTCCTTCAAAAGAAGGTAAATTACATTAGGATCATAATGTATTATGGACTTATTGCATGAATGTATCTCATTTTGGTCTAGCGAGTTCAAGAGTTCGCACAGGAATTTGATCGTTAAAGAAACTTTTCCAGCACGAAGTCTAAGGAACTTTGAATCTGTGCTCTGATACCACTATGTCACGCCCCGAGGCGTCCCCCGAGTCGCGACCGCCGTGCGGGCCTGGAGTTGCGCCCGCACAAGGCTTTAATAATTTGCATAGCAAGCACATATTCAGAGTACGCAGATAAATTGAAACACAGATTTGAAACATAGAAAAGTTCTCTTTATTGATAATGAACATCTATTACAAACTCTTGAACGAGTTAGCTAATATGCCGAACGGCTTACAAAAGGGTTGACTCAAAATGAGATAGCAGTCCTATACATTACATCCTTTTATAAACTCAAAACGATAAAGACCTCCAGGCTGGAGGATCGCTTTGCCACGGAACTGGATTTGTGTATGAAGAGTTGCAGCTTCTGGCTTCAAAAGGCTTCGAGGCACGGTGAAGATGCACTAACAGCTGGACTGGATCGGGAAGACGACTTCGGCTCCTCGCTCGGTTCGCCTTAGTGCGAAGAACCTGTTTCAACGAGGGTCAGCATATCGAAACATGCTGGTGAAGGCGAGCTAGCCTGACTATACCAATCAACACGTTGTTTAGTGAAGCATGCATATTTTGTGGATTTTTATCTTGCCTTAGTTCATTTACAAGTAAGCAGCATATTGAATTTACTGAAATGAATGTGCCACCGTTCGATGGATTTTACCTGACCGTCTGAATTACCTGCACAATACTTACCATGCCTTCCCTGCCACGGAGACACAAGTTAGTATGCAACAGGTTTAAATATACACGATGATCACTGGCATGGTTGCCATATGGACGTAGCCGGGGACAAGGATAGCATGCTACGAGTGAACACGATTGCGCTACAAGCTATCCGGTCCCGAACACGAAGACTACACACGAGTTCCGCCCGGATCGGATCGGTGCCAGTGCCCCAGCGACCGTCTGCAGAACCAATACCTTGTGCACAAGTTGTCCATGATCGAACACGATGAACAAGTTAACAGTCATGCATTTGAGGCAACACGAGTACAAGAACACGAGTACACGACAAGCAGTATTGCATGATTTATTTTGCATAGCCTCCCTGAACAATTATGCATATACAAGATGTGTTCTATACTTAGCATATTTTATAGAACATTTGCACGAACAAGCATACGATAAGGCAACAGTTCACAGGTTTGATTGACAAGTATAATAACCAAGTATATTTGTCTTTTATCTTGGTTTCTTTTATTATTATTTGGTATCGTTTGATCGGGGCAAAGAAGAGTGCAGATTGATTAGCTGTGAAGCTTGGAAGCAGGACTAGCTAATCGGGTTGGTAGCCACTCACTTAGATTTTGGAAAGAAGAAGGAAAGAGGCACTTCACGACTCCGCTCGCAAGCCGCCTACTGCTCGTTCACCTGCACACGAACAGCTCGATTAATACTTCTTTCTCTCTTTCCAATCTCGAAATAGAAGTGCAAGTCAATGAACGAAAACAATGAAAACCATCGAAACCGTTCAAGGAAAACAAGCAAATCCCAAAACCAACTCAAAGCACGAAAGCAACCAGCGACATCGAAAACCGAGGCAATAAAAGATAGCAGCGGAGAGGTCCCTCCTGACTCTGCCGCTAAGTCGATCCTTGGGGCGCAGTCCACTGAATATGGGAATCGATTCCGAAGAAATAAATCCATAACGAGGACGAGTTCTTAATTTAATCTATCCCGATCGAACGATACCGACTTGTGTTTCTTAGCCGCGCTCTCCGCATCGGGAGAACGGGGCGCTACAGTCTGGCATGTCTAGGAGATAAGTATTTAATTAGTTTGGGGGTACCTACTAGCGTAGTACTCCAAACATCGAAAAAACGATAAGGTGTATTAAGTCACATAATTGTTGCATATTATATCTAATTATATCCAATTTAATCCTAGTCTCTCGATTTAATTTAAAATAATCCTAAATTGGTTGAGGGAGTTTACAATCTACCCTTCTTATAGCATTTCGTCCTTGAAATTAAAACATACGCATGGTAAGAACTACTGACTGAAATAAAAATAAGAAAATATACTACAACATACCTAGGCCTTCGAAGAGATGGGGGTAACGCTGTCGAATATCCTCCTCGCGTTCCTGTAGAAGCATAAAATATGCTAGAGAATTGTACGCGTATTATACAATCAAAATCCCCAACATGCATGAAGACAACGTAAAACAGAGCTTCAGAGCTATTTGGCATAAAGAAGAGCTTCAGAGCTGCCCGCGTAAAGCAGCGCTTCAAGGCTGATTTAGCGTAAAAGGTTGCTACACCTCCCTACGGCGTAACATACGTTTGTCTTTAATGTAACGTAAAGTCATACGAGGAACTCTTCCTATTCCTTGAATGAATCTGTCAGACAAAACAGTAAATTTGACTCCTGACAAAAGTACTGCACGACGATCGAGAGGACGGCTGTGATAATAATTTTGAACAGAGACCCAGACTGTCGTTTAGTGACATATCTTTGATACAAGTTGTTTTTATGCATTCAAGGAATATGCTGCATATTCTATACAGGCAGAGATAAGCTTTTACGCTCAAGATGAGACAAAATCAGATGCCACGTCAAAAGCTGTTTCTCGTACAGAGCTCGAGGCATATATCGGCATTTAATACACGAGATTGAGGCATATCTCTGTATTAAATGCACGAGATCTGGTTCTAATTTTTTTTTAAATGACTGGGAGAGCTAAAACTAGGGCTAATATGCTTACATCACCATCCTTGCATTTTACGCCAACTAGGCTATTTTTAACTATAGGAGTACGCCGTATGCTAACTCCTCGAAATACGCCAACTCAGGCTATATTTGCAAAGGCATGTGATAAGGCTATTTGGCCCAGAATACGCTCAAGACCTCAGTCAGAAAGGATAATTGGCTATTTTTATGCTATTTATCTATTATTCATGCAGTATCAAGTTTTATGCTGAATTTGGCTTTTACGCCAACAAGACAGCTATTTGGCTTTTACACCAACAAGACAGCTACTTGGCTTTTATGCCAACGAGACAGTTATTTGGCTTTTATGCCAACCATCTTTACGCGAGGAGCAGTTACCTACGTGGCTTGCATGCCGTGATCTTCGAGGAGCAGTTATACGCGTTACCTCATAATGGGACACGTGTCATAAGTGGATTCAGGAGATCATTCAAACGTGGGTAGCAGTTATTATAACTGTCACGTAAAAGGTGCAACTTTCTCCACAGTTGGGCTTCTACGCCAACTGGACAGTTATTGTGACCGATCTCTATAAATAAAGACCTCTGGTCACAGAAGATGGAGGTCGGAGAAAAGGAAGACTATCGGAGATCAAGACACAGAGAGGGCACAGATAGAGAGTGTTGATTGACAACTTTGGCAATGAGAGTTCAATCCTACCTGTAATCTTTGAAGCTTCTTCTTCTACAGCCCTTATTCATCATCGTGTGGTCCAAGGGACAAAATGATCGACCGCAGATCAAACTCCTATAGCAATTTTTTCCCAGAATTATTTTTTTGTTGTACTTAACATCCTCGTATAGGATTAACTGTACTCTTTTTCTTGTTTGTAAACAAAGAAAGGGTTTCGTATAAACCTAGTTTCATTCTTTTGTTTATCATCAAACACAAGATGGCGACTCTGCTGGGGACGACTTTCTCATCTGACGAGAAAGCAATTGCTCAACACGATGCTGTATCCGTCGGATCAACGGAGAAGACTTTGGTCGTCCAATTCGACTAATCTGCTTATGAAGACATGCTTCAAACTGGGGGTAGCTCTCGTTCCCCTCTGTCCAGAATAACAGGAAGCTACGTAAAGTTTGGATGCCTAAGACATCCTCTACCCTTCCTACAAGCTCTCCTCCTCTGATCAACAAGGTTGTGACAACACAGCCTACGTGCTCTGCGCGTAAAAATATGTCTCCCATCTTTGACATGGCAGACAAAACTTCTGGCAATACCTCAGTGCCAATCCAGAAATCTAGAACGCGCTCTGCGCGTAAAATTTTGTCTTCCGTCTGTGACGTGGCAGACAAAATTTCTGACAAGGCCTCAGTGCCAACTCAAAAAATTTAAATACGCCCTGCGCGTAAAAATATATCTCTCGTCTATGATGAGGCAGATGGACCCTTGGATCACATCAAGGGAAAACGAGTGGCGAATCTTCCAACCTCTAGGCTTTTACGCCCACAAAAGAAGAAAGTTCCCACTCTTCAAATTACGTGGACTTTCCCAATTTTACGTGAACCTGTGCAAAAATCCAAATTATGCCAAGACAGATCTGCTCGCGTAAAGAATACTCATTTCATGGGAAGGTACGCTCCTCACACAGATGATGGGTCATATGCTACTCACATGGGTGAACTGCTGTATTCCTATGGCAGAGAAAGGGTTATGATTCCTAATCTCCACAGTCCTACTGATGTAAAAAGGCAGAATAAGCCTTCTTCTTCTTCTTCTATTAATCCTCCTGATTTACGTGATTTTTTGATCCAAAAATGCAAAGACAGGGGTCAAAATCAAGATTTAGTGCCCCTAACTACCAAGCGTGGGGTGATCATATGGAAGTAGCGTTAACATCTAATGTCGTCATGACATATGGGCTACATGAAGAATTTGTCTTTATTGTTCCAACGACTCACAACGATCAACGTCAAATAACCTTCGGCCAAATGCGGAATAAAACGATTGTACGAGAAGAATCTCACAAGTTGAATGTTGGGAAAATATAAATCCACAGATATAGCCCACAGGCTTTAAGGATTATGCAAAACATGGGCTTTGATTTAAAGTTGAAGCAAGGCCACAATTATGGAAAAGGCAGACGAATACTGTTGCATGGTGATCCTTACTGTCAACAAACTTATTTTGAGTTAGGGTATACCACACCTCTTGCAAACTCCAAACCTCTAGAGTCTGATCCTGTAATACCAGAGGCAGGTCCTTCTAAATCAACTTCTGTGGACAAAGGCAAACAAAAAGAAAAAGAAGAACCAGACAACGATATGTCTGGGGGTAGTCATGCTCGACAAAATAGAGCAGCATCCAAAGCTGGGGGTAGAATTTTCTCTGAGTCCGAAGATGATGCAACTATGACTATCTTCCCTAAGGATAGTACGACTCAGGTATCGGAAGCCCGAAAGCCAAAGGGGACTTTCTTCTTCAAAGAAGATGACATCATTGAAATCTTTAATATATTGATGAAGGAAAATAAACTTCGGCTACCCAACATCAGATACCCTAAAAAGGCTAGCAAGGTCGATGATCCAGAATATTGTCTTTTTTATTGGTACATTCATCACCCCACAAGGGCGTGCTATGCACTGAAAAGGAGAATCCAGGAGTTGATCAACGCCAAAATCATCACTTTGCATTTATAAACGAGGAGACGGTCACGGCAAATTGATCTCCCTCCCACATGGCAATTTGCTACTTCAAAAAGTGCCGGATGATGAGTCAATAAAAGTCTCCCCAACGGAACAACCTCCAGGTCTATCCTCACTCAACAAATCACTCCCAGTGAGTTTTTCGGATATGGGTTCACGTCCATATTACTTCTGAACTGTTGTCCAAATTTGTTTTCCCCAGCTGAGTTTTTCTTGTCCAAGTGACCTCTGAGCTAACCTTCCAGGTTGCTGCTATCGATTAGTTCAAGTCCATATGACCTCTGAACTACGTCTCTCCACTATCACCGGCAGAAATAGTCACTTCCATATTACCTCTGTCCTGTTTTTCTTTATCCCCACCGATTCATATCTTACCACGTCCACATTACCTCTGAGTAAGATATTTTCAGAACTTTTCCATGTCCACATTACCACTGAGTGAAGTTCTTCTCTTCGACTTTCTACTATCACGTTCACCTAACCCCTGGTAGTGCTAGTTATTTCAGCTTATTATCTGTACTTAAGGTACGCCATGGGTAATAAGTCCACAACCCGGATATACAAATCTCTGGATCTTCATCCCCAGCAAAAGCTAAATTCTTGAAGCCATCATCCGTATCCAAGAGTCCCGGATACGCAATGGACAATGGATCCTCAAAATCTCCCCAGTGGAGCAATCCTTAGATCTACTTGCACACTCCCGCAGTGACTATTCAAACCAACCTCATTAGACGCTAGCCACGCTCATATTGCCTCTGAGCTATCGTCCCATTAATCTCCCCAGCGGAGCGATCCTTTGGTCTATCTTTATATTTGGGTAGACCACACTCAACGAATCACTCATTAATGAGTTTTTCGGACATGGGTTCGCAACCATATTACCTCTGAACTGCTGTCATACTATTTCTCTCAGGCTGAGTTTGTCATGTCCATATTACCTCTGAGCAAACCTTCCTGGTTCGACTATCATTTATCATGTCCATATTACCTTTGATATCGGTTGTCATCCCAACTTAGCACCCGTACTTAACTCTAAGTACGCCAGTGGTGTTAGGTCCATAAAAACTGCCACGTCCATATTACCTCTGGTAGGGCTTGCCTTAAACTTATTTCTTGCACTCTCGTGTACAAGAAGTAATAGGTCCAAAAAAAAGTGATATGTTACACAAATAGAAATATATCTCTCCACTATCCCACAGAGTCATATGTTACAGCGTTCATATTACCTCTGTCAGAACTTGTCTCAAACCTATTACTTGTACTAACGTGCGCAAAAAAGTGATGGGTCCAAAAAAAAATCCCCTATCAGGATGTCTTTACTACCCACAAAACCTATCTCGTCCATATTACCTCTGATAGGGCTTGTTTCGAACTTATTATTTGCACTCAACATGCGTAACAAATAATAGGTCCACCAAAAATCCCCCAGTGGGATGTCCTCAACAAATACGCTATTGTACTACGTCTATGGAGGGCCCTTATGTGATTGAACAACATTCTCAAATGCCGCTTACAGATTAGCCAAACCTAATAGAGATTTGATAATTGCTCCTATCAACAGCAAATTCCTGAAGAAGTACTATGCTTGATCTCCCTTACTTAAACAGGATATAATGAAGATCTCATTCTGACGATACTACCTACAAAACTTAGTTGGAGCATATTCTATCATGTTCTAATGACCTTTGAATAGATATGTTTAACTAATTTAAAATATCAAAATCTATCACATCCATATTACCTCTGATAGTGTTTTGTACACAAATTTAGTTGGATCATATCTATCATGTCTATATTACCTCCAAATAGATATGTTCAGCTAAACCTTACCGAAAGTATATCATGTCTATATTACCTCTGATATCACTTTTATCTTAACCTATCATTTATATTCAAAAGTGATAGGTCCACAAAGTCAGAAAATGTATATTTATTATCTCTGGAAATAGCAAATTATAAAAGGAGCAAAAAGGTACATCATTGGGGAGGAGTAGTTAAATCGCGGATCTGTTGCGCCAAAGCCGCCATCCTCTCATTCCTGGAGTTCAAGATGTTAGTACGAGCCCGCTCCAGCCTTGCTTCATCATTGCTCAAGAGAGATAGTTCGGACAGAGAATCAATAAAACTTGCGTGGATGATACCCGCATGTGTCAAGTTCTGTTGAGCTGTCTTCACTTGGCCCTCAAATACATCACGAACTACCGATGCCTTGAGAAGCCTCTCCCTCGTCTGAGCAAGTTCAGCTTCCAATTCTTGAACCCTCACTTCGTATCCCTCATATTCTGTGCAGCACTTGGCCAGCTAAGGAATACTCTCCACCAATACTGCTTGCCCTTTCTCAATCTCTTGTTATTATTCCTGGATGGATTTGTTTAAAGATTCAATCTGCTGAGCAAGTTCCACAATTAGGCAGTCATACTCAGCTTGAACTAGGTCATCAATGCCCTCGGGATAGTTGCAAATATTCGTTAATGGGTTATTCTAAACCATTAACTATTTGCTCAAGCGCATCAGCTCTTTCAAAGTCATTAAAATTTCTAATCGGTGCTATATTGAGCTTGGAGGACGTCTTCAGAGCATCAAAGCAAAAATTTTTCTCTAGCACCATGGATATCAATTCTATCAAAGTGACGTAGAATTTGCTAGTGTATTGTTCAACTAGCATAGCAAAGATCGAATGTACGCTGGGAGTGGCCGCAATATCGATAAATCTCTTTTCCTGAAGGACTGTAGAGGATGTTGCCACAGTCGTTGCTTCAATAAATGGTGCGATAAAAGAAGAGACACCAACAACGGTTGGAGTTGCTGGCATGCTTAACGAAGGAGGCACGGTCGAGATGGTGGGTTCATCCTCCTTTGATGTTATTTGAACTACTACTGGCGGGATGACACCCGAGAATGTTACAAATGAAAGATCGGCAGTTTCAATGTATGCTTCGTCGACGCCAGGCATCGCCGTTTCATTAGCTGGATCCGAAACAAAATCAGATGTTGTGTCAACTCCGCCCTCCTCAGAGATGTCTTCGCCTGAAAATAAGGTAAGAGAAAGTTAATATCAATTTGATATTAATTTTCCTGAAGAAAGCGTGAAGACAACATTTACCCATGGCCGACGGTATGTATATTGCGTCTGCAGCCTGTATAGCTAAATTATTTCTTAATGATACTAAACAAGCTGTCATACCTGGAGAAGAGAGTACACCAACTGACGTTTGAGGGTAGTCAACCCAGTCGTCACCCAGATCCACTCGAGGTTCATCGGGTGGAATCTCACTCGAGATATTTATAAATGAAGGAGAGGATAGGCCCATTATTTGTCTCGGTAAAGGTATACTGATCCTTATTATGCTCGGCCTCGAAGGCGATCTAGAAGCACTACCAGTCACGGTGGTAGCGGCAGCAGTAGCGGACAAAAAATCTCCAACACTATCAGCTGGAACTGTGGAGGTTCCCTCTCTAAAAGGCGAAGGACCCCTGATCAAAGAATCATCCCCAACAGGGGAAACAATAAGCTCAATCCTAGAGGTCCCCTTGGTAGAAGTCCTTTTGGGACCTCTGGTCATCTGCTTCTACTTCTTGCGGGGAGAAGGCTCTTTTAGAGTGGAAGCCTTTCGTTTACTAGAGATTATGAGAGGCTCTGCTGGCGGACCTATTACGCCTCTCGGTAAAATCAACAAATAATCATCTGCACCGTTGGTTTCATCACCTTCATCAGAGAAGACAGATGGTATCTTCTCTCTCCCAGTGGACCTATGTGAGGGCATCCTAAAACTTCCATAAACATCGAAATCACGATGGAAGGTATTGATGGACACATAAAACTGCGCGTACGAGTGAAGAATGCACAGCTCCGTAGAGAGAGAAGTCGCGGGCACAACAAAGATTACTCTAGTACAACCCATAATGAAGTACCGCCATCCTCTAGCTCTATCAATAAGTCCACCTTTGAACTTGAAGCTGGTGATTAGATTTCCCACATGCAACTTATCACACCCAAATTGCTTGGCAAAACGGCTAGGCAGATAAGGCTCCAAGTAGCAGTGGTTGTCACGACCCGCACCCGGTATAAGGGCACGAGAGCGTGGGTACGTCCAGCCTACGCCGCAGCATCGGCGGTAGAACGCTGTCTAGGTCAAGTACTATCTAAATAATCTCACACTAGTATCCAACTCCATAAGGAGACACGGATAACACTAAAATAAATCTAGAAATACTCAATCACAACTACAGCACGATAGGAAATGAAGAAATAAAAGAATACAGCACAAGTCTAATGATAACATACATACCTGCAATCCTTACTTCCAATCCCCAAGTGCCAGAAACCAGTCTACTAATGTCACAGTCTGGAAAAATATTTTCCAGTCAGGAAGGAGCAAAGTACATCTCTAAATAGCAGTTCTATATGAATGACATAAACTATGTAGCAGTTCTAGATGGAAACATACCAGATGCATGTATAAGTACGAGAATGTACAATGAGAGAAGTACTGGAAATACTGTAAGTAAATGCAGGAAAAGAAGCAATATGTCCATGAGCAAGAATTCTATGACTAAGTGTGTGAGTACTAGCTTTAACATGTGATC
Organism: Iris macrosiphon; assembly: GCA_036927795.1. Lineage (NCBI taxonomy): Eukaryota > Viridiplantae > Streptophyta > Magnoliopsida > Asparagales > Iridaceae > Iris > Iris macrosiphon. Next base: position 100,224,237 of record JAYESA010000013.1, on the reverse strand, counting down.
GGCTTGGGAACTTGATCAGGCTGGTTACATGTGATTAGCTATGATTCATGGAAGGTCAGGCTAACCGTTGGTTAGCTATGATGCAGGGAGAGGTCAGGCTAATCACACGTAACAGCTATGAGGCATGGAGATGGTCAGGCCGCACCCGACGTGAGATGTGGGGTGAGCTATGATGCATGGATAGTTGGGTATGATCACATATCTACACTAAAATACTCCCCAAACCCCCGACTGGTATAGTAGATCCAATCATGGTACGCTATGGCACAGGATTCCCTAGGAAGGTAGCAAATCTCCCCGGAAATCAGTGTCTGTACATGCACAAGATAACAAGGGAAACAAGACTTGTACAAGCTACACCATGAATAAGGAATAACATCTCATGACGAGATCCGTGTATACCAATCCGTGTAACTAATGTGTCGAGAACATGGATATTTACACTAGATACAGTGAACATAGGAGATATCATAAATTAGAAACTAATCAGAGAATGTACTCGCCTTGGGTCCTTAGCTGGTAAAACCAATGTCCTGTTCCAGAGTATCCCCTGGGTAAAACCAACAGTCCTATAAACACAACACAATCAAACCACATTTGCATCAGATGCTACGCTAACACACAGTCTATAAACACTGGCCTCAGGCCATGTCAAACAGGCACTAGTCAACTAGGGTCGCCTAGTAGGACTAAATATTTAAATAACACCTTATTAATTAATTACATATAATCTACCTCAATACAATTATAAATATATATACTTTAAAATAAATGATTTTTGTATGTATATATAAACATAATAATTTATTCTTACAATCTTTTATACCTGCACCAAATTTAAATACATTTACAATATATATATATATACCTTTTAAAATTACATATTTAATTTATACTAGTGTATACTCATATATATGCCAAAATACATTATAGATATATTATTAAATTCTAAAACACATTTTTAATACATGTTTAACTTTTAATGAAAATAAAATATACATGTATAATACACAAAAGAATATATATATATGTATACTAGTTATATATGCTAAATTACAATTACCAACATATACTGAAATATATATATACTATGCTAATACAATTGATTTCTAATAATTTAATAATATACAATTTACATAATTATACATTTTTACCAAAATAATACATATACTACCATATTATTTAATACCTACACATTAAATAATATATACTAATACATATACTACTAACATTAAGTTAAATACGTATTTATACCATTTATTGAAATACATAAAATACCTTACATTTATTACATATACATTTACAAATTAACTACACTAATTATACATATGCTAATACGTAGTTATACTAGAATATATATATAATACATGTGTATTAAAATATAGATATATATATATAAAACATATATACATAATTTAAATATATACAATTTAATTATATACTTATACAAAATATATGTCTACCATTTAAATTAAGTACATATACTAATTTATCAATTTAATTTATACATATAAACAACATTTATATGTATATACATTACAAAGACATATACTAGTTGTATATATATACACTAATATATTTTACAAGTTAGTTTCATACAATTTTATTAAAAATAATTACTATACATAATTATTTTAATTACATACGTTTACAAAATATACATTTATTCATATATTTCTATTTTACATTTAATTATATATATATTAAGTATATAAGAAATATACATTTATACCAAATTAATATATATATACACATTTATTAATATATATACAAATTATACATTGGTATATATTCAAATTAATTTAAATACATCTACTAATTTTCACATTAAATAAATGTATAAACAAACACATATGTATTCATTAGATATATATATATATAAAGATATATATACATAAAGATATATATATATAAAAAGATATATATATATATATATAAACAGAGAGAGAGAGAGAGAGAGGCTTACAGCAGGGGGGTCGGCCGGAGCAGGCCGCCGGTCCGGAGGGGGAGCCGCCGGGGTGCAGGGCCGCCTGGGAGGAGTGCCGAGGGAAGGGGAGCACACAGCAGCGGCCGGATGGGGACTCGGCGCCGGACAGCCGCCGGACAGGGCGGGGGTAGCCGCGGGATGGGGCTGGAGGCCGGGCCGCTCGCCGCCGGAGAGGGAGCAGTTGAGCAGCAGCAGAGGGAGGGGTAGCGCCGCCTGGGTCGGGGACTCGGGCGCCGGGTATTGAGGAGCAGCGGCTGACTCGGTAGGGAACCGACCGTAGGGGGGTTGGCCGCCGATGAAGATGGGAGTGGTGGTTGCTTGGCGGAGGGATCAGCGGGACGAGGGCGGCAGTTCGCCGGAGAGGGCTCGCCGTGAGGAGAGCAGCCACCGGCTGAAGGGGGCTCGGCCGGAATAGCACAGTATAGGGGGGTGAACAGTGTTCCCCCCTATGAAGATTTAAATTCAAATGAAAAATCAATAAAGAGGAAGAAGAAGAAGAAAGAAGGAGAAGAAGAGAAGAAAAAATAGAAGAAGAAAGGGATTTCCAACGTAGGAGAGAGGTGGGGCTTGGGGAATTTTTGGAGGCTAGTGAGGTGGGGTTTTCTAGGGTGCATAGGGATTAGGGTTTGAGGGTACAAGGCATTAAATAGGAGAGAGGGTGTTATGATGGAGGGTTGGGATTGGCCCTCTAAATGAGTGGTCTAGATGATTTATGAAATATTCATGGGGATGAGGGTGAGATTAATTAAATAATTAAGGATTCCTCATTGTTAAAAATAATTAGGTGGTGGGCACCTACAATTGAATAATTGCAACTTAGCCCCTTAAATTCGGGAAATTGCACAAACACCTGAAATGATGAAAATTGGGCGGGCGATTCGGGATCCGATGTTTTGTAGGGTCAGGGGACGCTGTAAGATGGGTATGGGCTGAATTTGCAGGGCACTGGAATTAATTTGGGATTTTAAAATCAGATAAAATGGTATCCTCAAATTAAATAGAAATAAATGCAAGTTGTGTTCAACAATTAATTAGGAGTACTTGGGGTCAAAATCAGATCAAGTCATCAATACCAATATTGAAGAAGACTCAGAACAGAATATTACCCTAATTTGGGTCGCACGAAAAATAGGTCAAGATGGCCTCCAATTTTTGATTGGAACGCACAACGATACAAAATAGGAAATTAAAAATAAACGTCCGCGACGATTTATGTGCGGCCAGAAACAATGCACAAAGAGCATAGTTATGAGTTGCAAAAATAGCAGAATTGAAGGCGGACATGTCTAGGACAAGATTGTGAAATTTGTTGGAAGACAAAAGTCTGGATAGTGCTCCAAATATCGAAGCAAAGGCAATGCGCAAAATATTAAATAAAATACAGTAATTAATTATAACTCCAATAAATAAATTCTAAATAACTAATAAAATCCAGAATTCTATAATTCGGACAGAGGTTCGTCTACTGGGCTTCTAGGTCTAGTCTGCTAGCTAAAAATAAAATAATTAACACTGCATATAATTATATATTTAATTACACATCACACATAATAATTATTTAAATCAATTATACTACCATGAAATTAATTAATTGAAACTACAATAATATTAAATATTGAAAAAATTCGAAAATACCCCTGTTTTCAGAATGTGGTAGTGACAAGTCTACCCACCTTAAAAGAATTTCGTCCTCGAAATTAAAAATCCTCAAAGTAGCATTAAACCATACACATTATTATTCCATCAATTTACATTTTATTATCCATGAAATCTTTTAATAATCCACAAGGTCCTTTCGCAATTTCAAAATTCTTAAATTGTTGTATAACCTGAAAATCTTCCAATAAAGTCCATCAAAATTTCCTTGAAAGTTTTGAGTTAATAATTCAATGTCCGGGATTTAATATCCACTCCTCAAAATACTCAACAAATGCGATATTTAAGGATTCTCCAATTGTTACATCCAATTATAAAGTTCAAAAATTCGTAACTTGCAATTAAATAAATATATTGATGAATCTCCCAAAATTTCCAAATTAAAACCAACTTAACCATGTCAAAATCTTTCCTGGAATTAATTAAACCACCAATTATGCCATGTTAATTTCTTAACCATTTGTTTACATCAATAATTATCCTCAAATTTTTAAATCCTCGATTGTTTTATTTTTTGTATTTACTACCATCAAAATTTAAATTCCTCAAATCATATAATCATGAACCACTCCATATTGTTATTTCACAATAAATTCTTTCAAAAATTCTATAAATAGCATATCCCTAAAAATCTTCAAAATAATCAAATCACATTCTTATCACAATATTCTCCAAAATTTTAAGTAAATGACGAAATGCAATAATTTAATATTCCATCCTCTAATTGAAATCCAATTAATGCATATTTCTAAAATTGAATCTCATCCCAAAATTTGAATTCTACACTAATCCATTTGTGTTCTTATCCCTCGATTCTTTTTTTTTTTTTCCACATAATATGCAACGATGTAATACTTATGCAACCTCCAATACAATATTCAAGATATAAGTTCATAACTTGCAGCCCAATAAATATATCGATGGCCTTCTTAAAGTCCTCAATTTCAATGATAAATTCAATCATTTCACAATCGTCTTCGTTAATCTTTATTACAGTTAAATCCTCAACAATCAAGTCTAAGAGAATTCTACCTACACCCATACAACATGCAACCTAAAGGAAATATGTATGATCATGGTGTCTTTTGTCAGGGTATTGCAGTCTCTGTATCAGGGGTACTACTAACTACATTATAACAAGAATCATGCATGCAACTATGGTACTAAGGTATCAATCAATCGGAAGACAAAAGAACATGAAGAAAGAAAAGAAAGAACCTGCTAATATATACTTGCAATATCTTCTAATATAATCATAGGTCAAATGATGCATGGAAAGTTTGATACCTCTATCTCTTTAGATACCACACTTTACTACCACCTTAGATTGACACCCAAGTCAGTTGGCAGTGAGATCTCAATCATACTCAAGTCATCAGATCCTTACACATGTATATCATCTACTCATATATTAATATCCATCTCTTATCTACCATAAAGTTAATCCTCGAAATAATCGTCAAGGTTTAACTTCTCGATCAACTTAAAAATAATTGCATACACTCCTCAAAATCAAATACTCAATATCCAAAAATTAATCACCTTTAAAATCCTTATAGCCTTGACTATGTTTATTGAATTGAATTCTCAAAATTTAATAACATAAAATCTCATCTCCTCAAAATTCTTTAAAAATTGAAATTTATTTCCACTCTACAAATTATAAATTTAATCCACAAGTATACATATACTACTCACAGTCTCTAATACTCAAGGTGCACACTAATACACTAATTATTTACAGCCTCAACTGTGTACGAAAATTGTACTGTCCGAAATAATTGCACTATCATTTCCAATAATCCAAATTATCATCTCACATATTTTCTTCAATGATTTTCTATCTATATTACTTAATACCCCAATCTGTTTGTCATCACACGAAGTACTTACTGTCATTTGCACCTTGCTCAACAAATATTTGATATAGAATCACTAGCACTATTGGTATGGTAACACTAGCTTCATCCTTAGATTAACTCGTCAAACTTATTACAAATCACGATCACTTGCACTTTCTATAATACCAATACTAATTATCATAACACCTATCATAGAACTATTGCTACAAGGTACTATGCTATGGGTATCTCTAGATTAATGCCTAATGCTCATATGTCCAACTAGGAAGCACTTACAATCTCACAGGCAACACTCAGTCAACTAATACAAGACACAACCAAAATTGCAAGTCACTAATTATCATACTAACAAGGAATAAGCTCAAAAGGAATTGGATCAAGGACGGAAGGTGTCCTTACTGCTAGTAAAGAAGAGAAGCGATGGAACAAAGTCCTGGAATAACAAAATGGATAAGTCTTGAGATGATATTTTAAGGACCAATCTAAGATACAACCTGATAATCATACACGTCTGCCAGAAATCATGACACACAGAATTCCTCGCCACGCCAGTAAGCATAGAGGCGATAACGACAGGTTCCGTAACTAAGGTATGCAACTCTATAATCATGTCATCTGGAATCCTCGCCACGCCAACCGGTATGGCTGCGAGAAACTCTAAATCTCATAACTAAAGTATGTACATCCAAGTTAGGTTCCTACGTTCTCGTCACGACAGCTAATATGGCTGCGATAAATTCTAGGTTCCATAATCAAAGTAGACGTTTTACCTTTCTCACTGTCCTCATCAATATACGTCATCAGATGATACCGTAAATTTTAGCCCGTAAAATTCACCTCGATATGAAATCAAAACTCCACAACGATACCAAGAATTAAAGTTAACAACTGGTCAACAAGAATTAAACTCAATAATGATACCAAGAATTTAATTTAATAATTGCTCAATAAGAATCAAGTTCAGTAACAACAAGCGAGAGCGGACGGAAACAAGGAAAGATTTAAATTTGAAAATAAGATTCTCATGGGGTCATCCCAGGAAATCTTTCAAGAATTTGTGATTGAGTATCCTTTCTCATCCTAATATCCTATGTCCTATATTCTATAGCAGGTATGCAGTAGTACAACTAAGACGTCGCACTACCACGACATCGCACAACTTGCGAAGTCTGACCTGTATGGGCCACCACTAAAAATGTGTCACGACCCGCACCCGGTATAAGGGCACGAGAGCGTGGGTACGTCCAGCCTACGCCGCAGCATCGGCGGTAGAACGCTGTCTAGGTCAAGTACTATCTAAATAATCTCACACTAGTATCCAACTCCATAAGGAGACACGGATAACACTAAAATAAATCTAGAAATACTCAATCACAACTACAGCACGATAGGAAATGAAGAAATAAAAGAATACAGCACAAGTCTAATGATAACATACATACCTGCAATCCTTACTTCCAATCCCCAAGTGCCAGAAACCAGTCTACTAATGTCACAGTCTGGAAAAATATTTTCCAGTCAGGAAGGAGCAAAGTACATCTCTAAATAGCAGTTCTATATGAATGACATAAACTATGTAGCAGTTCTAGATGGAAACATACCAGATGCATGTATAAGTACGAGAATGTACAATGAGAGAAGTACTGGAAATACTGTAAGTAAATGCAGGAAAAGAAGCAATATGTCCATGAGCAAGAATTCTATGACTAAGTGTGTGAGTACTAGCTTTAACATGTGATCGGCTTGGGAACTTGATCAGGCTGGTTACATGTGATTAGCTATGATTCATGGAAGGTCAGGCTAACCGTTGGTTAGCTATGATGCAGGGAGAGGTCAGGCTAATCACACGTAACAGCTATGAGGCATGGAGATGGTCAGGCCGCACCCGACGTGAGATGTGGGGTGAGCTATGATGCATGGATAGTTGGGTATGATCACATATCTACACTAAAATACTCCCCAAACCCCCGACTGGTATAGTAGATCCAATCATGGTACGCTATGGCACAGGATTCCCTAGGAAGGTAGCAAATCTCCCCGGAAATCAGTGTCTGTACATGCACAAGATAACAAGGGAAACAAGACTTGTACAAGCTACACCATGAATAAGGAATAACATCTCATGACGAGATCCGTGTATACCAATCCGTGTAACTAATGTGTCGAGAACATGGATATTTACACTAGATACAGTGAACATAGGAGATATCATAAATTAGAAACTAATCAGAGAATGTACTCGCCTTGGGTCCTTAGCTGGTAAAACCAATGTCCTGTTCCAGAGTATCCCCTGGGTAAAACCAACAGTCCTATAAACACAACACAATCAAACCACATTTGCATCAGATGCTACGCTAACACACAGTCTATAAACACTGGCCTCAGGCCATGTCAAACAGGCACTAGTCAACTAGGGTCGCCTAGTAGGACTAAATATTTAAATAACACCTTATTAATTAATTACATATAATCTACCTCAATACAATTATAAATATATATACTTTAAAATAAATGATTTTTGTATGTATATATAAACATAATAATTTATTCTTACAATCTTTTATACCTGCACCAAATTTAAATACATTTACAATATATATATATATACCTTTTAAAATTACATATTTAATTTATACTAGTGTATACTCATATATATGCCAAAATACATTATAGATATATTATTAAATTCTAAAACACATTTTTAATACATGTTTAACTTTTAATGAAAATAAAATATACATGTATAATACACAAAAGAATATATATATATGTATACTAGTTATATATGCTAAATTACAATTACCAACATATACTGAAATATATATATACTATGCTAATACAATTGATTTCTAATAATTTAATAATATATAATTTACATAATTATACATTTTTACCAAAATAATACATATACTACCATATTATTTAATACCTACACATTAAATAATATATACTAATACATATACTACTAACATTAAGTTAAATACGTATTTATACCATTTATTGAAATACATAAAATACCTTACATTTATTACATATACATTTACAAATTAACTACACTAATTATACATATGCTAATACGTAGTTATACTAGAATATATATATAATACATGTGTATTAAAATATAGATATATATATATAAAACATATATACATAATTTAAATATATACAATTTAATTATATACTTATACAAAATATATGTCTACCATTTAAATTAAGTACATATACTAATTTATCAATTTAATTTATACATATAAACAACATTTATATGTATATACATTACAAAGACATATACTAGTTGTATATATATACACTAATATATTTTACAAGTTAGTTTCATACAATTTTATTAAAAATAATTACTATACATAATTATTTTAATTACATACGTTTACAAAATATACATTTATTCATATATTTCTATTTTATATTTAATTATATATATATTAAGTATATAAGAAATATACATTTATACCAAATTAATATATATATACACATTTATTAATATATATACAAATTATACATTGGTATATATTCAAATTAATTTAAATACATCTACTAATTTTCACATTAAATAAATGTATAAACAAACACATATGTATACATTAGATATATATATATATAAAGATATATATACATAAAGATATATATATATATAAAAAGATATATATATATATATATAAACAGAGAGAGAGAGAGAGAGAGGCTTACAGCAGGGGGGTCGGCCGGAGCAGGCCGCCGGTCCGGAGGGGGAGCCGCCGGGGTGCAGGGCCGCCTGGGAGGAGTGCCGAGGGAAGGGGAGCACACAGCAGCGGCCGGATGGGGACTCGGCGCCGGACAGCCGCCGGACAGGGCGGGGGTAGCCGCGGGATGGGGCTGGAGGCCGGGCCGCTCGCCGCCGGAGAGGGAGCAGTTGAGCAGCAGCAGAGGGAGGGGTAGCGCCGCCTGGGTCGGGGACTCGGGCGCCGGGTATTGAGGAGCAGCGGCTGACTCGGTTGGGAACCGACCGTAGGGGGGTTGGCCGCCGATGAAGATGGGAGTGGTGGTTGCTTGGCGGAGGGATCAGCGGGACGAGGGCGGCAGTTCGCCGGAGAGGGCTCGCCGTGAGGAGAGCAGCCACCGGCTGAAGGGGGCTCGGCCGGAATAGCACAGTATAGGGGGGTGAACAGTGTTCCCCCCCTATGAAGATTTAAATTCAAATGAAAAATCAATAAAGAGGAAGAAGAAGAAGAAAGAAGGAGAAGAAGAGAAGAAAAAATAGAAGAAGAAAGGGATTTCCAACGTAGGAGAGAGGTGGGGCTTGGGGAATTTTTGGAGGCTAGTGAGGTGGGGTTTTCTAGGGTGCATAGGGATTAGGGTTTGAGGGTACAAGGCATTAAATAGGAGAGAGGGTGTTATGATGGAGGGTTGGGATTGGCCCTCTAAATGAGTGGTCTAGATGATTTATGAAATATTCATGGGGATGAGGGTGAGATTAATTAAATAATTAAGGATTCCTCATTGTTAAAAATAATTAGGTGGTGGGCACCTACAATTGAATAATTGCAACTTAGCCCCTTAAATTCGGGAAATTGCACAAACACCTGAAATGATGAAAATTGGGCGGGCGATTCGGGATCCGATGTTTTGTAGGGTCAGGGGACGCTGTAAGATGGGTATGGGCTGAATTTGCAGGGCACTGGAATTAATTTGGGATTTTAAAATCAGATAAAATGGTATCCTCAAATTAAATAGAAATAAATGCAAGTTGTGTTCAACAATTAATTAGGAGTACTTGGGGTCAAAATCAGATCAAGTCATCAATACCAATATTGAAGAAGACTCAGAACAGAATATTACCCTAATTTGGGTCGCACGAAAAATAGGTCAAGATGGCCTCCAATTTTCGATTGGAACGCACAACGATACAAAATAGGAAATTAAAAATAAACGTCCGCGACGATTTATGTGCGGCCAGAAACAATGCACAAAGAGCATAGTTATGAGTTGCAAAAATAGCAGAATTGAAGGCGGACATGTCTAGGACAAGATTGTGAAATTTGTTGGAAGACAAAAGTCTGGATAGTGCTCCAAATATCGAAGCAAAGGCAATGCGCAAAATATTAAATAAAATACAGTAATTAATTATAACTCCAATAAATAAATTCTAAATAACTAATAAAATCCAGAATTCTATAATTCGGACAGAGGTTCGTCTACTGGGCTTCTAGGTCTAGTCTGCTAGCTAAAAATAAAATAATTAACACTGCATATAATTATATATTTAATTACACATCACACATAATAATTATTTAAATCAATTATACTACCATGAAATTAATTAATTGAAACTACAATAATATTAAATATTGAAAAAATTCGAAAATACCCCTGTTTTCAGAATGTGGTAGTGACAGTGGTCCTCACTTCTGTACAGCAGATGGGAAGGTCTAATGCAGACCAACCAGTAAAAAGATTCAGGAGAAAGAATAGTCTTTCCCTGACCCGCATCCTGAAGTTTCGTCCCCTGTTGATTGATATGTACAGGGGGGATGATGCAAAAGAACTTCCAACTATGGGCAAAATTTAGTGCTAGCCGACAATCTATGACGCTAGTCACATTCCAAGAAGAATTCCTGTAATTCAACAGGAAGTTATTGCCCGAAACACTGGCCGATCCGGGAGACATCACTTTGGTGTTGTGAAGGATTAACCATCCTATCAGATATAAGAATGGCAATTCCACTCTGTGATATCCTTCACGCTGTGTATCATCAGCCAGCAGTCTCTCAGTGATGGCCCTCAGGCCAGCTTGAATCATGCATACCATGGCAGGGAGCAGGCCCAATCTTGCTCCAAACACCAAACGCACTGTGGGCCATAAGGTGTTGCGATGAATGCGATCCGCAGACGCGATACCATGAACCACCCATCGGCGTAGCCAGATAGAAAGGAAGCAAGCCAGTTGAGCTTTTCTTGACAGAGGCTTTCGGCAATGCCTCATATAGCTGTAGGCCTTGGTTCTTGCAGGATAACCTCCTATCTCTTCATTGAGAACACAATTTTGGGCCCCCGTATCTTTAATAAGATCATCGATTATGTTGGCATTGAGAATGCTCAAGGGATTCAAGGGTTTATCTCTGTTATTTACAATCTTGTCCTGCTTGGCATTTCTGGCCTGATGGAAAAAGAGGTAGGATACCCATTTGTTGATATGAGCCAAATCAGAGGGCTCTTTGTAGAAGGTGGTGCATGAAAGGTAGTGTCTCATCAGCTCTTGGTATACTGCCACTGCTCGAGGGTTGGTTTCCTTTATTTCCCTATTTGTGGGAACGTACTCTTCATAAGGAGTGTCTCCCATTAGCAGCTTTGAGATTTCTTCCATCTCATGAAGGGCTAAGCCCAACTCTCCTAGCGGAGTGGTGAAAGTCCCAATGAGCGAGTTATATCCCTCTATCAAAGTTGGGGTTGAGAGGCAGCCCAACACTAGTGTCACTCACAGCCGTAAACAAGCCAATACTTTCCAGCTCTATCTGAAAGTGCTTCAGGGCCCATGCAGTTAAACTGGCCCATCGAAGATTCTGGGGGCTAAGCCATCCACTAGTGCGAGGGTTAACCTTGGGGTATACTTTCCCCTGCCCCATAAAGTCATTGTAGAAAATCACTATTTGAAGCGGCTGGATCAGTGAAGTGTCTTCACTCGGGACGCTGCCCGAAAAAAATCCTCTGAAAGGCATGACAGGGCCTGAGGGATTGCTTACAAAGGACCCTCAGTCCAATCCTTTCTTATAAAAGATCTTTCCTGGCTGGCCATGAAGATCGGGAGTCAGAGTCCATACCATCTTCTTGGGATGTATGGCATGGAAGAATGCAGAGATAGGGTAATCTTTGGGCATCTTTGGCAGAAACAGGATCGTGCCCTCAGCAGAAAATACCCAATCTTCCTTCTTGGGCTTCGTCTGGGATTGCTTATCAACCACATCCCCAAACAAGAAAGCTGGTTTCTTGTACTCAGTCCTATCAATGTAAGTCAGGGGTTCCCCACTAATCATACTCTGCAACATCCTTTCTCCTTGGGTCGAGATCATAGTTCCCCTTTCTTGAGGATACTCGTTTTCAGATATAGGGAATGTCACATGGGACAAGTCCTCCAGATAGTTGGAATTCAGCATTCCAGCAGCAGAGCCCATCACTTCAGCCAGAGGGGGATCTGTAGGTCCACTGCAAAAGAAGCAAGAAAATAAGTCAGTTTTACGCTAAACGCTACACTCTTGCAGTATATGCCAAAACTTGACAGTCTGAATTTTTACGCCAGACTGCAAAAATTTGACTTTTTATGCTAGAATTTACTTTCAGTGCGTAAAAACTCAAAGTTTAAAGTATACGCCAAAACTTGACTGTCTGAGCTTTTACGCCATATTACAAAAATTTGAGTTTTACGTTGGAATTTACTTCCAGTGCGTAAAACACAAGGTTTGCAGTATACGCCAAATTTTGACAGTCTGAGTTTTATACTAGACGACAAAAATATGGAGTTTTATACTGACACATTAGGAATGTGGACGTATTGGCGCATACACGTACAACGTGTGCGAAGGATTTTTCTCCTCTCGAAGTCTTTACCTGTGATGCCCGGAGCGCAGCTAGACGGTGGAGCACTTCGTTCAGAATGAGGCTCGCTTCACCTAGTAGGAGTCGCTCGTGCTTGAGCAGAGGAGCGAGATGAGAAAGCGGCTTTCTTTCCCTTAGTCGCGGAGGCCTGTTTTGGTGCCATGGCGAATCTGAGTTCTCAGAAAAGAGACGAAGACGAAGAGTTTTCAGCAAGAGACGAAGGGTTTTGTAGAGACAGATAAAGGATTTTTCTCTCTCACGACCTAGGGCTATTTACCGAGTTCAGATAACTCTTCGAATCCTTAACCGAATCTGATCTTATCTGATCAGTTATGATTTGGGACCACGTCAGCCGATCATTTGAAAAGGAAGGCGGACAGTCATGCTGCGTAACGGATCTATGATTTTACGCACAGAGCAAGGATCCACTATTTTACGCTCAGAAGCTACAGATCTATGATTTTACGCTCAGAAGCTTTTTACGCTCAGAAGCTACAGATCTATGATTTTACGCTCAGAAGCTATAGATCTATGATTTTACGCTCAGAAGCTTTTACGCTCAGAAGCTACAGATCTACGGTTTTATGCTCAGAAGCTACAAATCTATGATTTTAAGCTTAGAAGCTTTTACGCTCAGAAGCTATAAATCTACGGTTTTACGCTCAGAAGCTACAAATCTATGATTTTACGCTTAGAAGCTATAAATCTATGATTTTATGCTCAGAAGCTTTTACGCTCAGAAGCTACAGATCTATAATTTTTTGCTCAGATGCTACGGATCTCTAATTTTACGCGCATCTTAAATTACGGGGGACAATATCAGTTAGCAGGATACGCGTATATCTGGATAATTCGGGCCTTACACTCGAAGAAAGCCAATTATAAGGGTTTACGCAGAAAATGCTCCTTTTTGGTTACAAAACATTGTAAGTGCCTGAAACATACAGATGTCAGCATTGAAGATGACTCTTCTTCTTGGGCCATTGGAAGTTCATTCGAAGTCTAGACAGAATTCTTTACATCTAAGTTCAAGTATGGCCAGTTCGGCGGATATTTTGTGCCCTATTTCGAGAAACTTTCGGGAAGCCATTCTTGAAGATGATGTTCTGAAAAAAATTATTCGTATTAGAGAAGTGACATTTCAGAATTCTATGTGACTCCTCATCCAAAAATAGCATGACAATTGGATTCTCAAGGCAAATTAATATTGAAGAGTTTTTTACGTATATTCCTCTATGTGTAAAAGTCAGAACATGACTGAAAGTATATTTATCAGAATCAGCGTAAAGATTACTCAAGCATGCTGAAGCTGCGTATTATCAGACTTTCTCACAACAAATATGGCAAATCAATGATGCATAAAAGAAGAGAAGTTTATTAATCATGATTACATATGATGAAAATCCATTTTACAAAAGATTTTTCATTAATATTCAAGATCATGATTACATATGATGGAGATCCATTTTACAAAAGATTTTTCATTAATATTCAAGATCACGACGGGAATCTATTACGCTAGGTTCTCATCTAACGGAGACCTTCAGTTCTTCTTCTACGGCACTTCTTCGACTTCTTCGACCGATGAACAAGAAAATGGTTAATGGCGGGAGGATACAGAACTGGGCTTGTTTAAATTATTTAAGCCCCCCTCCATACGTCATTGGCGGCCACGCTCAAATTTATATTAGGGGTTCAGACCCAACACAAGACTGGAAGACACGGCCAAGCTGCCCACCAGGGTCCAGCTTCATGATAAGGGAAATACAGCTAGCAAGATGTGTGGTCCAATGAGACCCTTCCTCTCTTCTGGATGAATCGCCATATAAAATTGCTGATTATCCCGCGCATAGGAAGCTATGATATCCTTCCATGATCCATCATTGTAGAGGATATTTGCTCGAAGATGCCTTCTTTTATGGCTCCTTATATGCTGGAAGAGCATAATCTTCTTCTTTCTCAGGTCAGCCCAATGAATCTTGGCAACCATATTTGTGGTGAAGGGACCAGGGAAAAACAGGTTCATTCGCTTGCCTTTATATAGGCAGAAGAGAACATACCAAATCCTAACAACTTCTTAATTATTGCCGAAAAATCAGCCTCAAAGAAAGAGTCAAATTTGACCATTTTATGCTTCATTCAAAGTATTTCAAATTACGAGGAATTTAAAAACTTTGAAGGGGGTCTTGTAGAAGCATGAAATACGTTAGGGAATTGTACGCATATTATACAATCAAAACCCCCAACATGCATGAAGTCCGCATAAAACAGAGCTTCAGAGCTGTTTGGCATAAAGAAGAGCTTCAGAGCTGCCCGCGTAAAGCAGCGCTTCAAGGCTGATTTGGCGTAAAAGGTTGCTACACCTCCCTACGGCATAAAATATGTTTGTCTTTAATGCAACGTAAAGTCATACGAGGAACTCTTCGTATTCCTCGAATAAATCTGTCAGACAAAATAGTAAACCTGACTCCTGACAAAAGTACTGCACGATGATCGAAATGACGACTGTGATAATGATTTTGCACAAAAACCCACACTGTCGTTTAGTAACATATCCTTGATACAAGTCATTTTTACGCATTCAAGGAATACGCTGCCTATTCTACACAGGCAGAGATGAGCTTTTACGCTCAAGATGAGACAAAATCAGATGCTACGTCAAAAGCTGTTTCTCGTACAGAGCTCGAGCCATATATCGGCAATTAATGCACGAGATTGAGGCATATCTCTGCATTAAATGCACGAGATCTGGTTCTATTTTTTTTTAAATAACTGGGAGAGCTAAAACTAGGCTAATACGCTTACATCATCATTCTTACATTTTATGCCAACCAGGCTATTTTCAACTATAGGAGTACACCATATGCTATCTCCTCGAAATACGCCAACTCAGGCTATATTTGCAAAGGCACGTGATAAGGCTATTTGGACAGAATACGCTCAAGACCTCAGTCAGGAAGGATAATTGGCTCTTTTTATGCTATTTATCTATTATTCATGCAGTATCAAGTTTTACGCAGAATTTGGCTTTTACGCCAATAAGACAACTATTTGGCTTTTACACCAACAAGACAGCTATTTGGCTTTTACGCCAACGAGACAGTTATTTGGCTTTTATGCCAACCATCTTTACGCGAGGGGTAGTTACCTACGTGGCTTGCATGATGTGATCTTCGAGGAGCAGTTATATGCGTTACCTCATAATGGGACACGTGTCATCTCATAATGGGATACGTGTCATATGCTGATTCAGGAGATCATTCAAACGTGGGTAGCAGTTATTATAACCGCCGCGTAAAAGGTGTAACTTTCTCCACAGTTGGGCTTCTACGCCAACTGGACAGTTATTATGACCGATCTCTATAAATAGAGATCTCTAGTCACAGGAGATGGAGGTCGGAGAAAAGGGAGACTATCGGAGATCAAGACATAGAGAGAGCACAGACAGAGAGTGTTGATTGACAACTTTGGCAACGAGAGTTCAATCCCACCTGTAATCTTTGAAGCTTCTTCTTCTTCTATAGCACTTCTTCATCATCGTGTGGTCCAAGGGACAAAGTGATCGACCGCATATCAAACTCCTATAGCAATTTTTCCCCAGAATCATTTTTCTATTGTA
This sequence comes from Iris macrosiphon, assembly GCA_036927795.1. Taxonomy (NCBI): domain Eukaryota; kingdom Viridiplantae; phylum Streptophyta; class Magnoliopsida; order Asparagales; family Iridaceae; genus Iris; species Iris macrosiphon. The sequence continues at coordinate 100,207,526 of JAYESA010000013.1, read as the reverse complement.
CTTAACATCCTCGTATAGGATTAATTGTACTCTTTTTCTTCTTTGTAAACAAAGAAAGGGTTTCGTATAAACCTAGTTTTATTCTTTTGTTTAAAATCAAACAGTTCCCAGGTCGATTCGCCAGGTACATGATACCTCCGTGAGACACGAACTAGGGGGATAGTCTGACCTCGCAGTACCTTCTCACGCTTGTCCAGAATCTCAACAGGCTCCTCTTGGTATGATAAACTCGGGCCGACCGTGATCTCTGAATGGTCAAGTACATGACTCAGATCTGGTATGTACCTTCTTAGCTGAGATATATGGAAGATGTCATGGACTCCTTCCAAAGTCTGCGACAAGGCTAATCTGTAAGCAACCTCTTCGATGCGTTCTAGCACATCGAATGGTCCAATATACCTCAGACTCAGCTTCCCTCTGCCTCCAAATATGATAGTCCCTCGAGTAGGTGAGACTTTTAAGAATATATGATCTCCAACCTGAAACTCTAGAGGTCTTCGGTGTGCATTTGCCCAATGCTTCTGTCCGTCCTGTGCTGCTCGCAGATGCCCTTGGATCTTCTTTACCTTCTCTACTGTACGAACAATCAACTCTGGCCCAAGAATCGGTCTCTTGCCTATATCGCTCCATCATACTGGGAAACGATACATCCTTCCATACAACACTTCATAGGGAGCCATCTGGATGCTCGCCTGATAGCTATTGTTGTAGGAAAACTCGACCAAATATAAATGGTCCTCCCATGATCCTCCGAAATCAAGCATGCACTCTCTTAACATGTGTTCCAAAGTCTGAATGGTGCGCTCCGACTGGCTATCTGTCTGTGGGTGATACGATGTGCTAAACTTCAGGCGGGTACCGAGGCTCTCCTGTATACTCCGCCAAAGATAGGATATAAATCTCGTATCCCTGTCAGATACTATGCTAACTGGCACTCCATGTAGTCGCACAATATCCCTTATGTACATATCGGCTAAGACCTCTGTGGATTGTCCAACTCTGAAGGGTAAAAAGTGTGCGGACTTGGTGAGTCTATCCACGATTACCCATACTGTATTGCGACCACTAGGACTCCTCGGAAAGCCCGTAACAAAGTCCATAGTGATATGCTCTCATTTCTACTCTGGTATCGGAAGCGGTTGAAGTAATCCTGCAGATCTCTGATGCTCAGCCTTGACTTGCTGACACACCAGGCACTTTTCCATAAAGCGGGCTATCTCTCTTTATTCCATGCCACCAGTAGTACTGCCTTAAGTCTCTGTACATCTTCGTGCCTCCTGGATGAATAGAGTAGGTTGAACTATATGCCTCTGACATCAACTCTTGACGAAGTTCTCTATTTGGAACATAGAGACGATCTCCACATCTCAAAGTCCCGTCTTCATGTATACACAGTCCTGTCTGCATTCTCGCCTCTGTCCTCTGTCTAAGCCTCCGGAATCTGGCATCTGTCGGCAAAGCAGCCTTGATCCTCTCCACTAATGTCGAGTGCAACTGAAAACTCAACAACTGTCTATCTATTCCGGGCATAACGACCTCTATACCCATCTGCTCTAGATCTCTCAACAGATATTGTTGGATAGTCAAGAAGAATGACATGGGCCTTCTACTCAACGTGTCAACTACTATATTGGCCTTTCTCGGATGGTACTATAGTTCAATCTCAAAGTCTGTCATTACCTCGAGCCAACGTCTCTGCCTCTGGTTCAGATCCTTCTGAGTGTAGACGTACTTTAAGCTTTTATGATCAGTAAATATTTTCACTCTTTCTCCATATAGGTAGTGTCTCCAAAGCTTCAAGGCAAAGATCACTGCTGCAAGCTCCAAGTCGTAAGTGGTATAGTTCTTCTCATGGGTCCTCAACTGTCTAGAGGCATAGGCTACAACCTTCCCATACTGTATCAAGACACATCCTAATCCCTTCCCGGATGCATCACTATAGATCACGAATCCTCCGGGTCCAGAAGGTATGGTCAAGATAGGTGCTGTAGTCAAACGCTTCTTCAGCTCATCGAACGCCTTCTGACACTCCTCTGTCCAAGTGAACTCCTTCTCCTTATGGGTCAAGCGGGTCATCGGCTCTGCAATCTTTGCAAAGTTCTCCATGAACCTCCGGTAATATCCGACAAGTCCTAGGAAACTCCTCACTTCTGAGACATTGGTAGGGGTTGGCCATGTCTCTACTGATAAAATCTTCGCTGGATCTACTGAAATACCATCTCCTGAGATGATGTATCCAAGAAAAGAGACACGATCTAGAAGAAACTCACACTTGCTCAGCTTGGCATAAAGCCTCTCTCTCCTCAGCGTCTCTAACACTAGTCTCAAGTGCTCCTCGTGCTCCTCGTGCTCCTCATGGCTCTTCGAATACACCAAGATGTCGTCGATGAAGACTACCATGAATCGGTCTAAGTATTGGTGGAATACTTTGTTCATCAAGTTCATAAATACAGCAGGCGCATTCGTCAGTCCAAAAGGCATCACTAAGAACTCGTAGTGACCATAACGAGTCTTGAATGCTGTCTTTTGGATGTCTTCTCTTCGTACCTTCATGTGATGGTAACCCGATCTCAAGTCGATCTTTGTGAACACCACTGCTCCTGTCTGCTAGTCGAACAAATCATCAATTCGCGATAGGGGGTACTTGTTCTTGATGGTCAAAGCATTAAGGGCTCTATCCACCGGTCTGCTGTCGGGCTCGATCAAACTGTGCCTGCTATGGGGCTAAGGGTGGTCCCTTCTGAAATCCTCCGGGTGCTGGTGGATGCTGACCTCCTGGTAGGGGTAGTATCCTGGGAACTGGTGCTGCTGGCCTCTGTCCAGTCTGCGGTGCTGTGTCTCTGCACTGTGGGCAGTCTCGGGCTAGGTGCTGACTAACTCCACATATCGTGCATAATCCTAGCTTCTTCCGACAATCTCTAATGACGTATCCCTTCTTGCCACAATGGTGACAAGTCGGGAGCTCCTACTGTGGGTACGATGTTGCCCTCTGTTGGGTCTGTGCTCCGGGACAACGGATCGGTCCTCCTACTCCGGGCTGGGTTCTGGCTGGTGTAGACGTACTGGAATATTTTGCTCCTCTGCCTATGGCCTCCTGGATCCTCGCCTCTGCAAGAACCTCCTCATAAGAACTCCTCGCTTGTGTGGTGGTATACCTCTGTAGCTCGAAAGTAAGGCCGTGATGGAATCTCTGGGCCTTCTCTAGATCGTTGGATATCAGGACGGCACCAAATAGCTAAGACAGCTGAACTCTGTGTCGTATGCGTCAACAGTCATATTCTCTTGTTCTAGATGTAGGAACTGGGAGTACAGGACATTTCTGACTGTAGCTGGGAAATACTTCACATTAAAGTATTTTAAGAACTGTTTCCAAGTCTGGTTCTTGCTTATACTGTGCTCAATAGAATTCCACCAATGATGGGCATTGCCTTTCAGTTGGGCCCTCACTGTGGTCATCCAAAGGTCTGGATGCAGTTGTGAAGCCTCAAGTAATATCTTCGTATTGGCGACCCAATCGGAGATCTCCTCTACAGTCTCGTTGCCTGAGAAAGTATCTGGTCCCATCTGTCTGAACCATCTAACAGTGCCACCTGTCTGGGCTAGTGGAGGTGCTGGTACTGGTGTTGTGACAGGTGTCCTCTCTAGTACTGCAATCAAACTCTGTCTCAACGTCTCTGTCTGATGCCACTGTGCTTGTATCATAGTCTGGAAGAACTGAAGCATCTGTGGCTATCCATCTAATTATGGCATCTGGGGTGGATAAGGTAGAGGTGGTGGTAGTGGAACCTCTGGCTGTGCGGTAGGTGTTTCCTCAGATGTCGTCCTCTCGGTCTGCGGCATTGGTGTAGCTCCTGAATTCTGGCCCTCACAATGCTGCGTGGGGATCGTCTGGGAAGTCTGTCCCTCGTGCTGTTGGATAGGATCGCCCTGAGAAGTCTTGCGCCAAGGTATCAACGGGGCCTGTAACGGTGGTTGCCCTCCAGGTAGTCCCTGGGGTACCTCCTCTCTTTGGTTGGTGTTGTCTGGCACTACGGTACTGGGTGCCCCTCGTCCACTGCGTAAGTTCATCTTGCTGCAAAAGATAGGACTTCGTTAAAAAGAGTACAGAATCAAGCAAACAAGATGCAGATATTTAGAAGTAATACGAAGGAAGTTAAACGACGTAATCAAAGTGGATGAGACCTAGTAATTTTTATCCTATTACAGGCTCGCTGGGCATGTTACCATACCACAAGAGAATAAGTCGACCTACATGGGCCACCACTAAGACCATGTCATGCCCCATCCCCAAAAATACACGAGACCAAGCCACGTAGCAATAGCCAGTTGTCACGTCTCCGAGGATAACCCAATTTAATGGATCCTAGCGAAGAGTGCTACGCTATCTTAAATACTAACAAGTCCAATGTCAATATCAAACAGGTAATCTAATCTCATCCATAATATAAACAGCAAGAAAGTACTAAAATAAATACTGGAAGATAAACGCCAGTCTCAAAATATTATAGTACAACCAAGAATGTTTGGTGGGAACAAATCCACTACTATGACGAAATAAAAGTACTGAATGACAGATAAAAAGAATAATGACTAGGGCATCGGCTGTCTAGATAATGATGCTCCCAATCCTAGGCAGAAGGTCTACCAACTGATCACGGAAACTCTGACGGTAGCACCTCTAGCTCCTCAGCTGTAGCGTACCTCGTCTCCTGTCCTGGGCCGTACACTGTGGGGTAATATGACTCATCCAAATCTAGAAAGTTACCAGGTCCTCAGAGGGATGTAACAAGATACATAGAAGCATGCCATATATAAATACTGAATTAAATAAATACAATAAGGGTGTGCTAACCATCTAAGTTAATGCAATATGAAGACAACTTTGGTACGTATGGGTAGGCATAGGCATAACATCCAACACTCCGAAGAGCGTGGTATCTGTAACGTCCATCATTTCGAAGAATGAGGTATCTGCAATATATATATGTCTGTATCACTCCGAAGAGCATGGTGTCTGAAATAAAGAAGTCATTGGATCCGTGGCTCCTCCGGATACTACGGAGTCCAATGTGTGTATCCCATACGCCTACTAGTTGTCCTCCCCGCCCAATATAGATACCCAAATCGAATACTCGACGTACATACCACGTATCTATATGCCAAGTCTCTACAAATCAAATAATCCAAAGTTACGCAATAACCGTGATGTATGTCACACGCACCGATAGCTAGTCGAGTACGCGAACCCGCATCCAAATATGAATTTGTCACAGTGAAACGTGTAAGAGTGTCAGGTCACGGAAGACATCAGAGTATCCTCTAACGGGGTGAGTCTGCTAGTGACTAGGTCAAGTATACTACTCATCGACGCATCCGTCGACTGCACCCGAGTCAATCCCGGACGCGCACAGTCATATGAAATAAAGCAACAAGATATCATACAACATATGCATCATTTAAATTAAAATAGTAAATATGGCAAGGTATCTTGCCTGGGTCCTCAAGTTGTGAATGCCAATAGCCTACTCCTGCAGTATCTCCTGGCTGGTCCAGTGACCCTAAATACATAATATAATATAGCAATCTCGCATCAGACACTAAAGCAATACATACACACAACTTGCGACGCTGTTCTTAGTACTGACGCAAGGGTCACGGTTGGTCGACTACAGATTCTCGTGTGTACGTAGCTAAGATGCACACGTGCCCTATCCTCAATTATCGAGTCTCTCGCAACAATAAAAATACCAAGTTATGGGTTTTACGAAACTACTTACGTTGTATAAAATATATGTCCTTATTTTCCATGTTTAAGCGTACTTGGTTTATGTCCAGGTTTTTGGGTGAATTACTAGTCTTTAATAATAGGTCTTATGATTACGATAATTGCTAGTCATTATATAAATACTAAATCTTATTAATCCATATACATTCATATATATAGTTTAAGGTTAATTAAGTTTGTGTCCAAGACTACGACATTCGACACGACAACACGACGAACATATATAAACACGATACGAGCGAGAGAATAAGGTGTTTACCTAGTTGACTGGACGAGGGCCTCCTTACTGACTGGTCGTCCTCCGGCCGGTGGTGGGCTCCGGCGTCGGCCGTCGGGTAAGGCAGCAGCGGCAGCAGCAGCCTTGGCAGCGGTGGTGCGGGCTGAGGACGGTGCGGGGTTGGCTGTCAAGTCATGGGGAAGGTCGGGTGGCGGTGGCTTACAGCGTCAGGCGGTATTGGAGGCCGGGGGTCGTCGGGTTTGGGTTAGACGGGGTTGATACGGGTGATGGGAAGAGGATGGTGATGCGTTGATGATGGCGAGAGTGAAGGCAGTTGCAGGCGGTTGGGAGGGTGGTCCGGTGACCGAGGGTTGGGGTGGTGATGACAGCTTGAGGCGGTGGTAGTGGGTGTCCGGTCGGGGAGGGGGCAGGGATGTTCGGTTAAGAAAAAGGGTTCGGCTATTGTTTCTTTGGAGGTGGTGAAGAGAATGAGTTTTAGGGTTTTAATGTAGGGAACATGTGTATTTATATGGGAGGGGGTTTTTGGGCTGGCCTCGGGACTTGGGCCTGTCCGGCCTTGTTGAGGTGGGGCTGGTCCACGTGAAAGAGTACATGTGGGCTTGGTTAGGTTCTGTTTGAGGTAAAATTGGCCTTAAATTAATTTAATTAAAAATAATGCGTGCGACGGTCCTTAATGAATTTAAGACACATGGAATTAGATTCGAGTAGAACACAAGAGTCATGGGCGTAGCAGGCTTGGTGTAGGCTAATACCCTAATTTGGGTTATAGGGAACACATTAGACTAGAACCTTTTTTCCTTAATTATTTCTTTATGAGAGACCCCAAGGGATATATTGGTCATTGTATAGTAGCTTGAGAGAGGGGCTAAGAGGGCCATATAAAGAGAGGGGAAAAATTTCTCTCTCCTCTTTTTTATTACAAATCTAGATCTAGAATTTCTCTCAACCAAATTTTTTCATTCCCATATTAAATCCCTACCAAATTTTTTCCCAATTCCTTCCCAAATAAACATTAGAGGCTAGTAAAGCAAGGATCTAGAAGGAGGAAGCAAGGATCTAAAATAAGGAGCAAGGATCTACAAGTTGAAGGCCAATATCACCTAATTTGGAGGTTGTATTAGGAATCCATCTTCCTATTGGTAAAATTTAATTTTTTCTTTTAAATTAGGTTCTAAATCTGTGTTTTAACCATTATGAAGTACCCCATATGATGAGGCTACCCATAGGAATTGGAATTAGGTTCATAGGAGGCCTATGGAAGAAGTTATGGTGTATTTTGTATCAATTTTAGGGGAATTCCGAGATTGACACATGTTGTGTTTGTCAATTGGTCAATTAGACCAAATTGACATATGTTTGATTGTGTGTGGCTAGTGTCGTATCTAAAATTGGATACGTGTAGGCCGTATCCCAACAATTTGGTGATACGTGCTGATTTGGGAGTTTTTTCTCCGATACGAGACTTTGTGAATGTCATATTTTGACACGGATACGTAGATGTGTATTTGACTCTTTGTATTGTTTATATATACTATTCTAGACTAGCTTGTGACCTTCGGGGTACGTTTGGTTGTGTGGTAGACTCGTATCGCAAGCGTATCATAGATCTAGTGTGATACGGGTGCGATGTACTCCACGTATTTGTTTTATTGCTCTTTAATTCTGTGTGACTTGTGTATATATATTATGTATGGTATATATGTATATGTATCTATAGTATATTCTATACATGAGTGTAGGTAGCTAAGTGTATAGAGGTATCTATATGCATATGTGTTTATATATATATGTACATATACATCTATATATCTATATGTATGGTTATGTTATATGTATATATGTATGTTGTGTATATATGTATATATGTAAGAGGGGATATATCAATATGTGCATATGTGTGTTGGTATATATATATATATATATATATATATATATATATATATATATATATATATATATATATATATATATATATATATTTGTTTAGAGAGGAGAGTGTATACATATATATGTATATAAATATTGTAGTGATATCTATACATAGTGTTTATGTATGTAGATATATATATAGGGGTATGTGCTTGTGATTGTATTGTGTGTAGAGGGGTCAGGACAGCAACCTTCAGCGTGTTTTCAGTACAAACAACAAGGTAGCAGCGAGGCAGTGCATAGCAATAACTGCAGCAGCAAACAGTAAGCAACATATCAACAACATGAGCAAAAATCAGGGGTATATAGGTAGCCAACAGCAAGAGGGCAGTAACAGCAAACTGCCTGCATCAAGAGCCAACTACAGAACATCCATTACAGTTTTAGCATGGCACAACAAAAAGCAGTAGCAGCATACGCAGCAAGTCAATAGCAAGCTGCTGAGCCATTAGCATGCATAAAACTACGGCTACGACATAGCCTTCAACACAGCAAGAAGGAGATGCAGCCTCGAGCCAAGCACTACTTCTTATGCAGGCACAGCAATATAGCAAGGTATGGTTTAACTATGGGTAAAGTATTTAGCTAGTAGTTTAGTAATAGTTAGTTATAAATACTTGTTAGCTAATAGTTAGATCGTGTATATACTTGTTAGATTAGTTAGTATATGTACAATATGAAGCTATATATATGAGTTAATGGTAAGTAGCTATATGTAGTATATGTATCTATGTATTGATATGTATTATAGGATAAATTAGTAGGTATGTATTGATATGTATTAGATGATAAGTAATTAGTAGTATGTAATAGTTTAGTTAAGTAGCATATAGTTTAGTGTATGGGTTGTTAGACATCTACTAGGATTTGAATTACCTTACGATACCAAGGTAATGTCAAGGTATCGGTCGATACTCAAGGTATTGGGTTTAAGTATCGAGATGGGTATGTAGGTAGTGAGATACGCATTGGTTCAAAGCCAATGTATCCACTTAGCATTATAATTAGGATTAGTATCTATAATATTGATTGAATATGCATATATGATATTTTTATATCTAATTAGTTGCGTATCTTGAGATACGGTATCTTAGTGATTTCATAGTATTCTAGTTTAACTAGTGTGGCCTAGTTTCCTAGTGTATGGACCCAATATCCTAGAGATATACTAATTCAACCTAAAAAATAGCTAGTTTGACCAGTTTTACATAGGGTTGACCAAGTTTGACTATTTTGACTTAAAAATAGCTTTTTGACCTAGATGTTTACTAGTTTCACTTATTTTCATTCTGAAATCTTGTATTGATATTATATTCCATATCTAGGTCTTCGAGGCACCATACCGGACATCTGTGATACTATTCACCGGACTTTAGGCGAGTACATTCTCTGATAGTTTCTCATTAATGATATCCTCTATATCTCTTGTATCTAGTGTAGATATCCTTAATTTTTTGATACAATGGTTACAAGGATTGGTATATCCAGATCTCGTCATGAGATATTATTCATTGATATTTACGGTGTATCTTGTGCAAGCCTTATTTTCTTGTTCTTCTTGTACATGTACAGACATTGATTCTTGGGAAGATTAGCTACCTATCCAGTGAATCCCGTATCATGACGTACCATAGTTTGATCCCCTATACCAGTCGTGGGCAGGGAATATTCAGTGTAGATATGTGATCATACCCTCCTTGTGCATGTCTTGTTTCTTTTGAGTGTTGGTCTTACACCGCACGTATGACTAACCAGGTCCTTATCCTTGTGCAAGTTCCTTGTACAAGTTCCCAAGCTGATCACATATTAAAGCTAGTACTCACTCACTTAGTCATTAGTATTCTTGTTTATTTCCATATTGTTCATTCTTGTATTTATTTCCAATATTCCCTTATTGTATATATCTTGTATATATTATTGCATCTTGTATATTCACATCTATTTACTGTTACATAGTTTTTATCATTGATTAGAATTGATGTTAGAGATGTACTATGCTCCTTTTCTGACTGGATATATCTTTTTCAAATGACAATGAGGAGTGGTACCCTACTCATTACGGACCTCAAGATGTTGTGGGTTTAGAGCTAGAGAACTTGGCTCGGGAGGGTCTCATCCCGACTGAGACAAACGACCCGGGACTTGTAGCACTTTAGTTATTCTTTTTGTACTAAATTTGTCTCTATCTTACTTTTATTAGTATGTGTCACTACCACATTTTCTACGAAAGGATATTTTAGTAATTTTATATTTAATTAAATATTATGCTTGATAAATAATTATTTGTTGTATTATTTCATTGTTATTAGATGTTAGTTATTTTTTTGGAACTTGTGTTGGTCGACCTAACTAGTTTAGTTTAGACTCATGGACCAACATGAATTAATTGATTTAATTTAGTCCATTTAGAAAGCCCATTGTAAAGGAGATGGATTAAATTAATTAAACCATTAGACTAGAAGCTTCCCTCCTTAATTATTTCTTTATGAGAGGCGCCAAGGGGTATATTGGACAATTTATAGTATCTTGAGGAAAGGGAAAGGGGGGCTGGCCTATATAGAGAGGGGAAAAATTATTCTCTCTCCTCTTTTTATTTGGAAATTAGATCTAGAATTTCCCTCAACCAAATTCTTTCATTCCCACTTCATTTTCCTACCAAATTCCTTTCCAAATCACCATTGGAGACTAGTGGAGCAAGGATCTAGAAGGAGGAAGCAATGATCTACAAAGAGGAGCAAAGATCTACAAGTTGGAGGCCAATTTCATCATATTTGGAGGTTGCATTGGGAATCCATCTCCCAATAGGTACAATTCAATTTTTCTACTTAATTTAGGTTCTAAATCTGAGATTTAACCATAAAAAATCAACCTATATGCATAGGCTACCCATAGGATTTGGTTTTGTGTTCATAGGAGGCCTATTGGAAAAGTTTGGTACTTTTGTGTCAATTTTAGGGAAATTTCGAGATTGACAATTGTTGTGTGTGTCAATTGGTCCTATAGATCAATTTGGCATGTGCTTGTGTGATTGGGGCTAGTATCGTATCCACAATTGGGTACGTGTAGGTCGTATCCCATCAATTTGGTGATACGTGTTGATTTAGGGTTTTTCCTCCGTCACAGAATTTTGTACATGTCATATTTTGACACGGACACGTAGATTTGTATTTGACTCTTCGTATTATTCATAAATAATATATATGACTTGTTCGTGTCCTTCGGGGTACGTTTGGATGTGTGGTGGACTCGTGTCGCATGCGTATCCTAGATCTAGTAGGATACGGAGTGATACGTTCCATGAGATGTGCAATTTATATGTAGATCTATTTTCTTGTGTTCTTGGTAGTATGTATATATATATATATATATATATATATATATATATATATATATATATATATATATATATATATTGATATATAGTGTTGTTACATATATGGATGTATTAAATATCATAGATCTATATATCTAAGTTTATATTTATGTATATTGTATGTAGCTATTATTCTACACATGTATGAACTATTTAATAGTGTAGTGTATGTATATATATATATATATATATATATATATATATTATAGTGTATATATGTTGTGGTTATGTATTATGTATATATATATATATATATATATATATATATATATATATATATATATATATATATATATATATATATATATATATAAGTTGTTATATTATATGTATATACTTATATAATACATGTATATATATTATTCTATAGTTATATATATATATATATATATATATATATATATATATATAGATTAGTATATATGTATGAGTGTATGTATATTCATATGTAGTAATTTCATGTATTAGTAATTCTATATGTAAATAATTATATAGTGGTATATATATATATATATATATATATATATATATATATATATATATATATATATATATATATATATATATATAATGTTTATAGCGACAGAAGCAAAGACGACAGCAGCAGCATCGCAACAACACAACAGCAACAGTTGTAGCATACAGCAGCAGCAGCTACAGCAGTTTAGCGACGGCAGCAGAACCGTCGCTAAAATAGCAGAGTATCAGAGTATCAGTGGTTTTAGCGACAGTCAGCAGCGGTCATTAGTAACAGTTTGGTAGATTTCCTATTATTAGATATTTATATATATATATATATATATATACATACATATATATATATATGGTATTTAATATACATGTAAATATATTCCTAAATTGCTAATAGTATTTATAGTATACTATATGTATAATAATTAGTATAGCATGTATATAATTATGGGTAGTTAGTATAAACAAGTTTTGGGATATTACCTTGTGATACCAAGGTAAGTACCAAGGTAATTGGGGATACCCAAGGTATTGAATTTGGGTATCAAGATTATGAGTTAATGTTGTGTTACCTAGTTGTTTCAAAACCAAGGTATCTATTTAATATTTGTAATTAGGATTTTATATTATTAATAATTGTTTCACTTATATATGTAATGTTTTACTTATTGATTTACGTATCCCGAGATACGGTATCCTAGTATTTAATATATGGATTTTGTGACCTAGACTTTAGTATTCGAACTCAATATTTTTGTGTTAGATTTATGCAACCTAGAAATAGGTAGTTGACTATAGTTTGACCATAGTTGACTTAGAGTTGACCTAGTTTGACTTTTGACTTATAATTGACTTGTTGACCTAGAAGTTGACTAGTTAACTTATTTTCTTTCCGGAACCTTGTATTGATATTATATTCCATATCTAGGTCTTCGAGGTACCATATCAGACATCTGTGAGACTATTCTTTGGACTTCAGGCGAGTATATTCGCTGATAGTTTCTCATTTATGAAATCCTCTATGTTCATTTATCTAGTATTGATATCCATATTCTCTTGACACTATGGTTACATGGATTAGTATATCCGGATCTCGTCATGAGATGTTATTCCTTGGTATATAGTGTATCTTGTGCAAGCCTTGTTTCATTGATTATCTTGTACATGTACATGCACTGATTCTCGAAAATACTAGCTATCTTCTTGGTGAATCTTGTGCCATAGCGTACCATGGTTGGATCTATTATACTAGTCGAGGGTTGGGAGTATTTTAGTATATATATGTGATCATACCCTCCTTGTATCAAGTCTTGCATTAAATAGTGTTAATCATACACCACACGTATGATTAGCCAGGCCATATATCTTATATTACGTTCCCAAGCCGATCACATGTTAAAGCTAGTACTCATACACTTAATCATTAGTATTCTTGTTCATTGACATATTGCTCATTATTGTATTTATTACAGTATTTCCTTATTGTATATATCTCTCGTATCTATTGTGCATCTTGTATATTCACATATATTTACTTTTATATAGTTTTTATTATTGATTAGAACTGTTGTTAGAGATGTACTCTGCTCCTTTCCTGACTGGATATATTTTTCCCAGATGACACTGAGGACTGGTACCCTACACATTATGGACCTCAGGATGTCGTATCTTTAGAGTCAGAGACCCTGGCTCAAGAGAGACTTATCCCAACTGAGACAGATAACCCAAGTTTAGTAGCTTCTTAGTATTTCTTGTACTAGGTTTGTTTCCAGCTTATTTGTTAGTATTCTTTCAGACTCAATGATGTATTATTTTAGACTCATGAGTTATATGTGAGTATTTTTATTCTTTATCATATTCGTGCTCGTTCCATCTTAGATCTGTGATTGAGTATATTATTTTGTTGATGGTTTATTATATTGCTAGACAGATTATCCAGACAACGTTCTACCGTCGATTCTACGGCATAGGCTGGACATTGTTTCTGACTCGCATCCTTATAACGGGTGCGGGTCGTGACATATTTTTAGTGGTAGCCCGTGCAGGTCAAGCTTCGCAAGTTATGCGATATCGTGGTAGTGCAACGATTTAGTTGTACTACTGCGAGCCTGCGATAGGATATAGAATATAGGCTTAGATACTCAATCACATCTAGGAAAATTCTTTTGATTCAACTATTCTTCTTTGATATTGATACTTGATCTCTTAATCTGTTCTTTCTTTGAGAGTCTTACATCATGTGCCATATTGATTCTTTCTTTTACTTTGTCTCAAGATGCTGCCTAAGACTAGATCGCAGAAGGAGAGAGAAGTTTCTGAGAGGTCTACGACATCCCGAGGGCCTGCACCAGTCACTTCTTCGGTGATTGGAGTGTTAGCTACTTTCGGAGGTCCACCACCTACTCAGAAGACTGTGCCAGCTGTATCTGAGGGGCTTCTACCTCCACCTCCTGTGCCAGCAGAGGAGACACAGATGTTTACACTATTTTGTGAGATGCTCGAGGCACAGAGGGCTCAGTCAAAGGCACATCAGAGGCAGACCGACGTTCTACGGTATGGCATCGAGAGTGCTCATCAACTTGCTCGTGCCGTAGTCGAGAGAGGAGTTCTGGTCCAGCAGTAAGTTGCTCCTCAGGTTGCTCAGCTTCAGCCAGGCAACATTCAGGACTTCAAGAAGCTGGAGCATAGGGTCTTCAAGGGGACGGAGGGCATCGTCTATGTTGATGATTGGCTCGAGGACATTGAGCGTCTTATAAGGGTGTCCCGTCTTTCTGAGGATCTGAAGGTTGAGGCAGTAGGACTTCAACTGTTCGATGTTGCTCGCACTTGGTTCAGGAATGAGCCAATTCTGGTTGATGCAGGACAATCTTGGGAGGTATTCAAGGACCTCTTCAAGAAGAAGTTCTTCGCTCGGGCAGACAGGCTAGACTTAGGGAGGCAGTTCGAGAGTCTCATTCAAGGGAGCATGTATGTAGAGGAGTGCGCTGCGGAGTTCGGCAGGTTAAGCTAGTTTACAGAGTATTTAGTGAGAGAGCCGGATGTTCAGGCTATTCATTTTTGTGAGGGTCTAAACTGGGAAGTAAAGATCCTCATTTTGTCTTTTTATGAGACATACTCGGAGATACTTGCGGAGACACGCAAGGTTGAGCGGGAGTTGGGTTTGAAGCCCAAAAGAGACCGTAATTCTTTTCTTGGGACAAACAGCAGTGCAGTATCTGCAAAATGCCCTCATTTCTAGTTCAGACATTTCCAGCAGCCACAGCACCACCAGACTCAAGATAGGGTGCCTTTTCACCAGGCACCAAAATAACAGAGACAGTTACAGCAAACTTCCTGCCACTACTACAAGAAGCCCAGCCACATCTGGGTAGTTTGCAGGAGGAGGCAAGGAGTTTATTTGTATTGTGGTGCTGAAGGGCATCAGCTGAGGGAGTGTCCTACCAATCCTCATCATGCAGTTCAGGGAGCAGCTTCAGCTCCAAAGGAATAGGTGAGACTACCTGCAGTACAGTCGAAGGGACCGCTTTCGACATAGCAGCAGCGTTATATCCAGCATCAACAGCAGGGAGGTGCACGTCAGGGACGAGCATTTGCTATGAATGTCGAGGAGGATGAACCCACCGGATATGTCATCGCAGGTTTTATTCTTCTTGATTCCATTTCAACTTTAGCGTTGTTTGATAGTGGTGCTTCCCATAGTTTTGTATCTATTTTTTTTGCTCTGAAGCATAGTTTGGTAGCTGAGTCTTTGCTTAGGACTTGCAAGATCATGACCGGGGGAGGCATTATCCTGGTTAATGATATTTGCAAGAATCGGAGAGTTACTCTAGAAGGACGGGAGTTAAGTGCGTGTCTACTTGTAATGCCACGTCCGAGCTACGATATTGTACTCGGGATGGATTGGTTGAGTAGGCACCATGCTAGCATAGATTGTAGAGGAGGTAATATTTTGTTTGGTCTGCCAGGAGAGCCAGAGTTTAAGTTTGCTAGAGGAGCTGCAGAGCAGAAAGTAGGCATTATTTATGGAGCTATGGTGGAAGACAAGGAGTTGCCTTATCCGTTATAGCAGAATTCTTGGATATATTTCCTGAAGAATTGCCAGGGTTGCCGCCAGATCGAGATGTTAAATTCTCTATAGACTTGGTGCCAGGTATAGAACCAATTTTATAATATGTCTACAGAGTAAACAACAGCGAGCTGGTCGAGCTGAAGAAGCAGGTGTATGAATTGCAGGAAAAGGGGTTTATCAAATCGAGTTCTTCACCATGGGGAGCCCCGGTATTATTTGTACCGAAGAAGGATGGATCGGTGCGCATGTGCATTGATTACAGGGCTTTGAATAATCTCACTATCAAGAATAAGTATCCTTTGCCACGGATTGATGATCTATTCGATCAGTTGAGTGGTGCCAAGGTATTTTCTAAGATAGATTTGAGATCAGGTTACCACCAGGTGAAGGTGAAGCCAGATGACATATCGAAGACTGCTTTGAGAACTCGGTATGGTCAGTACGAGCTTATGGTGGTGTCGTTTGGTTTGACTAATGCACCAACGATATTTATGGACTTGTTGAACCAGGTATTCTATCAGTACTTTGACAAGTTCGTGGTGGTGCTCATCGACGACATACGCATATACTCGAAGACACCGGAGGAGCATGAGGAGCATTTGAGGATTGTGTTGGATGTGCTGAGGAAGGAGAAGCTATATGAAAGTAGTCCAAGTGTGAGTTCTTCCTGGACAAGGTAGAGATCTTGGAGCATATTGTGACTAGTGATTGTATTTCAGTGGATTAGAAGAAGATCGCAGCAGTAGAATCATGGAAGTCCCCGAGTTCGGTAGCAGGGATCAGGAGTTTCATGGGATTATCAGGGGAAGTTTGTGCAAGATTTTTCGAGGAATACCGAGCCAATGACCAGACTCACCAGGAAGGATATAGTATTTGTTTGGACGGAGGATTCCCAAATTGCTTTTGAGGAGTTGAAGAAGAGGTTAACGTCTGCTCCTATTTTGACATTGCCATCAGGGTCTGGAGGTTTTACTATTTATAGTGATGTATCGGAGAAAGGTTTGGGTTGTGTTCTTCAGCAGAATAGAAAAGTAATTGTCTATGCATCCAGGCAATTGCGTCCTCATAAAAAGAACTATCCTATCCATGATTTGGAGTTGGCAGCAGTCATCTTCGCCCTAAAGTTGTAGAAACATTATTTATACGGAGAGCGTGTAGAGATCTTCACAGACCACAAGAGCTTGAAGTACGTTTTCACGCAGAAGGAGTTGAATATGAGGCTGCGTTGGTGGTTAGAACTGATGAAGAGTTTTGATATATCTTTGCAGTATCATCCTGGAAAAGCTAATATAGTTGTCGATACTTTAAGCAAGTATTCGGTAGCTATGTTCTTGACGCAGGATCGATATTTGCTGGAGGACTTGGAGAGCTTGGGCATTGACGTGATAGTTCCTGGTTATGCTATGCAGATGTGGGGATTATAGATATATTCAGATTTGATGGACAGGATCAAGGCAGCCCGGTATGAGTATGTATCTCTGAGGAGCATCAGATCTCAGGTGAGAGTAGGATTGAAGGATGATTTCACCATTGTCGAGGATGGATCATTGAGGCATGGAGTTAGATTGTGTGTGCCTAGTGGGGAGCTGCGTGAGAAGGTGTTACAGAAAGCGAATCGCTCTAAGTATTCTATACATCCAGGTGCCAACAAGATATATCGAGATATGCGAGAGAGTGTGTGGTGGTATGGCATGAAGAGGGAAGTGGCACAGTTTGTATACAGATGCTTAGTGTGCCAGTAGGTGAAAGCCGAGAGGCAGAGGCCAGGAGGTTTACTTCAGCTATTACCCATTCCAGAGTGACAGTAGGAGCACATTACTTAGGATTTTGTGTCCGAACTTCAACGATCTCCAGGAGGGAAAGGCGCGATTTGGGTCATCGTTGATAGGTTGACCAAGTCAGCTGCCTTTCAAGGTGGGTTTGTCTACGGAGAAGCTGGAAGAGATGTATGTGAGGCAGATCGTTAGGATACATGGAGTTTCCGTTAGCATAGTCTCGGATCGGAATAGTCGTTTCACTTTTCATTTCTAGAAGAGTTTGTAGGTGAATTTGGGCACTCAGCTCAAGTTCAGTACTACATATCATCCCCCAAACAGATGGGCAGTCAGAGAGGACTATTCTGACTTTCGAGGATATGTTGCGCACTTGTGTACTAGATTTCGGGGGTTCTTGGGTGGACCATCTCCATTTGGTAGAGTTAACTTATAACAATAATTAACAGGCTAGTATAGAGATGTCACCTTTTGAAGCTCTGTACGATCGAAGGTGTCGTACGCCCTTGTCTTGGGACGATGTTGAAGAGAGAGTTTTGCTTGGGCCAGAGATAGTTATGGATGCAGAGAAAAAGGTTCAGTTGATCAGAGACAGACTTCGTGTGGCGTAGGACAAATAGCGGCATTGGGCCGATAGCCACCCGAGACCTTTGGAGTTCGAGGTATAGTTAGATTTTGGTTTTGTGCTTAATTTTGGTTGTTTGTTATAGATTAAGTTCTTAAGATGGGGTTTTGTTGTAGGTGGGTTGTTTGGTGTTTCTGAGGATTTCTTCGACACGAGGCACGATTCGCTTCGGTGGAGGCGGGAAGCTTAGTCCGTGATTCATCGGACCTTTCACTATTTTAGAGAATGTCGGTGTAGTTGCTTATAGGCTAGACTTGACACCTGCATTGGAGGAAGTGCACAAGTGTTTTACGTGTTGCAGTTGAGACCGTACGTGATAGATCCTAGTCATGTATTGGATCATTATGAGATAGAGGTGGGCCCTACTCTTAGCTATCCAGAGAAGCCAATTGAGATTCTGGATCGGAGAGAAAAGGTGCGGAGGAACCAGACTATTCCTTTTGTGCGCGTCGCATGGAGTCATCACTCTCCGGGGGAGTCTACCTGGGAGAGGAAGGATGAAATGCGAGAGCGTTATCCATATTTGTTTGTGCCCTGAGGTATGTTTTTTCCTTATTATGTTATGTTCTTTCATAGTTAATTATGTTCTTTAGTTCTGTTCTTTTGTTATGATCTGTTGTTTTCTGGGGTAGTTTTCGTCTTTGAATTTCGAGGACGAAATTATTTTAAGGAGGGTAGACTAGTCACTACCATATTTTCTAGGAAAAGATATTTTAATAATTTTATAATTAATTAAATATTGTGCTTGATAATAATTATTTGTTGTATTATTTAATTATTGATAGATATTAGTTATTTATTTTGGACTTGTGTTAGTAGACCTAACTATTTTAGTTTAGACTCATGGACCAACATGTATTAATTTTTAGATTTGAGCCCAATTAGAAAGTCCATTGATTAGGAGATGGATTAAATTAATTAAACCATTAGACTAGAATCCTTTTTCCTTAATTATTTCTTCATGAGAGACCCCAAGGGGTATAATGTACATTACATAGTAGCTTAAGGAAGGAAAAAGGGGGGCCGACCTATTAAATAGGGAGAAAATAGTCTCTCTCTCCTCTTTTCATTTGGAAACTAGATCTAGAATTTCCCTCAACCAAATTCCTTCACTCCCACTTAATTTTCCTAACAAATTTTATCCCATTTTTTTCCCAAAGCATCAGTGGAGACTAGTGGAGAAAGGATCTAGAATGAGGAAGCAAGGATCTACAAAGAGGAGCAAGTATCTACAAGTTTGAGGCCAATTTTATCACATTTGGAGGTTTCATTGGGAATCCATCTCCCAATAGGTACAATTCAATTTTTCCCCTTAAATTAGGTTCTAAATCTGAGATTTAACCATAAGAAATTAACCCATATGCATAGGCTACCCATAGGATTTGGTTTTGTATTCATAGGAGGCTTATTGTGAAAGTTATGGTACTTTTTATGCCAATTTTGGGGGAATTCAGAGATTGACATTTGTTGTGTGTGTCAATTGATCCTATAGATCAATTTGGCATGTGCTTGTGTGTTTGGGGCTAGTGTCATGGCCATAATTGGGTACGTGTAGGTCGTATCCCAATAATTTGGTGATACATGTTGATTTGGGAGTTTTTCCTCCAACACGGTACTTTAAGCATGTCATATTTTGACACGGACACGGAGATTTGTATTTGACTCTTCGTATTATTTATAAATAATATATATGATTTGTTCGTTTCCTTTGGGGTATGTTTGGATGTGTGGTGGACTCGTGTCGCAAGCGTATCCTAGATCTAGTGGGATACGGAGTGTTACGTTCCATGTGTTTGTGCAACTTATAGATAGATCTATTTTCTTGTGTTCTTATTCTAGGATTGTGTAATTATATATATATGTATATATATATATATATATATATATATATATATTGTTGTTACATATATTTATGTGTTAGATCTATATATCTATTATATATATATGTGTTATATATTTGTGTAGTCAATATTTTACATATGTAAGATCTACTAGTTATAGTATATACATATGTGGTTGTTGTGTGTATACCTGTATAGTGGTGGATATATATAATTATGTTTCTTGTGTCTTATATCTATGTATCTATTTATGTATATTGCATGTAGCTATTATTCTACATATGTAGGAGCTCTTTAATAATGTAGATATATATTATAGTATATATATGTTATAGTTATGAATTATGTATATGTATATATATAAGTTGTTATATTATATGTATATACTTATATAATACATGTATGCATATTATCCTATGGTTATATATACATATGCATGTGTGTGTAATTATATATAAATATTAGTATATATGTATGGGTGTATGTATTGTTCATATATAGTAATTACATATATTAGTAATTATATATGTAAGTATAATTATATAATTGCATATATATATATATATATATATATATATATATATATATATAAGTATTTTAGCGACAGCAGCAGCGTCGCAACAGCATAGCAGCAGCAGCTGTGGCAAGCAGCTGTAGCAAGCAGCAGCAGCGTCGTAACAGAACAGCACAGCAGCAGTAGCATTCAACAACAGCAGCGACATCAGTTTAGCGACAGCAGAACCTTCGCCAAAGCAGCAGCAAGAACATACAGCAGCAGCAGCGACAGCAGTTTAGCGACAGCAGTAGAACTGTCGCTAAAACAGAAGTGTATCAGAGTATCAGAGATTTCAGCGACGGTCAGCAGCAGTTATTAGTGACAGTTTGGCAGTTTTCTTGAATATTAGATATTTATATATATATATATATATATATATATATATATATATATATATATATATATATATATATAGATATATATATATGGTATTTAATATATACGTAAATATATTCCTAATTTGCTAATTGCATTATAGTATATGTATAATAATTAGTTTAGCATATATATATTTACAGGTAGTTAGTATAACAAGTATTTGGGTATTGCCTTGAGATACCAAGGTAAGTACCAAGGTATTGGGGGGATACCCAAGGTATTGGGTTTGGGGTATCAAGATTATGGGTTTATGTTATGATACCAAGTTGGTTCAAAACCAAGGTACCTATTTAATGTTTGTCATTAAGATTTAATTTAATAATATTATTTTGGCATTTGTATGTGATATTTTCTTTTGGATTTACGTATCCGGAGATACGATATCCTAGTATTTAAGATATGGGTTTTGTGACCTAGTCTTTAGTATTTGAACCCAATATCATTGTGTTAGACTTTTACAACCTAGAATTAGATAGTTGACCGTAGTTGACCATAGTTTGACCATAGTTGCCCGTATAGTTGACCATAGTTTGACTTTTGACTTAGAGTTGACTTATTGACCTAGAAATTGACTAGTTTAATTTTTTTTCAAAACCTTGTATTGATGTTGTATTCCATATCTAGGTCTTCGAGGCACCGTATCAGATATCTGTGAGACTATTCATTGGACTTCAGGCGAGTACATAATCTGATAGTTTCTCGTTTATGATATCCTCTATGTTCATTGTATCTAGTGTAGATATCCATATTTCTTAATACGATGGTTACACGGATTGGTATATCCGGATCTCGTCATGAGATATTATTCCTTGTATATGGTGTATCTTATGCAAGTCTTGTTTTATTGGTTATCTTGTGCATGTACATACACAGATTCTCGGAGAGATTTGCTACCTTTCTAGAGAATCCCGTGCCATAGCATACTATGGTTGGATCTATTATACTAGTCGGGGGTGAGGAGTATTTTAGTGTCGATATATGATCATACCCTCCTTGTGCATGTCTTGTTCCTTGTGAGTGTTGATCATACACAGTACGTATGATCAGCCAGGTTATTATACTCTTGTACAAGTTCCCAAGTCGAGCACATGTTAAAGCTAGTACTCACTCACTTAGATATTAGTATTCTTGTTCATTGTCATATTGTTCATTCTTGTATTTATTCCATTATTTCCTTATTGTGAATCTCTTGTATCTATTGTGCATCTTGTATATTCATATCTATTTACTGTTACATAGTTTTTATTATTGATTAGAACTGCTGTTAGAGATGTACTCTGCTCCTTTCCTGACTGGATATATTTTTTCCGGATGACACTGAGGACTGGTATCCTACATATTATGGACCTCAGGATGTTGTGGGTTTAGAGTCTGAGACCCTGGTTCAGGAGGGACTTATCCCAAGTGAGACAGATGACCCGAGTTTAGTAGCTTCTTAGTATTCTTTTATACTGGATTTGTCTCCAGCTTATTTGTTAGTATTTTTTCCAGACTCATTGATGTATTAATTTTGACTCATGAATTATATGTGACTATTTTATTCTTTATTATATTCATGCTCGTTCCATCTTAGATCTGTGATTGAGTATATTATTATTGTTGGTGGTTTATTATATTGCTAGATAGTTACCTAGACAGCGTTCTACCGCCGATTCTGTGGCATAGGCTGGGCGTTGTTTTTGACTTGTACCTTTACACCGGGTGCGGGTCATGACATACTAAACTGGGAAGTAAAGAACCTCATTCCGTCTTTTTATGAGACCTACTCGGTGATACTTGTAAAGGCACGCAAGTTTGAGCAGGAGTTGGTTTTGAAGCCCAAGAGGGATCGCAATTCTTTTCTGGGGGCAAACAGCAGCACAGTGACTGCCAAGCGTCCTCATTTCTAGTCCATCCTATTTCAGCAGCCGCAGCAACACTAGACTCCAGCTAGGGTACCGTTTCACCAGGCACCGTAGCAGCAGAGATAGTTACAGCAAGCTTTCTGCCACTTCTGTAAGAAATCCGGCAACATTTGGAAAGTTTACAGGAAGAGGTTGGGAGTTTATTTGTATTATGGTACCGAGGGGCATCAGCTGTGAGAGTGTCCTTCTAACCCTCGTCGTGCAGTTTAGGGAGCAGCTCCATCTCCGAGGACACAAGCGAGACTACATGCAGTACAGTCGAGGAGACCGTCGCTTCTGACCCAACAACAGCATTATGCCCAGCACCAACATCAAGGAGGTACAAGTCAGGGATGAGCGTTCACTATGAAAGTTGAGGAGGTCGAGCCCACTGGAGATGTCATCGCAGGTTCTGTTCTTATTGGTTACATCCAACTTTAGCTTTGTTTGATAGTGGTGCTTTCCATAGTTTTGTATCTATTTCTTTTGCTTTGAAGCATGGTTTGGTAGCTGAATCTTTGATTAGTACTTGTAAGATCATGACCGGGGGAGGCATTATCCTTGTTAATAATATTTGCAAGGATCGAAGAGATACTTTGGGAGGCAAGGAGCTTAGTGTGTGTCTATTTGTAATGCTACTTTCGAGCTACGATATTATAATCGGGATGGATTGGTTGAGTAGGTACCGTGCTAGTATAGATTGTAGAGGAGGTAGAGTTCTGTTTGGTCGGTTAGGAGAGTCAGAGTTTGAGTTTGTTAGAGGATCTATAGAGCAGGAAGAAGACATGATCTGTGGAGCTATGGTGGAAGATAAGGAGTTGCCACATCCATTGATATTAGAGTTCTTCGATGTGTTTCTAGAGGAATTGCCAGGATTGCCGCCAAATCGAGATGTTAAATTCTCTATAGACTTGGTGCCAGGTGCAGAACCAATTTCCCAGCATGTCTATAGAGTAAACATCATCGAGCCGGTCGAGCTGAAGAAGCAGGTGGATGAATTGCAGGATAAGGGGTTTATCAGATCGAGTTCTTCACCGTAGGGAGCCCCGATATTATTTGTACCGAAGAAGGATGGATCGGTGCACATGTGCATTGATTACAGGTCATTGAATAATCTCACTATCAAGAATAAATATCATTTGCCACAGATTAATGACTTGTTCAATCATTTGAGTAGTGCCAAGGTATTTTTTAAGATAGATTTGAGATCAGGCTACGAACTGGTAAAAGTGAAGCCGGACGACATACCGAAGACTGCTTTTAGGACTTGGTATGGTCAGTATGAGTTCATGGTGATGCCATTTGGGTTGACTAATGCCCCGACAGTATTTATGAATTTGATGAACAATGTGTTCCATCAGTACCTTGACAAGTTTGTGGCGGTGTTCATCGATGACATGCTTATATACTCGAAGACACCGGAGGAGCACGAGTAACATTTGCGGATTGTGTTAGATGTGCTGAGGAAGGAGAAGCTGTATGGAAAGCTGTCCAAGTGTGAGTTCTTTTTGGACAAGGTAGAGTTCTTAGGACATATTGTCACTGGTGATGGAATTTTAGTAGATTCAAAGAAGATCACAGCAGTAGAGTCTTGGAAGACCCAAATTCAGTAGCAAAGATCAGGAGTTTCTTGGGTTTGGAAGGCTACTACAGGAAGTTTGTGCAAGATTTTTTGAGGATTGCTGAGCCGATGACCCGACTCACCAGGAAGGATGTAGAGTTAGTTTAGATAGAGGATGCCAGGTTGCTTTTGAGGAATTAAAGAAGAGGTTGACGTCTGCTCCTATTTTGACGCTACCATCAGGGTATGGAGGTTTCACTATTTATAGTGATGCATCAGGGAAAGGTATGGGTTATGTTCTTCAGCAGAATGGAAAAGTGATTACCTAAGCATCCAGGCAGTTGCGTTCTCATGAGAAGAACTATCCTACCCACGATTTGGAGTTGGCAGCAATCATCTTTGCCCTAAAGTTGTGAAAATACTATTTATACGGAGAGCGTATGGACATCTTCACAGACCACAAGAGCTTGAAGTACATTTTCACGCAGAAGGAGTTGAACATGAGGCAGCATCGATGGTTGAAACTGATAAAGGATTTTGACATATCTTTGTAGTATCATCCTGGGAAAGCCAATGTAGTTGTCGATGCCTTGAGCAAGTATTCGGTAGCTATATTTTTGATGCAGGATTGGTATTATTTGGAGGACTTAGAAAGCTTGGACATTGAGGTAATAGTTCCAGGCTTTCCTATGTAGATGTGGGGGTTGCAGATACACTCAGAGTTGATGGACAGGATTAAGGCATCCCGGTATGAGGATGTATCTCTGAGGAGTATCAGAGCTCAGGTGAGAGCAGGATTGGAGGATGATTTCACCATTGCTGAGGATGGATCTTTGCGGTATGGTATTAGATTGTATGTGCCTAGTGGGGAGCTGCGTGAGGAGGTGCTGCAGGAAGCGCATTGCTCTCAGTATTCCATTCTTCCAGGTGCCAACAAGATATATTTGTATATGCGAGACAGTGTGTGATGGTATGGCATGAAGAGGGAAGTAGCACAGTTCGTATCCAAATGCTTAGTGTGCCAGCAGGTGAAAGCCAAAAGACAGAGGCCAGGCAGTTTACTTCAGCCATTACCTATTCCAGAGTGGAAGTGGGAGCACATTACTATAGATTTTGTGTTCGTATTTCCATGATCTCCTGGTAGAAAAGACGCGATTTGGGTCATCGTTGACAGGTTGACCAAGTTGGCCCACTTTTTGCCTTTCAATGTGGGTTTGTCTACGGAGAAGCTGGCAGAGATATAAGTTAGATAGATCATCAGGATACATGGAGTTCCCGTCAACATAGTCTCAGATCGGTATAGTCGTTTCACTTCTCATTTTTGGAGGAGTTTGTAGGCGAGTTTGGGCACCCAGCTCAGGTCCAGTACTACATATCCCCTCCAGACGGATGGACAGTTAGAGAGGACTATTCAGACTCTCGAGGAGATAATATGCACTTGTGTACTAGATTTCAGGGGATCTTGGGAGGACCATCTCTATTTGGTAGAGTTTGCTTATAACAATAGCTACCAGGCTAGTATAGAGATGTCACCATTTGAGGCTATGTACGGTCGGAGATGTCATACTCCTTTGTCATGGGATGGTGTTAGAGAAAGAGTTTTCTGGGGCCAGAGATGGTTGTTGATGCAGCGGAGGAGGTTAAGCTGATCAGAGACAGACTTCGATTGGCGTAAGACAGACAACAACATTGGGCCGATAGCCACCAGAGACCTTTGGAGTTTGAGGTATAGTTTTAGATTTTTGTTTTGTGCTTGTTATTGGTTCTTTGTTATAGATTAAGTTCTTTAGGTTGTGTTTTGTTCTATGTTAGTGTTTTGATATTTTTGAGGATTACACCAACACGAGGCAAGATTCATTTTGGTGGAGCTGGGAAGCTTAGTCTGCGATTAATCGGACCTTTCACTATTATAGAGAGGTTCGATGCGGTTGATTACAGACTAGACTTGCCACCTGCATTGGAGGGAGTGTACAACGTATTTCACGTGTCGCAATTATGACGGTATGTGGCGGATCCTAGTCACGTATTGGATCACTCAGAGATAGAGGTGGGCCATACTCTTAGCTATCCGGAGCAGCCAGTTGAGATTCTAGATTGGAGAAAGAAGGTGCTGAGGAACCAGACTATTCCCTAGGTACGCATCGCATGGAGGCATCACTCTCCGGGGGAGACTACCTGGGAGAGAAAGGATAAAATATGAGAGCGTTACCCATATTTGTTTGTGCCTTGAGGTATGTTCTTTCCTAGTTATGTTATGTTATGTTATGTTCTTTTCTGTTATGTTCTGTTTATTTTTTGGGGTAGTTTTCGTCTTTGAATTTCGAGGACAAAATTATTTTAAGGGGGTAGACTTGTCACTACCATATTTTTTAGGAGAGGGTATTTTGGTCATTTTATGATTAATTAAATATTATGCATATTGAATAATTATTTATTATATTATTTAATTATTGTTAGATGTTAGTTCATTATTTTGGACTTGTGTTAGTGGACCTAACTAATTTAGATTAGACCCATGGACCAACATTTACTATTAGTTAGAATTGAGCCCAATTAGAAGCCATTCATTAAGAGGATAATTAATTTAATTAAACACATTTCTTTATGTGATGCCCCAAGGGGTATATTGGTTATTGCATAATAGCTTGAGGGAGGGGCTAGGGGGGGCCGACCATATAAAAAGAGGGAGAATATTTCTCTCCTCTTTTTCATTACAAATCTAGATCTAGAATTTCTTTCCAATTCCTTCCCAAATCACCATTGGAGGCAAATAGAGCAAGGATCTTGAAGGAGAAAGCGAGGATCTACAAAGAGGAGCAAGGATCTACAAGTTGAAGGCCAATTTCACCTAATTTGGAAGTTGCATTGGGAATCCATCTCCCAATATGTATAATTCAGTTTTCCTCCTTTAAATTAGGTTCTAAATCTGTGTTTCAACCATTTAGAACTATCTCATATAATGAGGCTACCCATTGAAATTAGAATTAGGTTCATAGGAGGCCTATGAAGGAAGTTATGGTATATTTTGTGTCAATTTTGATAGAATTTCGATATTGACACATGTTGTGTTTGTCAACTGGTCAATTAGACCAAATTGATATATGTTTGATTGTGTGTGGCTAGTGTCGTATCCACAATTGAATACATGTTGGTCGTATCCCAATAATTTGGTGATACGTGCTGATTTTGGGGTTTTACCTCCGACACGGGACTTTGTGCATATCATATTTTAAAACGGACACGTAGATATATATTTGACTCTTTATATTGTTTATATATACTATTTTAGACTTGCTCGTGTCCTTCGGGATATATTTTGTTTTATGGTGGACTCGTATCGCAAGCGTATCATAGATCTAGTGTGATACGGGTGCGATGCACTCCACGTGTTTGTTTCGTTGCTCTTTAATTCTATGTGACTTGTGTATATATATTATGTATGGTATATATGTGTATGTATCTATAGTATATTGTATACATAAGAATAGGTAGCTAAGTGTATAGAGGTATCTATATGCATATGTGTTTATATATATATGTAGATATACATCTATATATCTATATGTATGGTTATCTTATATGTATATATTTATGTTGTATATATATGTATATATGTAAGAGGGGATATATCTATATATGTATATGTGTGTTGGTGTATATATATATATATATATATATACACTCTCCTCTCTAAACACACACACACACACACACACACACACACACACATATATATATATATATGTGAGTGTACAAATATATATAAACTCACATATATATATATATACAACATATATATATATATATATATATATATATATACAAATATATATATATATACAAATATATATATTTACAAATATATATAAACTCACATATATATATATGTGAGTATACAAATATATGTATATAAATAGTGTAGTGATATCTATACATAGTGTTTATGTATGTAGATATATTCATAAGGGTATGTGCTTGTGAGTGTGTTATGTGTAGAGGGGTCAGGACAGCAACCTTCAACGGGTTTTCAGTGCAAACAGCAAGCTAGCAGCGAGGCAGTGCATAACAATAACTGCAGCAGCAAACAGGAACCAGCATATCCGCAACATGAGCGGCAATCAGGGATATACAGGTAGCCAACAGCAAGAGGGCAGTAACAGCAAACTACCTACATCAAGAGCCAACTACAGAGCAGCCATTACAGTTTTAGCATGGCACAGCAAGAAGCAGTAGCAGCATACGCAGCAAGTCAATAGCAAGCTGCTGAACCATTAGCATGCATAAAACTACAGCTACGACATAGCCTTCAGCACAGCAAGAAGGAGATGCAGCCTCGAGCCAAGCACTACTGCTTATGCAGGCACAACAATATAGCAAGGTATGGTTTAACTATGGGTTTAGTATTTAGCTAGTAGTTTAGTAACAGTTAGTTATAAATACTTGTTAGCTAATAGTTAGATCGTGTATATACTTGTTAGATTAGTTAGTATATGTACTATATGTAGCTATGTATATGAGTTAATGGTAAGTAGCTATATGTAGTATATGTATCTAGGTATTAATATATAGTATAGGATAAGTTAGTAGGTATGTATTGATATGTATTAGATGATAAGTAATTAGTAGTACGTAATAGTTTAGTTAAGTAGCATATAGTTTAGTGTATGGGTTGTTAGATATATACTAGGATTTGAATTACCTTAGGATACCAAGGTAATGTCAAAGTATCGGTCGATACTCAAGGTATTGGGTTTGAGTATCGAGATGGGTGTGTAGATAGTGAGATACGCATTGGTTCAAAGCCAAAGTATCCACTTAGCATTGTAATTAGGATTAGTATCTATAATATTGATCGAATATGCATATATGATATTTCTATATCTAATTAGGTGCGTATCTTGAGATACGATATCTTAGTGATTTCATAGTATCCTAGTTTAACTAATATAGCCTAGTTTCCTAGTGTATGGACCCAATACCCTAGAGATAGACTTATACAACCTAGAAATAGCTAGTTTGACCAAGTTTAACCAGTTTGACTTAGGGTTAACCTAGTTTGACTATTTTGACATAGAAATAGCTTTTTGACCTAGATGTTGACTAGTTTCACTTATTTTTATTCTTAAATCTTGTATTGATGTCATATTCCATATCTACATCTTAGAGGCACCGTACCGAACATCTGTGATACTATTCGTCGGACTTCAGGTGGGTACATTCTCTGATCACATATCTACACCAAATACTCCCCGCCCCCGACTGGTATAGTGGATCCAACCATGGTACGTTATGACACTAGATTCACTAATGATCATACCCTCCTTGTGCATGTCTTGTTCCTTATGAGTGTTGGTCATACACCGCACGTATGACTAACCTGGACCTTATCCTTGTGCAAGTTCCCAACCCGATCACATGTTAAAGCTAGTACTCACTCACTTAATCATTAGTATTCTTGTTCATTGCCATATTGTTCATTCTTTTATTTATTTCTATTATTTTCTTATTGTATATCTCTTGTATCTGTTATTGCATCTTGTATATTCACATCTATTTACTATTATATAGTTTATATCAATAATTAGAATTGCTGTTAGAGATGTACTATGCCCCTTTCCTGACTGGATATATTTTTCCCAGATGACACTGAGGAGTGGTACCCCACTCATTACGGAACTCGGGATATTGTGGGTTTAGAGCCAGAGACCTTGGCTCAGGAGGGTCTCATCCCGACTGAGACAGACGACCCGGGACTTGTAGCACCTTAGTTATTCTTTTTGTACTGGATTTGTCTCCAGCTTATTTTTATTAGTATCTCTAAATCATTTGTTATTATTTTGACTTATGAGTTGTATTGTGACTATTATATTCTTTTATCATATTCATGTTATTTTTCACCTTAGATCTGTGATTGAGTATATTTATATTGTTGGTGGCATATTAGATAGATTACCCAAACAGCGTTTTACCGACGATGTTGCAGCGTAGGATGGACGTTGTTCCCGTCTTGCATCCCAACACCGGGTGCGGGTCGTGACACATATTGTGACTGATGATGGAATTTCAATGGATCTGAATGTCATGCCCTGGTCCCAAAATACACTGGACCAGGCCACGTGGCAATAGCCAGCTGACACGTCTCCGAGGATATCCTAATTTAATGGATCCTAACGAAGAGTGCTACACTGTCCTAAATACTAACATGTCCCATATAATTCAAAAATAGGTAATCTAGTCTCATCTATAATAAAACAGCAAGAATGTACTAATAATAAATGCTGGAAGATAAACGTCAGTCTCAAAAATATTATACTACAACCAAAAATGTCTGGTGGGAACAAACCCACTACTATAACAAAATAAAAGTACTGCAATGATAGATAAAAGAGTAATGACTAGGACATCGGCTGACTAGATAATGATGCTCCCAATCCTAGGCAGAAGGCCTACCAAGTAATCACGGAAACTCTGACGGTAACACCTCTAGCTCCTCCTTGGTAGCGTACCTCGTCTCCTATTCTGGTCCGTACACTGTGGGGTAATATGCCTCGTCCAAATCTGGAAAGGTACCAGGTCCTCAGAGGGACGTACCAAGATACATAGAAACATGCCATATATAGATACTGAGTAAAATAAATACAATAAAGGGTGTGCTAACCATCTAAGTGAATGCAATATGAGGACAACTTTGGTACGTATGGGTTGCGTAGGCATAACGTCCAACACCCCAAAGAGCATGGCAGCAGTGAAGTATATCGTCCATATCGCTCCGAAGAACGTGGCAGCAGTACAGTATATAGTCCATATCGCTCCGAAGAATGTGGCAGCAGTGTAAAGGGAGTCATTGGATCTGTGGCTCCTCTGGATACTACGGACTCCAATGGGTGTATCCCGTATGCCTACTAATGTCCTCTCCGCCCAATGTAGATATACCAGTCGAATACTCGACGTGTGTGCTACGTATCTATATGCCAAGTCTCTACTAATCATATAATCCTAAATTACGTACTAATCTGTGGTGCATGTCACACGTACTGATAGCTAGTCGAGTATGCGAACCCACATCCCAATATGAATTTGTTACCGTAAAATATGTAAGTGTCAGGTCTTGGAAGATATCAGAGTATCCTCCAATGGGGTGAGTCTGCTAATGACTAGGTCAAGTACACTAGTCATCAACGCAACCGTCAACTGCACCCGAGTCAATCTCGGACGCACATAGTCATATGAAATAAAGCAACAAGAATCATATAATATGTGCATAATTTAAATTTGACAGTAATATGGCAAGGTATCTTGCCTGAGTCCTCAAGCTGTGAATGCCAAAAGTCGGTTCCTGTAGTATCTCCTGGCTGGTCCAGTGATCCTAAATATACAATATAATATGCAATCCAGCATCAAACACTAAACCAATACATACAACACTATGTTACTCTTAGATACTGTCACAAGTTCACGGCTGATCGACTACAGTGTCACGTACACATGTCGCTAGGGTGTACACGTATTCTGTCCTCGGTTACCGTGAGCCTCGAGACAATAATTTACCGAAGTTATGGGTTTATCCACTACTTCTGATCTTATACTAATATATGTCCTTATTTTCCATGTTTAACATACTTGGTTTGCGTCAAGGCTTTCAGGTGAATTACTAGCCTTTAATAATAGGTCTTATGGTTAAGGTACTTATTATTTATTTATTTTACTATTTAATCTAATAAGCATACACACTTGCATACAAGGGTTTATTGGGAATTAACAGTTCTTATAACAAGTTCTATATTTAGGGTCATTGCTAGTTATTATTTACTAACTTATAAATTATTAAGTAATCTGATTAAACATAAGCACATTTATCATTAGGACTCGAATTAACTACCTCGTGTCCATAAAATGACACAATGATACGCGATTATACGACGTTAGCATGAAGAAGCAAAGAATTGAGGTGGTTACCTCGACGTGGTTGACTGGATAGGGCCTGTGCTCGTCGAGGGTGTGTACTCCAGCAAGGGACGGCTTCGGTCGGCGGCCAGCAAGGTAGCAGCGACGGTGGCAGCAACTGCAATCGGCGTAGCAGCGGCAGTGGCTACAGTGGGCTTGGCCGACGAGGGAACGGGACTTGGGTGGTGGTCAGGTCGGCCTGTCAGAGGGGGTTGGCGGTGCTGGAGACGGTGGTCCGGCTGGGGACGGTCGGGGTCTGAGTCTCGGGTTGGCGGTCAGGTTTGAGAGGGATGGAGATGGGAACGTCAGTCGGTGGTCCGGCGGGCTGGTGCGATGGTGTTGGGGTGGTAAAGTTTATGGTCAAGCGGGTGGCAGAGGTTTAAGTGGTGATGGATGTGGTGGTGGGTGTCCGATCGGGGAAGGAGGGAGCTCGGTTTGGATAAGGGGGGTCGGCTAGGGTTTGAATGGTGATGGTGATTAAGATTTTTAGGGTTTCAAGTATAAGAAATGGGTATTGATATAAGAGATGAAATTTGGTGGCTGGCCTCGAGGTTTGGGCCGGCCAGGGTTCATTGGGGTGGGGACTGGTCCATATAAAAGTGTTCATGGGCTGGGTTAGGTCCTGTTTGAGGTGAAATTCCTCATAATTTAATTTAATTAAAAATACTGCACATGGTGTTCTTTAATGTATTCAAAATACATGGAACTAAATTCGAGTGGAACACAAGTGTCATGAGCGTAGCAGGTTGGGTGTAGGCTAATACCCTTATTTGGGTTATTGGGAATTGGGTTGTGGTTGAGTCTCGAATTCGAGTAGGAACGGACAATCAAGGGAAATTAGATTTATTAAAATAATACTTCGACGGTCGTAACAAATATTGCGCAGCTCAAATGAAGCACAACATTGAGTATCTAAAAGTTACACAAGGGTCAGATGGGTAGCCTGGCATGTCTAGGAGATGAGTATTTAATTAGTTTAGGGGTACCTACTAGCGTAGCGCTCTAAACATTGAAGCAATAGTAGGGTGTATTAAGTCACATAATTATTGCACATTAATTCTAATTGTATCCAATTTAATCCTAGTCTCTTGATTTAATCTAAAATAATCCTAAATTGGTCGATGGGGTTTACAATCTACCCTCCTTAGAGTATTTTGTCCTCAAAATTAAAACATACGCATGGTACGAACTACTGACTAAAATAAAAATAAGAAATATACTACAACATACCTAGGCCTTCGAAGAGATGGGGGTAACGCTGTCGAATATCCTCTTCGCATTCCCAAGTCGACTCGCCTAATGCATGATGCCTCCATGCAACACAAACTAGGGGGATATTCTGACCTCGCAGTACCTTCTCACTCCTGTCCAGAATCTCAACAGGCTCCTCTTGGTATGATAAACTTGGGCCGACTGTAATTTTTGAATGGACAAGCGCGTGACTCGGATCTGGTATGTACTTCTTAGCTGAGATACATGGAATACATCATGGACTCCTTCCAAAGTCTGCGGCAAAGCTAATCTATAAGCAACCTCTCCGACGCGTTCTAACACATCGAATGGTCCGATGTACCTCCGACTCATCTTTTCACTGTCTCCGAATCTGATAGTCCCTCGAGTATGTGAGATCTTTAGAAACACATGATCTCGAACCTGGAACTCTAAGGGTCGTCGGTATGCATTCACCCAATGCTTCTGTCTGTCCTGTGCTACTCGCATGTGCCCTTGGATCTTCTTCACCTTCTCCACTGTACGAACAACCAACTCTCGCCCAAGAATCTGTCGCTCGTCTATATCACTCCAACATACTGGAGAACGATATTTCCTTCCATACAATGCTTCATAGAGAGCTATCTGGATGCTCGCTTGATAGCTGTTGTTGTAGAAAAACTCGACCAAATGTAAGTGGTCCTTCCATGATCCTCCGAAATCTAGCATGCATGCTCTTAACATGTCTTCCAATGTCTGAATGGTGCGCTCCGACTGGCCATCAGTCTGTGGGTGATACGCTGTACTAAATTTTAGGCGGGTACCGAGACTCTCTTGCATACTCCGCCAAAAGTAAGATATAAATCTCGTATCCCTGTCAAACACTATACTTACTGGCACTCCATACAGTCGCACAATCTCCCTCATGTACATATCTGCTAAGACCTCTATGGATTGCCCAACTCTGAAGGATAAAAAGTGTGCGGACTTGGTGAATCTATCCATGATTATCCATACTATATTGCGACTACTAGGACTCCTCGGAAAGCCCATAACAAAGTCCATAGTGATGTGCTCCCATTTCCACTCTGGTATCGAAAGCGATTGTAGTAATCCTGCAGATCTCTGATGCTCAGCCTTGACTTGCTGACACACCAGGCACTTCGCCATAAAGCGTGCTATCTCTCTCTTCATTCCATGCCACCAGTAGTACTGTCTTAAGTCTCTGTACATCTTTGTGCCTCCTGGATGAATAGAGTAGGTTGAACTGTGTGCTTCTGCCATCAACTCCTGACGAAGTTTCCCATTTGGAACATAGAGACGGTCTCCATATCTCAAGGTTCCGTCTTCATGTATACGCAGTCATGTTTGTATTCTAGCCTCTGTCCTCTGTCGAAGCCTCTGAAATCTGGCGTCTGTCGGCAAAGCAGCCTTGATCCTCTCCACTAATGTTGATTGTAACTAAAAACTCGATAATTGTCCGTCTACTCCGGGCATAACGACTTCTATACACATCTTCTCTAGATCTCTCAACTGATATTGTTGGGTAGTCAGGAAGAATGCCATGGGTCTTCTGCTCAATGCGTCAGCTACTACGTTGGCCTTTTTCGGGTGGTACTGTAGCTCTATCTCAAAGTCTGTCATCACCTCGAGCCAACGTCTTTGTCTCTAATTCAGATCCTTCTGAGTGTAAATGAACTTTAGGCTTTTGTGATCAGTGAATATCTCTACTCTTTCTCAATATAGGTAGTGTCTCCAAAGCTTCAAAGCAAAGATCACTGCTGCAAGCTCCAAGTCATGAGTGGGATAGTTCTTCTCATGGGTTCTCAACTGTCTAGAGGCATAGGCTACAACCTTCCCATGTGCATCAAGACACACCCTAATCCTTTCCGGATGTATCGCTATAGATCACGAATCCGTCGGGTCCAGAAGGTATGGTCAATATGGGTATTGTAGTCAGGCGCTTCTTCATCTCATCGAACGCCTTCTGACACTCCTTTGTCCAGGTGAACTCCTGTTCCTTACGGGTTAAGCGGGTTATTGGCTATGCGATCTTCGTGAAGTTCTCCACGAACCTCCGGTAATATCCGACAAGTCCTAGGAAACTCCTCACTTCTGAGACATTGGTAGGGGTAGGCCATATCTCTATTGATGAAATCTTCGCCGGATCTACTGAAATTTTCTCTCCTTAGATGACGTGCCCAAGGAAAGCGATATGATCTAGAAGAAACTCATACTTGCTCAGCTTGGCATAAAGCCTCTCTCTCCTCAGTATCTCTAACACTAGTCTAAAGTGCTCCTCGTGCTCCTCGTGGCTCTTCGAATACACCAAGATGTCGTCGATGAAGACTACCATGAACCGGTCTAAGTATTGGTGGAATACTCTGTTCATCAAGTTTATAAATACAGCAGGTGCATTCGTCAGTCCAAAAGGCATCACTAATAACTCGTAGTGACCATAACGAGTCCTGAATGCTATCTTTTAAATGTCTTCTCTTCGCACCTTTACCTGATGATAACCCGATCTTAAGTCGATCTTTGTAAACACCTCTGCTCCTGTCAATTGGTCGAATAAATCATCAATACATGGCAGGGGGTACTTGTTCTTGATATTCAAAGCATTAAGGGCTCTGTAATCAATGCACATACGTACTGTTCTATCCTTCTTGGGTACAAACAACACTGGTGCTCCCCATGGTGATGCACTAGGAAGGATAAATCCCTTGCTCTGCAACTCCTCCAATTTTATTTTCATCTTATCTAACTCCTTCTTCGCCAATCGGTATAAATTAGAAGATACCGGTGCTGCTCCGGGTACTAGCTCAATAGTGAACTCTACGTCTCTATCTGGCAGTAAGCCTGGCAATTCTTTAGGAAAAACATCCTTGAATTATACAACTATTGGTGGGGGTACCATCTTCATAGCCATGTAAGCTCCAGCTATCTGTCCTACTCTTTGTTCGACGGTCCCTCGCATGTACTCAAATTTTGGTTGATCTGGCGGTCTAAAAGTGATGCTACCCTTCTGGCAATTCAGTACGGCGTTATACTAGCTTAACCAGTCCATGCCTAGCACAACATCAAAGTACGGCATAGGTAATACCAAGAATCGCGCTCTCATCTCTCTACCACATACGACTAATGAGCATGTTCGAATAGTGTCGGTAACTGGCACGATACCTCCTCCGGTAAGAATCTTCCAACTCTTAGGTAAGGGGGAAGTAGCTACTCTATGCATTGCTACAAATCTACTAGATATAAATGATAGCGTAGCACCAGAATTAAATAATGTAGTCGCAGGTAATGATACAACTAAAATGGTACCTGTGATAGCTTCCCCTTCTGTTTCCTCCTCAGTAGCAGCTAGTGCAAAGGCCTGTCCTTGCCTCTGCCCTTCGGTCTACTGTCGAGCTCGTTCAAACTGCCCCTCCTGTGGGGCCAAGGGTGGTCCCCTCTGAAATCCTCCAGGTGCTGGTGGTCGTTGACCTCCTGGCGGGGGTAGTATCCTCGGAACTGGTGCTGTTGACCTCTGCCGGCCGGCGGTGCTGCCTCTTTGCGCTGTGGGTAGTCTTGGACTTGGTGCTGGCTCGATCCACAAATCAGGCATGTCCTCGGTCTCTTTCTGTAGTCCTCCTCATAATGTCCTCTCTTACCATAGTGGTAGCAAGTCGGAAGCTCCTTTTGCTGGTATGGCGTTGTCCTCTGCTGTGTTTGTGCTCCGGGTCGACGGATCGGTCCTCCTGCTCCTGGCTGGGCTCTAGCTGGTGTAGTCGTGCTGGAACATCTTGCTCCTCTGCCGGTGGCCTCCTGGATCCTCGCCTCTACAAGTACCTCTTCATAAGAAATCCTCGCCTGTGTGGTGGTATACCTCTGTAGCTCGAAGGTAAGGCCATGATGAAATCTTTGGGCCTTCTCTAGATCTTTGGGTATCAGGAAGGCACCAAATCTGCTAAGATAGCTGAACTCTGCGTCGTATGCGTCAACAGTCATATTCTCTTGTTCTAGATGTAGGAACTGGGAGTACAGGGTATTTCTGACAGTCGTTGAGAAATACTTTACATTGAAGTATTCTAGGAACTGTTCCCAAGTCTGGTTCTTGCCTACACTGCGCTCAATAGAATCCCACCAGGGATGGACGATGCCTTTTAGTTGGGACCTCACGGCAGTCATCCAAAGGTCTGGATGCAGTTGTGAAGCCTCTAGTAGCATCTCCGTGTTGGCGACCCAATCAGAGATCTGTTCTACAGTCTCATTGCCTGAGAAAGTATCTGGTCCCATCTGTCGGAACTATCGTACAATGCCACATGTCTGAGCTAGTGGAGATACTGGTACTGGTGCTGTGACAGGTGTCCTCTCTAGTACTGCCATCAAACTCTGTCTCAATGTCTTGGTCTGATGCCACTGTGCTTGCATCATGGTCTGGAAGAACTGAAGTATCTGTGGTTGTCCATCTGATTGTGGCATCTGGGGTGGATAAGGTGGAGGTGGTGGTAATGGAACCTCTGGTTGTGCAGTAGGTGTCTCCTCAGATGTCGACCTCTCAGTTTGCGGCATTGGTATAGCTCCTGAAGTCTGGCCCTCAAAGTACTGTGAGGGGATCGTCTGTGAAGTATGTCCCTCGGGTTGCTGGGTAGGATCGCCCTGCGAAGTCTCGTGCCAATGTATCAGTGGGGCCTGTAGCGGTGGTAGCCCTCCAGGTAGCCCCTGGGGTACCTCCTCTCCTTGGTTGGTATTGTCTGACACCACGGCACTGGGTGCTCCTCGTCCACCGTGCAAGTTTATCTTGTTGCAAAAGATAAGACATTATTAAAAGAGTACGGAATCAAACAAACAGGATGCAGATATTTAGAAGCAGTTTGAAGTAAGTTCAAGGTCAAAATCAAGTGGATGAGACCTAGTAATTTATATCCTATTGTAGGCTCGCTGGGCATGTTACCATACCACGAGCGATAAATTCGGCCTGCATGGGCCACCACTAAAACCGTATCATGCCCCAGTCCCAAAATACACGGGACCAGGCCACGTGGCAATAGCCAGCTAACACATCTCCGAGGATATCCTAATTTAATGGATCCTAACGAAGAGTGATACGCTGTCCTAAATACTAACATGTCCTATATAATTCAACAACAGGTAATCTAGTCTCATCCATAATTAAATAGCAAGAATATATTAATAATAAATGCTGGAAGATAAACGCTAGTCTCAAAAATATCATGGTACAACCAAGAATGTCTGGTGGGAACAAATCCACTACTATAATGAAATAAAAGTACTGCAATGATAGATAAAAGAGTAATGAGTAGGGCATCGGCTGACTAGATAATGATGCTCCCAATTCTAGGCAAAAGGCCTACCAAGTGATCACGAAAACAATGACGGTAACTCCTCTAGATCCTCCTCGGTAGCGTACCTCGTCTGCTGTCCTAGGCCGGACACTGTGGGGTAATATGCCTCATCCAAATCTTGAAAGGTACCAGGTCCTCAGAGGGACGTAACAAGATACATAGAAATATGCCATATATAGATACTGAGTAAAATAAATACAATAAAGGGTGTGCTAACCATCTAAGTGAATGCAATATGAGGACAACTTTGGTACGTATCGGTAGGCGTAGGCATAACGTCCAACACCCCAAAGAGCGTGGCAGCAGTACAGTATATCGTCCATATCGTACCGAAGAACGTGGTAGCAGTACAGTAGATCGTCTATATCGCTCCGAAGAACGTGGCAGCAGTGTAAAGGGAGTCATTGGATCCGTAGCTCCTCTGGATACTACGGACTCCAATGGGTATATCCCATACGCCTACTAATGTCCTCCCTGCCCAATATAGATACACTAGTCGAATATTTGACGTGTGTACCACGTATCTATATGCCAAGTCTCTACTAATCATATAATCCTGAATTACGTACTAAACCGTGGTGCATGTTACACGTACCGATAGCTAGTCGAGTACACGAACCCACATCCCAATATAAATTTGTTACACTAAAACGTGTAAGTGTCAGGTCTCGGAAGATATCAGAGTATCCTCCAATGGGGTGAGTCTGCTATTTTCTAGGTCAAGTATACTAATCATCGACGCAATCGTCGACTGAACCCGAGTCAATCTCGGATGCACACAGTCATATGAAATAAAGCAACAAGAATCATACAACATGTGCATAATTTAAATTAGACAGTAATATGGCAAGGTATCTTGCCTGAGTCCTCAAGCTGTGAATGCCAAAAGTCGGTTCCTGCAGTGTCTTCTGGCTGGTCCAGTTATCCTAAACACACAATATAATATACAATCCAGCATCAGACACTAAAGTAATACATACAACACTATGTTACTCTTAGGTACTGTCACAAGTTCATGGCTGATCGACTACAGCGTCACGTGCACACGTAGCTAGGGTGTACACGTATTCTGTCCTCGGTTACCGTGAGCCTCGAGATAATAATTTACCGAAGTTATGGGTTTAACCACTACTTCTGATCTTGTACTAATATATGTCCTTATTTTCCATGTTTAACATACTTGGTTTGCGTCAAGGCTTTCAGTTAAATTACTAGCCTTTGATAATAGGTCTTATGGTTAAGGTACTTATTATTTATTTATTTTACTATTTAATCTAATAAGCATACACACTTGCATGCAAGGGTTTATTGGGAAATACCAGTTCTTATAACAAGTTCTATATATAGGGTCATTGCTAGTTATTATTTACTAACTTATAAATCATTAAGTAATCTGATTAAACATAAGCACATTTATCATTAGGACTCGAATTAACTACCTCGTGTCTAAGAAATAACACAATATAATGACACAACGATACGCGATTATACGACGTTAGCACGAAGAAGCGAAGAATTGAGGTGGTTACCTCGACGTGACTGACTGGATAGGGCATGTGCTCGTCGAGGGTGTGTACTCCGGCAAGGGGCGGCTCCGGTCGGCGGCCAGCAAGGTAGCAGCGGCGGTGACAGCAACTGCAGTCAGCGTAGCAGTGACAATGGCTACAGCGGGCTTGGCCGACGAGGGAATGGGGCTTGGGTGGTGCCTGTCAGAGGGGATTGGCGGTGCTGGAGATGGTGGTCCGGCTGGGGACGGTCGGGGTCTGAGTCTCGGGTTGGCGGTCGGGTTTGAAAGGGATGGAGATCGGAACGTCAGTTGGTGGTCCGGCGGGGTGGTACGATGGTGTTGGGGTAGTGAAGTTTATGGTCAAGCAGGTGGCAAAGGTTTAGGTGGTGACGACTGTGGTGGTGGGTGTCCAGCCAAGGAAGGAGGGAGCTCGGTTTGGATGAGAGGGGTCGGCTAAGGTTTGAATGGTGATGGTGATTAAGATTTTTAGGGTTTCAAGTATAAGAAATGGTTATTTATATAGGAGATGAAATTTGGGGGCTGACCTCGAGGTTTGGGCCGGCCAGTGTTCATTGGGGTAGGGGTTGGTCTATATGAAAGTGTTCATGGGCTGGGTCAGGTCCTGCTTGAGGTAAAATTGCTCCTAATTTAATTTAATTTAATTAAAAATAGTGCGCATGGTGTTCTCTAATGCATTTAAAACACATGGAACTAAATTTGAGTGTAACACAAGTATCATGAGTGTAGCAGGCTGGGTATAGGTTAATACCCTAATTTGGGTTATTGGAAATTGGGTTGTGGTTGAGTCTCGAATTCGAGTAGGAACGGACAATCAAGGGAAATTTGATTTATTGAAATAATACTTCGATGGTCGTAACAAATATTATGCAGCTCAAATGAAGCACAATATTGAGTATCTAAAAGTTATACAAGGGTCAGATGGGTAGCCTGGCATGTTTAGGAGATGAGTATTTAATTAGTTTGGGGGTACCTACTAGCGTAGCGCTCCAAACATCGAAGCAACGGTAGGGTGTATTAAGTCACATAATTGTTACACATTAATTCTAATTGTATCCAATTTAATCCTAGTCTCTTGATTTAATCTAAAATAATCCTAAATTGGTCGAGGAGGTTTACACCGAAGAAGATCACAACAGTGGAGTCTTGGAAGACCCCGAGTTCAGTGGCAGAGATCAGAAATTTCTTGGGTCTAGTAGGCTACTACATAAAGTTTGTGCAAGATTTTTCAAGAATTGCCGAGCCGATGACTAGACTCACCAGGAAGTATGCATAGTTTGTTTGGACAGAGGAGTATCAGGTTGCTTTTGAGGAATTGAAGAAAAGGTTGACATTTGCTCCTATTTTGGTGTTGCCATCAAGGCCTAGAAGTTTTACTATTTATAATGATGCATCGGGAAAAGGTCTGGGTTGTGTTCTTCAGCAAAATAGAAAAGTGATTGCCTATGCATCCAGGCAATTGCGTCCTCATGAGAAGAACTGTCCTACCCACGATTTGGAGTTGGCAGTAGTCATATTTGCCTTGAAGTTATGGAAATACTATTTATATGGAGAGCGTGTAGAGATCTTCACAGACCAGAAGAGCTTGAAGTACATTTTCACACAGACGGAGTTGAACATGATGCAGCATCGGTGGCTGGAACGGATGAAGGAATTTGACATATCTTTACATTATTATCCTGGAAAAGCTAATGTAGTTGTCGATGCCTTGAGTAGGTATCCAGTATCTATCTTAATGACATAGGATCGATATTTATTGGAGGACTTAGAGAGCTTGGGCGTTGAGGTAATAGTTTATGGTTTTGCCATGTAGATGTAGGGGCTGCAGATACACTCAGAGTTGATAGATAGGATCAAGGCAGCCCAGTATGAGGATGTATCTCTGAGGAGCATCAAAGCTCAGGTGAGAGCAGGATTGGAGGATGATTTCACCATTACTGAGGATGGTTCTTTATGACATGGTGCTAGATTATGTGCGCCTAGCGAGGAGTTACGTAAGTGTTACAGGAAGCGCATCGCTCTTAGTATTCCATGCATCCAGGTGCCAACAAGATGTGTCGAGATATGCGAGAGAGTGTGTGGTGGTATGGTATGAAGAGAAAAGTGGCACAGTTTGTATCTAGATGCTTATTATGCCAACAGGTAAAAGTTGAGAGGCAGAGGCCAGATGGTTTACTTCAACCATTATCCATTCCAGATTAGAAGTGGAAGAACATTACTATGGATTTTTTGTCCAAATTCTATGATCTCAAGGAGAAAAAGACGTAATTTGGGTCATCATTGACAAGT
Source organism: Iris macrosiphon (assembly GCA_036927795.1). Classification (NCBI taxonomy): domain Eukaryota; kingdom Viridiplantae; phylum Streptophyta; class Magnoliopsida; order Asparagales; family Iridaceae; genus Iris; species Iris macrosiphon. The sequence goes on along the minus strand of JAYESA010000013.1, from coordinate 100,164,730 downwards.
TGACCAAGTCAGCCCACTTTTTGCCTTTTATGGTAGGTTTGTCTATGGAGAAGATGGCAGAGATGTATATGAGGCAGATCATCAGGATACATGGGGCTCTCATCGGCATAGTCTCAGATCAGGATAGTTATTTTATTTCTCATTTCTGGAGGAGTTTGCAGGCGAGTTTGGTCACCCAGCTCAAGTTTACTACTGCATATTACCCTCATATAGACGGGCAGTCAGAGAGGACTATTCAGACTCTCGAGAATATACTGGGTACTTGTGTACTAGATCTTGGGGGATCTTGGAAAGACCATCTCCATTTGGTAGAGTTTGCTTACAACAACAACTACCAGGATAGTATAGAGATGTCACCATTTGAGGCTCTGTGCGGTCGGAGATATTGTACTCCCTTGTCAAGAGACGATATTGGAGAGAGAGTTTTGCTAGGGCCAGAGATGGTTATGGATGCAGCGGAGAAGGTTAAGCTTATAAGAGACAGACTTCGAGTGGCGTAGGACAGATAGCGGCATTGGGCCGATAGCCACCGAAGACCTTTGAAGTTTAAGGTATAGTCATAGATTTTTATTTTATGCTTGATGTTGGTTGTTTGTTATAGATTAAGTTCTTAAGGTTATGTTTTGTCGAGGTTGGTGGTTTGGTGTTTCTGAGAATTTCTCCGATACGAGGCACAATTCCTTTTGGTGGAAGCGGAAAGCTTAGTTCGTGATTCATCGGACCTTTCAGTATTCTCTAGAGGGTCGGTGCAGTTGCTTACAAACTAGACTTGCCACCTGCATTGGAGGGAGGGCACAACAAGTTTTACGTATCATAGTTGAGACGGTACGTGGCAAATCCTAGTCACGTGTTAGATCACTCGGAGATAGAGGTGGGCCCTACTCTTAGCTATCCAGAGCAGCCAGTTGAGATTCCGGATCGGAGAGAGAAGGTGCTGAGAAACTAGACTATTCCTTTAGTATGCGTCGCATGGAGGCATCACTCTCGGAGGAGTCTACCTGGGAGAGGGAGGATAAAATACGAGACCATTACCCATATTTGTTTGTTCCTTGAGGTATGTTCTTTCCTGATTCTGTTCTATTTTATTTTTTGGGGGTATTTTGGTCTTTGAATTTTGAGGATTAAATTATTTTAAGGGGGCTAGACTTCTCACTACCATATTTTCTAGGAAAGGGTATTTTGGTTATTTCATAATTAATTAAATATTGTGCATGTTATAAATTTATTTATTGTATTATTTATTTATTGTTTGATGTTAGTATATTATTTTGGCTTTGTGTTAGTGGATCTAACTAGTTTAGATTAGATCCATGGACCAATATTTAATTCTAGTTAGAATTGAGCCCAATAATAAACCCAATCATTAGGAGGATGATTAATTAAGTTAAACCAATTAGACTAGAACCTTCCTTCCTTAATTATTTTTTTATGAGAAGCCCCAGGGGGTATTATAGATATTTCATAGTTGCTTAGGAAGGAGAAAATATGGCCGGCCATATATTAAAGGAGGGAAATTTTTCTTTTTTTTTATTTTAAATCTAGATCTATAATTTTGTAAACCCCTCACCCAAAATAGTTATTTTGTGTATATTTTATATTAGTATATTTATTATAGATTATTTTAAATATTGAATTACTTTAGAGTATTCTCTTAGTTAATTTGAAAATAGATTTTTTAATAAATTTACTTATATAAATATTTATTTAGAATTATTTTTAGGCTATTTTAGATTTTTGGAGATTTTTCTAGAATTTTTAGGTAATTAAAACATAGGGAACGTAAATTTCTAGGGCTTTCATGATTTACTATGAGACCATACTTGCATATTGTTCCTACCAAATATTTACTTTAGTTTAAAATATTTAATTATATTTTTCTGTAATTTATTTAGAATTTTAAGAAATTTATTTAGATTTTTTAAATTATTTAGGATTTATTTGGATATATATAGTCTTAATATTAGATAGATGTTAATTTAGTGTTAATAGATATTAATAAGATTATATATAAATTATTTATATTATCTTTAATTATATTTTAGATTATAAATTATTGAGATGAACTCAAACTCTATTTTAAATTAATTAAAATCCTGAGCCTACTAGGAAAGCAACTTCATGCATATCCTATCCTTATTTAAACTGATCTTAATCATATCCAAATTAGCCAATCCTATTCGTATTAAATTAAGTAGTCTTCACCATTATAAATACCTATTAGACTTATAGAATAAACTCATATTTCATATTTTTCTTCCCCAAACTCCTATCTTTTTCATCCAAAAATAGTCAAAATTTGTCATAAATTCATCCTCATTTTCTTGTAGTTATGAGACTTAAGAAGACGATATCTACTAGCTCCGGTGTAACCTCCGATTTCCAAATTTCCGAAATAATTAGATTTTTAATTTATTTTAAATACCAAGTTATAAAATATTTTCTCCTTGAATTCTTGTATTTGATTTTGAACAATATTCGATTTTTAGAAGGTGATTTAAAAATCTTTTATAAAAAAAAAAAAATTATTTTTCTAAATGTCGATTTCTTATAAATAAATAATAATGTATATATATTTCTCTAGTTTCAAATGTTTATTGGCTTAAAATCATAAAATTATTTATTGGATAAATTAATTAAAGGACTAGTTGTTTCTTCAAAACAATTTTATATTTATTGGGATAGTAAATACATACATTTCATACTTTCTAAGATTTTGCAAATATGGGTTTAATTAGTGGCTAATTTAGAATCAGTTAGCCTTGGTAGCCTCTTAAAATATTTTCTTAAATTATAAATTTTTCTATTAAATTACCAGTTTACCGTCTTCCATTCACACCCTATTTCCCACATGAAGAACTCATTCATTATCTGGGCCATTCATTATTGGGCCAATCCTCACCCTTTAGCCCACAACTCTCTCTCCCTATTTAAGTCTCTCTTCACCATTCCCAAGAAACCCTAACTAGCCCTCACAAATCCCCATAAGCCAACAACCATCACCATTTTGTGTGCTCGTGTCCGTGTGTCCAGCATTACCGTGTCAGCCGTGTTGGCCTCGGGTTCGACCCCGGGTGTCCTATCGTATCCATTCATTTTTCTGTGTCCAGTTATTACAATATTACAGATTTTCGTGTCCGACACCATCTGGACACAACCTCCACCACAGTACATCCTCCCTGTGTCCAACACCCGGACACATCCACCACTGTACACAACATCGTCCCTGTGTCCAACCCCGGACACGTCCACAGTACACCGAATTCGTCGTGTCCAGCCTCGGACACGACCCCGACACACAGAACCCAAAACCCTAACCTAGGTTTCGACCACCGACTCCAGAAGATCCGCCGTCGAGTTCGATTGCCGCCGGCGATTGGGTTCTCCTCCTCGGCGTCGACCGCTGCCTCGAACCAGATCCGTCGAGCCGCCGCCGCAGACCCGTCGGGCTTCGCCGCCGCCTCCTCGAGCCGAGCACCCGACCACCGCCGCTCTCGAGTTTCCGCTGCCGCCTCCTCGAACCAAGCGCCGCCGCCTCGAGCAGATCCCGTATCGAAGTCGTTGACCGCTGACGCCCCACCGCGTGACCCGGCGGAACCCCCACCGCGTCGACGACGAGAACCCGCCGTGAGTCCCTCTTTTCTTTTCCCCCTTTCTTCGATTCAGAGTCTACTTTTGGAATTTAATTAGTTTAGTTAAATATTTAATTAGTTTAGTTAAATATTAGATTAGTTAGTTAATTATTAGATCAGTTAATTAATTTTATAATTTGTTAGTTAATATATATTAGTTAGTAATTAAATGTAATTAGTTTAGTTTAATAATAAATAGTTTAGTTATATGTAAGTAGTTAATTATTGTGTAATTAGTTGGTTAATATTTAATTAGTATATATGTACAGGTATATGTAATTATTTAAAGAGAATTTCTATACATATATGTACACTGGCATTTTCCAAAAAAAAAATTGTACTTTATAAAATGTACACTATATTATTAGTGTAATTAATGTATATGTTTGTATATAGAATTATTTCATATAATATGTATTAATAAAATGTATACTAGGTATAATTTCAATTAATGTTTTAGTATCTGTATTGTTATTTTAATGATGGTATAATACATATATTTTATATAAGCTTTTAGTATACCCTTAATATATAGTATGAACTTAATTTGGTATTAGTATTAGTATATTTAATAATGATGTTGCCAATATATATATGTTATAATTCTATTATGAGTATACAGTTATACATATTTTGTATATAATTTTTGGTATAAATATATATATGTAGATTATATTTTCGTATTGGTATATGTATATGTATATATTTTGTATATACTTAATATATTTCAATATAAAATTGGTATATATGTATATCTGTATTTTCAGTATATGTTGGTAATTGTTAATTGGTATATGTTTAACAAAAACATAATTTGGCATATATAAATAAATGTAGCATAATAATATATTTTGGTATAATTATAAATTGGCATAGTATAATATAAATACGTATTGTATCCCTTTTCAATGAACTATGTCTATATAGATATACATTCAAGTATTAATTATTATGCTTATATATACATACAAGTATTATTTATTATGTTTATATATATATATACAAGTATTATTTATTTTAAAGTATATATATACTAGTATAAATTAAATTCATGTATTAGCATAGTCATTGTACTTTGGAATTTAGTATATATATAGTAAAATTCTAACTTGGCTTATTTTTATGAATATACCTTGTATAACGTATTTCCTAGTAGCTATTGTAATTAAAACATACGGTATTAATATTACTTAAGGTATGTATAAATACACTTATCTATTTTCATACCAAATGTATTTGATGTATATGTTAGTACAATGTGTACACTTCTATGTCTCTAATAGACGACCCTAGTTGACTGAGTCCCATGCCTGACATAGCCCCTGAGTTAGTATTTGCTTGTGTGTTTAGTATAGCTTCTGATGCAAATATTGTATTGTTATTATATATTTTTAGGACTGTTGGTTCCTCCAGACGATACTCTGGGACAGGACATTGACATTACCAGCTAAGGACCCAAGGCGAGTACATTCTCTGATTAGTTTCTAATTTATGATATCTCCTATGTTCACTGTATCTAGTATAAATATCCATGTTCTTGACACGTTGGTTACACGGATTGGTATACACGGATCTTGTCATGAGATGTTATTCCTTATTCATGGTGTAGCTTGTACAAGACTTGTTTTCTTGATATCTTGTGCATGTACAGACACTGATTTCCGGGGAGATTTGCTACCTCCCTAGGGAATCTCGTGCCATAGCATACCATGGTTGGATCTACTATACCAGTTGGGGGTGGGGAGTATTTTAGTATAGATATGTGATCATACCCAACTTATCATGCATCATAGCTCACCCCATATCTCACGTCGGGTGCGGCCTGACCTCTTCGTGCTTCATAGCTGTTACTTGTGATTAGCCTGACCTCTTCGTGCATCATAGCTAACCAACGGTTAGCCTGACCTTCGTGAATCATAGCTAATCACATGTAACCAGCCTGATCAAGTTCCCAAGCCGATCACATGTTAAAGCTAGTACTCACACACTTAGTCATAGGATTCTTGCTTAGTGACATATTGTTCTTTTCCTGCATTTACTTACAGTATTTCCAGTATTTCTCTTATTGTATATTTCTCGTACCTATACATGCATCTGGTATATTTTCATCTAGAACTGCTACATAGTTTATGTCATTTATATAAAACTGCTATTTAGAGATGTACTTTGCTCCTTCCTGAGTGGAAAATATTTTTTCCAGACTGTGACCTTAGTGGACTTGTTTCTGACACTTGGGGATTGGTTGTTACTGATTGCAGGTATGATTATTTTGTTATTAGACTTGTGTTGTATTCTTTTGTTTCTTTAAATTCTTATCGTGCTGCAGTTGTGATTGAGTATGTTGTTCATTTTATAGTGTTAACCGTGTCTCCTTATGGAGTTGGATACTAGTGTGAGATTATTTAGATAGTACTTGACCTAGACAGCGTTCTACCGCCGATGCTGCGGCGTAGGCTGGACGTACCCACGCACTCGTGCCCCTAAACCGGGTGCGGGTCGTGACACATTTTTAGTGGTGGCCCATGCAGGTCAGACTTCGCAAGTTGTGCGATGTCGTAGTAGTGTGGCATCCTTGTTATACTACTGCGTGCCTGCGATAGGATCTAGGACATAGGATACTAGGATGAGAGAGGGTACTCAATCACAAATTCTTGAGAAATTCCTGGGACAAGCCCTTGAGAATCTTATTATAACTTCTAATTTCGAATCCTTCGTTTTGTTTCCATCCGCTCTCACTTGTTGCTACTGAACTTGATTCTTGTTGAGCAGTTATTAAATTAAATTCTTGGTATTATTGTTGAGTTTGATTCTTGATTGACCAGTTGTTAACTTTAATTCTTGGTATCATTGTTGAGTTGATTTCAATTGAGATGAATTTTATGGACTAGAATTTATGGTATCATCTGATAACATATATTGATGAGGACAGTGAGAAAGGTAAAACGTCTACTTTGGTTATGGAACCTAGAGTTTATCACAGCCATATTAGCTGTCGTGACGAGAACGTAGGAACCTAACTTGGATGTACATACTTTAGTTATGAGATTTAGAGTTTCTTGCAACCATACCGGTTGGCGTGGCGAGGATTCTAGATGACATGATTATAGAGTTGTATACCTTAGTTACGGAACCTGTCGTTTATCGCGTCTATGCTTACTGGCGTGGCAAGGATTCTGAGTGTCATAATTTCGGATAGACGTGTATAATTATCAGGTTGTATCTTAAATTGGTTCTTAAAATATCATCTCAAGACTTATCTATTTTGTTATTCCAGGACTTTGTTCCATCGCTTCTTTTCTTTACTAGCAGTAAAGATACCTTCTGTCCTCAATCCAATTCCTTTTGAGCTTCTATTCCTTGAGGGTTCCTTGTTAAGTATGATAATTAGTGACTTGTAATTATGTCTGTGTCTTGAGTATTAGTGTTGATTGAGTGTGACTTGTGAGTTTGTAAGTGTTTCTTAGTTGGACATGGGAGCATTAGGCATTGATCTAGAATTAATCCATAGCATAGTACCTTGTAACAATGGTTCTAGGATAAGGTCATTAGAGACTGAGAGTAGAAGGAGAGTATAGAGTATCAGAGTTAGTATCAAAGCCAATTACCCGTCCTGAATAATCATGATTTTGTAATTAAGTGATCTATGTAAACAATTAGGTATCAAGGAATTGTGTTAAGGACTAATGGAGCATAACGTTCAATCTGATGATTGATATCGGGCGTGTTAAAGGTAAAGAAATTTATATGCATGAGGAGTTATAATAAGGTATCATGAGTAGAGAAATATCGGAATCGGTAATGAAGATGGTGAAGTGTATCACAGATTAGTGTAACAGGCTATGAAAGGTTAAAAGGAAATACCTACACAACTATCGAGAAGAGGGACCATATACATGCCCATGAGAGTAAAGAAACATGAGTGTTATAGTAGATACATGTAATCATGAGTTATAATGAGCTTGATGAGATAATCCATTAATGCAGCTAGTGATATAATACCAAGAGTGCTAATAATTCTATATCGAGGATTAGTCGAGAATAACGTTAATAACAGTAAGCACTCTGTGTGATGATAATTAAATAATATACCAGTTGACATAAATTGAAATCATGAAAGAAAATACAGGTGATGATAACTTTGATCATTGGAGGTAATAGTACAAGTGATTCAGGCAGTACAATTTTAGTGCAAAGTTATAGACACTAGATGCATTGAGTGCACCTTGAGTATCAGAGACCGAGAGCACTGATCTGTACCTTTGTGGAGTTATAAATTAAAAAGGTGGAAATAAAATTTTATTTTTAGAATAATTGAAGAGTTGAGATTATGTCATTAAAATTTTGAGGATTTCAATATTGATTCAATAAAAATGGTCAAGGCTACAAAGAATTTTAGAAGTGATTAAATTTTGTTTCGATGTTGAGTATCTGATTTTGAGGAGGTATATACAATTCATTTTTAAGTTGATCGAGAAGTTAAACCTTGACAATTATTTTGAGGATTAATTTTATGGTAGATGAGAGATATGAATATTAATATATGAGTAGATGATATACATGTGTAAGGATCTGATAACTTGAGCAGGATTGAGATCTAAAGTTGTATTGGAAAGAGCAGTACTTAGTATGGTGTTATACTTGGGGTGCACTGGAGTGATGAGAAAATAGTATGGACAATTGCAGTAGGAACGGGAACTGACAGAGGGTATGGTACTAAGGAGATAGAGGTATCAACTTGGATGCATTATTGAATCATGGTTATATTAGAGATTCTTGGCATCAGATTTAGGTGTTAATAGACAAGTATGAGCAATATTGATATATTCATGGATCTTGTGGATTAATGATTAGTTGATAAGGATATCAGTGTACAGGAATAAGAATTTGTTAGTGAATGTGCTAGAGTTAAGTGTTTGTTAGAGATAGCAGATACCGCAAGAAATATGTTAGCAGGTTCTTTCTTTCCCTCCTAATGATTCCTTCTTCCATCTTTTGATTGATTGTTTTTCCTAATACTGTAGTTCGTATTCATGATCTTCTTATTAGAATATAACTAGTAGTGCACCTTAACAGAGACTGAAATACCATGACAAAAGATACATGACCTATATATATTCTTAAATTGCATGGCTGTAGGTAAAATTTTCTTAAACCATGATCATAGGGGTTTTGACCATAGCAAAGATCTATGATGAGGTTATGACTGACAAAAAGAGACAAGAAGATTAAATTTGTGGATGAGCATTAAATTAAATAAAGAATTTAGGGGTTGTTATAACGGAGTTGATGGATCATTGATTTTATGAAAATCGAGGTATGATTGAAATTCGAGGACAAACATTAACTTAAAGGGAGAATTAAGAAATTCATAGAGCCAAAAATTTGAGGATTTATTAATTTTAAGGAGGTCTTGATATGATTGAATTGATTATTAAAAATTTGAGAAATTTGAGAGATTATCATTTTATCTATTTGATTGCAAGATAGAAATTTTATATATTATGAATGTTGCATTGAAGATTCTGGAAGCATCGCATCGTTGAGTATTTGAGGAAAAAGAAAATCAGGAAATAAAATCGTAAATGGAATAGTGTCGAATTAAATTCTTGGGATGAGGAGTTAGATTGGAATAAGCATCAATTGAATTTGAGTTAGAGGAGTAAGATGATTGATGAGTGTTTAAAATTTAAATTTTGGGATACAGATTTTTAAGTTTTATAAATATACATTGATTGGATTTCAATTGGAGGATTCGATATTAAATCCTTGGGTATTTAGATGCGAACTTAAAATTTTTGGAGGAGATTATGACAAAGGGGATTTGATTTTTAAATTTGAAGATTTTTCAGGAATATGATGTTGTATAATTTTTGAAAGGTTGTGAAATAACATTATGAAATTACTTCATGATTATGGTTTAAGATTTAAATTTTGATAGAAATAATATGGTGAATAAAGGCAATTATTGAGGATCCAAATTTCGAGGACGAAATTTTTCTAAGGTGGGTAGACTTGTAACCTCCGATTTCCAAATTTCCGAAATAATTAGATTTTTAATTTATTTTAAATACCAAGTTATAAAATATTTTCTCCTTGAATTCTTTTATTTGATTTTGAACAATATTCGATTTTTAGAAGGTGATTTAAAAATCTTTTATAAAAAAAAAAATTATTTTTCTAAATGTCGATTTCTTATAAATAAATAATAATGTATATATATATTTCTCTAGTTTCAAATATTTATTGGCTTGAAATCATAAAATTATTTATTGGATAAATTAATTAAAGGACTAGTTGTTTCTTCAAAACAATTTTATATTTATTGGGATAGTAAATACATACATTTCATACTTTCTAAGATTTTGCAAATATGGGTTTAATTAGTGGCTAATTTAGAATCAGTTAGCCTTGGTAGCCTCTTAAAACATTTTCTTAAATTATAAATTTTTCTATTAAATTACCAGTTTACCGTCTTCCATTCACACCCCATTTCCCACATGAAGAACTCATTCATTATCTGGGCCATTCATTATTGGGCCAATCCTCACCCTTTAGCCCACAACTCTCTCTCCCTATTTAAGTCTCTCATCACCATTCCCAAGAAACCCTAACTAGCCCTCACAAATCCCCACAAGCCAACAACCATCACCATTTTGTGTGCTCGTGTCCGTGTGTCCAGCATTACCGTGTCAACCGTGTTGGCCTCGGGTCCGACCCCGGGTGTCCTATCGTATCCATTCATTTTTCTGTGTCCAGTTATTACAATATTACAGATTTTTGTGTCCGACACCATCTGGACACAACCTCCACCACAGTACATCCTCCCTGTGTCCAACACCCGGACACATCCACCACTGTACACAACATCGTCCCTGTGTCCAACCCCGGACACATCCACAGTACACCGAATTCGTCGTGTCCAGCCTCGGACACGACTCCGACACACAGAACCCAAAACCCTAACCTAGGTTTCGACCACCGACTCCAGAAGATCCGCCGCCGAGTTCGATTGCCGCCGGCGACTGGGTTCTCCTCCTCGGCGTCGACCGCTGCCTCGAACCAGATCCGTCGAGCCGCCGCCGCAGACCCGTCGGGCTTCGCCGTCGCCTCCTCGAGCCGAGCACCCGACCACCACCGCTCTCGAGTTTCCGCTGTCGCCTCCTCGAACCAAGCGCCGCCGCCTCGAGCAGATCCCGCCTCGAAGTCGTTGACCGCCGACGCCCCACCGCGTGACCCGGCGGAACCCCCACCGCGTCGACGACGAGAACCCGCCGTGAGTCCCTCTTTTCTTTTCCCCCTTTCTTCGATTCAGACTGAACTTTTGGAATTTAATTAGTTTAGTTAAATATTTAATTAGTTAGTTAATTATTAGATCAGTTAATTAATTTTATAATTTGTTAGTTAATATATATTAGTTAGTAATTAAATCTAATTAGTTTAGTTTAATAATAAATAGTTTAGTTATATGTAAGTAGTTAATTATTGTGTAATTAGTTGGTTAATATTTAATTAGTATATATGTACAGGTATATGTAATTATTTAAAGAGAATTTGTATACATATATGTACACTGGCATTTTCCAAAAAAAAAAATTGTACTTTATAAAATGTACACTATATTATTAGTGTAATTAATGTATATGTTTGTATATAGAATTATTTCATATAATATGTATTAATAAAATGTATACTAGGTATAATTTCAATTAATGTTTTAGTATCTGTATTGTTATTTTAATGATGGTATAATACATATATTTTATATAAGCTTTTAGTATACCCTTAATATATAGTATGAACTTAATTTGGTATTAGTATTAGTATATTTAATAATGATGTTGCCAATATATATATGTTATAATTCTATTATGAGTATACAGTTATACATATTTTGTATATAATTTTTGGTATAAATATATATATGTAGATTATATTTTCGTATTGGTATATGTATATGTATATATTTTGTATATACTTAATATATTTCAATATAAAATTGGTATATATGTATATCTGTATTTTCAGTATATGTTGGTAATTGTTAATTGGTATATGTTTAACAAAAACATAATTTGGCATATATAAATAAATGTAGCATAATAATATATTTTGGTATAATTATAAATTGGCATAGTATAATATAAATACGTATTGTATCCCTTTTCAATGAACTATGTCTATATAGATATACATTCAAGTATTAATTATTATGCTTATATATACATACAAGTATTATTTATTATGTTTATATATATATATACAAGTATTATTTATTTTAAAGTATATATATACTAGTATAAATTAAATTCATATATTAGCATAGTCATTGTACTTTGGAATTTAGTATATATATAGTAAAATTCTAACTTGGCTTATTTTTATGAATATACCTTGTATAACGTATTTCCTAGTAGCTATTGTAATTAAAACATACGGTATTAATATTACTTAAGGTATGTATAAATATACTTATCTATTTTCGTACCAAATGTATTTGATGTATATGTTAGTACAATGTGTACACTTCTATGTCTCTAATAGACGACCCTAGTTGACTGAGTCCCATGCCTGACATAGCCCCTGAGTTAGTATTTGCTTGTGTGTTTAGTATAGCTTCTGATGCAAATATTGTATTGTTATTATATATTTTTAGGACTGTTGGTTCCTCCAAACGATACTCTGGGACAGGACATTGACATTACCAGCTAAGGACCCAAGGCGAGTACATTCTCTGATTAGTTTCTAATTTATGATATCTCCTATGTTCACTGTATCTAGTGTAAATATCCATGTTCTTGACACGTTGGTTACACGGATTGGTATACACGGATCTCGTCATGAGATGTTATTCCTTATTCATGGTGTAGCTTGTACAAGACTTGTTTCCTTGATATCTTGTGCATGTACAGACACTGATTTTCGGGGAGATTTGCTACCTCCCTAGGGAATCTCGTGCCATAGCGTACCATGGTTGGATCTACTATACAAGTCGGGGGTGGGGAGTATTTTAGTATAGATATGTGATCATACCCAACTTATCATGCATCATAGCTCACCCCACATCTCACGTCGGGTGCGGCCTGACCTCTTCGTGCTTCATAGCTGTTACTTGTGATTAGCCTGACCTCTTCGTGCATCATAGCTAACCAACGGTTAGCCTGACTTTCGTGAATCATAGCTAATCACATATAACCAGCCTGATCAAGTTCCCAAGCCGATCACATGTTAAAGCTAGTACTCACACACTTAGTCATAGGATTCTTGCTCAGTGACATATTGTTCTTTTCCTGCATTTACTTACAGTATTTCCAGTATTTCTCTCATTGTACATTTCTCGTACCTATACATGCATCTGGTATATTTTCATCTAGAACTGCTACATAGTTTATGTCATTTATATAGAACTGCTATTTAGAGATGTACTTTGCTCCTTCCTGACTGAAAAATATTTTTTCCAGACTGTGACCTTAGTGGACTTGTTTCTGACACTTGGGGATTGGTTGTTACTGATTGCAGGTATGATTATTTTGTCATTAGACTTGTGTTGTATTTTTTTATTTCTTTAAATTCTTATCGTGCTGCAGTTGTGATTGAGTATGTTGTTCATTTTATAGTGTTAACCGTGTCTCCTTATGGAGTTGGATACTAGTGTGAGATTATTAAGATAGTACTTGACCTAGACAGCTTTCTACCGCCGATGCTGCGGCGTAGGCTGGACGTACCCACGCACTCGTGCTCCTAAACCGGGTGCGGGTCGTGACATCCGGACTCCAAATACGCTCCATTTTTTTAGAACCATATCAAGGTTAGTTTTCTGAATATATAAATTATTTTAATAATTTATGAACCAATTTTTCCAGAAAATTCTAAAAGTGCCAGTTGTCCGAAATCAGATACGTTTTTGTGTTTTCAAGATTTTGGGAAATTTCGAACTCGGAATTACATGCTGTTTGAAGTTTGAAAAATCCAACATGATGAACTTTCATAAAATTATTTTTTTCCAGAATTTAACATGCAAGTTTAATCTACTGCAAAATTTGTTCAACATAGACGTAAATAGGAAACCACCCAAAACTGTCATCTGTGCACCCTTGTGGACATAACTCTTTACCGACTTGTGATTTTATTAAACCGTCAATTCTGGCATTCATGTAGTACTAAAATCTATAGAAATTTATACACAAATCCAAGATTTGAGTTGGTTGACTTTTTGGTCAACGGATTGCCTCGATTTGCATGCCACGGATCACAAATCCGTAAAGTTGACTTTCTTTGGACCAAAATTAGGGTTTAACAATAAATTAGATTATAATAAGATTAAAAATAATATTTTAGGTTATTTTATTCAGAATTAAAACAGATTAAAATGGAGGAACCTATTCACCCACTTTTGTAACCTAACTTGTTTAATTTATGTGACGGGTAGATCAGACGACGCCTTGAGTTGGGACTTCATTTTTTCAGAGCAGGCAAGTATACCTTGCCTTGTTGTACTATTTAAATTCAGTTATTATTAGTTGTATATTTTATTGTTTAAATATTATATAACTGTGCGCATTCGAGAAAGACTCGAGTGTAGTCAACGAAGGCGTTGACGTTAGGACTTGTGTTTGACCTAGTATCTAGTGGACGCACCTAAAGTTGTAGAGTTATCAATATAACTCTCCAGGCCTTGACACATATCATTGCATATCACAGAGTGAGTTCATGTAGGGACGCGTGCTTCATACTCGATTGGCCATCGGTGTGAGCAGCACGTGTGACGATATTTAGCTTAGTTATTTATTTTTATAGAGACTTGCATTATAGTACGAGATGTCCACATTGTGTTCACAACTTGTACATTGGCATTGGGCGGAAAAGACAATTAGTAGGCATATGGGACAGATATTTAGCTGCCGTAGTTTCAGTATAAACTACGGGGTGGTGAGCCTCAGTGTTACCCAGTTATAGGCTACGTGTTACCCGGTTATGGGCTATGTGTTACTCGGTTATGGGCTCAGTGTTACCCGATTATGGGCATATATGCTTGTCGATACATTCGGCAGAGGTTACTAGTTGTGCCCTATCATGATCGGTGATGTAGTCAGCATATACTCCTGGCATCTAGTTTACAGCTAATGCCGGGTACTTAGACTCTGGCTACGCTTTATACCTTTCACCTACCCATACGTACCAAGGTTGTCTTCAAGTGCATTTTACTTAGCTGGTTAGTTTACCCTCGAGTTTTCACAGTATTTACTTTATGGCATGATTCTATGTATCTTGTTACGTCCCTTTGAGGATCCGGTCCCGTTTCAGGTGTAGACGATCTTGACTATTCGCAGAAGCACGGATCAGGACTTACTACGTCTCTCTCTTTCGAGGAGGTCTTCTCTTCGAGCCTCATCATTCATTAGATGTACTTATTTTATCTCTCTTATATTCTAGTTGGTAGTGGATTTGTCTCCATCCAGCTACTTGTTCTTATCAAGCATCTTATACTTGATTCAGTTATATAGTTGATTGGTTATTTGATTCTGTGGATGAGATCTAGTTATGCCTATGACTTATGACATAAATCTATACCACTTGTGAATTGGAATTCATAATACCCGTACGTATGGGTTATGGTTTCCATATATTGGAGTTTCCATATACATACCGCTGGCATGCTTACGTATTCCTAGTCCTACGTATTTTGGGATAGGGGCGTGACATATTTTTAGTAGTGGCTCATGCAGGTCGAGTTAGCCGTTCAATTATGTTACTGTACCGAGCGGGCCTGCACATAGGATTAGAATTTTAGGTCTCATCCATAATTGATTATGACTCACCTTCCTTCCAGTCGGTTCTATTTAAATAATTGCATCATGCTTTATTCATGTACTTCCCTAATAGTTTCTTGAGTATAGCCTTCTGCTAGAATATAGGAATCCTTGTTGTTAGGATGATAATTAGGGTAATATTCCTACTAAGAATACAATTGGAATATTGGCACATCACTAAGTTTAGAATACCTAATGAACCTTAGCATCCCTTACCTGTAGATTAATTGACCATTATCCCTTGATATATTTATGAAGGACTTGATAGTAGTATAGACACTACTAGGATTAGTTAGAAATTTGACCATATTGTTTAACCCTATTATTGAGGAACCAATAGAAATCTAAGGTTGAAAATTAGGACTAAACTTAACTTTCATAGTAAGATAGTATTAGAGAACTATAAATTTAGCTTATTGTATTGATATTAGCAGAACAGTACCTTAGGAAGCCAAAAGGAATGAATAGAATATTTTTCTTGATCATACCTCGAACACAGAGATTAGCATACCCTATTTTCTTAGGAAACCATGATATTATCAAAAGTCTCCCTATTTAATTTTATATCTTGTTCCTCCAAAACCTTAACGCTCGCTATTTGTGCGACAACTAAAAATTTTCTTTCATCTTTCAATTCGTGCTTCCTAACCCTTCTGATTGTTGGCCAAGTAATTTTTTTTTATGTTAAGGATATATAGTTTGCTAGGATTATAATTGTTAATCTTGAATTTTAAAATTATGTGCTTAGTAGTTAGAACTTGATTATTTGAGTTGTTCATTTAGATTATAATTTTATGATTATCCTTTAGTTTCAAATCAAGTAATCTGTTCTACATATCTCTATATAGGTTATATCCTCTTTCACTTGAGAGTCAGTAACTTCTTCATTCTTAATATTAACACTTTTGTTCTATAAATACTATGATTAAGACTTAAGATGACCATTACCTATGGAGTTTTATAATACAATAGGATACCCTAATAGATACCAAGATTTTTCCCTCGTACACCCTAAAAAGAGTTTCTACTTTATCCCCACAAGGTAGTTACAGTATTAGTTTATTCTTTTAAGTTGGGTAGTATGCCTCACAACCTAGTATCGCATAGTCCTCTTGACCCATTAATGAAGTGTAATTGAATGATACCAACTATAGACTTGCATAAGAAGATAGTGTTTATCCAGACTGTAGAATTTAGAGGCCCATACCCCCATTTGGTCGACTAGAGACTTGGACAAGTAGTTAGTATGGCATATGTAGAGGCACAAACCGGGCGAGTCTTATCTTCTTGATGAACTTAAATTATTTTGTACCTTCTTTCATCATAATCCAGCGTACTTATATTTTTTGGACTACCGCGACTTATGCTGCTATTATAGCCTAGTTTTGTAAGCTTATTCTTTTATCGAGCTTGATCATGATATATGTATTATTGGGTGCACACACTAATACATTGTCAAAAATTAGAATCAGTGTATTATGGTCTAGCTAAGCTTAGTGCGTTTGGTTTGCTCTTCGCATGACTACTTTACATGGATTGAGATATATAGTTGACTAGTAGACGAATATACTTGCCCTCTAGACATGTTCGAGCATATCATATCAGGTACATAACTGTTCTAATATGAACATGCGAATAGAAATTTATCAAAATAGGATTTTAATCAATAACTGCCTTGACAACTCCCTTTTGAATTCTTTAATTGCCTTGAACCCCATACTTGCATTCTATCTCCTCCTCCTTGAATTCTTTATTATTGTTTTTCACCTTCCCCTATTTCGGAAAGATGAACGCTCGTGCTTAGTATAAGTTTGATACACGGAGAGTACTGGATATATCCCATAGGCCAATCACATTACTTAGTGACTATCTTTTGTAATTAAGGGCATATCATATGTGATATATTTGGTGTTAAAACTTTTGAGGATTGAATAACACGATTAAATAATTTGAGAAAGTCTTTCTTAAAAGTATAGTCTTGTGTGATAGATCGTTAAATTCTAAGTTGGATAGAAATTGTATTGTCAACTTGAGGTAAAAAAATTTAGATTGTGATCAAGTAAGATTAGATTAAGAGATATAAGTCATTTTAATTTTGGAATTTTTTTTTTTAGAAGAATAATTAAGATGTTGAGGATTTAATGAATTTTGAAATCTTGATATTGCAGACCAAATATTTGTAATTTGAGCACATTATTTATATTTTGAATATTGGAGATTGAATTAACAATTTAAATCTTGAGGAAAAAAAATATAGAACTCTAAACATGAACATTGATGGATTGAGTTCAAAATTTTATAATTTGATGATTTGAATTAAAAGTTGAATGTTGATTGTTGGATCATCTAATAAAATGTTGAGGATAAAAATTGAATTAAAAATTTAAAGAGTACGGAATTCATAAGTTGAAAATAGGAATAATATTTGATTAGAATTGTTTTCTAGAGGAGATTATGACAGTTGGAGATCGTGATATAAAATTTGATGTGGGATGTTATATAGATTTGAATTAGATTTGGATGTTGATTATTTAAAAATCGAGAAGATATTATGATAGGTTGAATTTAGATTTATACAGTGGTTATTTTAATTTTGAAGTGATTGCGATGGATTTGAATATATTTTGCTATTTAAATTTTTGGAAGAGATTACGGTTGACTTGTCTTATATACGAATGTGAAGGATTTAGTAAATCATGCCTTATTTTTATTTTGAGGACAAAATTCTTTTAAGTTGGGTAGATTGTAAACCCCCTCACCCAAAATAGGTATTTTGTGTGTATTTTATATTAGTATATTTATTATGGATTATTTTAAATATTGAATTACTTTAGAGTATTCTATTAGTTAATTAGAAAATAAATTTTTTAATATATTTACTTATATAAATATTTATTTAGAATTATTTTTTCGGCTATTTTAGATTTTTGGAGATTTTTCTAGAATTTTTAGGTAATAAAAACATAGGAAATATAAATTTTTAGGACTTCCATGATTTACTATGAGACCATACTTGCATATTATTCCTACTAAATATTTATTTTAAGTTAAAATATTTAATTATATTTTTTTGTAATTTATTTAGAATTTTAAAAAATTTATTTAGATTTTTGAAATTATTTAGGATTTATTTGGATATATATAGTCTTAATATTAGATAGATGCTAATTTAGTGTTAATAGATATTAATAAGATTATATATAAATTATTTGTATTATCTTTAATTCTATTTAAGATTATAAATTATTGAGATGAACTTAAACTCTATTTTAAATTAATTCAAATCCTGAGCCTATTAGGAAAACAACTTCATGCATATCCTATCCTTATTTAAATTGATCATAATCATATCCATATTAGTCAATCCTAGTCGTATTCAATTAAGTAGTCTTCACCATTATAAATACATATTAGACTTATGGACTAAACTCATATTTCATATTTTTCTTCCCCAAACTCCTATCTTTTTCGTCCAAAATAGTCAAAATTTGTCATAAATTCATCCTTATTTTTTAGTAGTTATGACGAATTAAAAAGACGATATCTCCTAGCTCCGGACTCCAAACGCGCTCTAGTTTTTTTGTTAGAACCATATCAAGATTATTTTTCTGAATATATAAATTATTTTAATAATTTATGTACCTATTTTTCCAAAAAATTCTAAAAGTGCCAGTTGTCCGAAATCAGACGCGTATTTGTGTTTTCGAGATTTCAGGAGATCCCGAACTCGGAATTATGAGACGTTTGAAGTTTCAAAAGTCGGACATGATGAACTTTCATAAAATTATTTTTTTCAGAATTTAACATGCAAGTTTAATCTACTATAAAATTTGTGCAATATAGACGTAAATATGAAACCACCAAAAACTGTCATTTGTGCGCCCTTGTGGACATAACTCTTTACCGACTTGTGATTTTATGGAAATGTCGATTCCAAAATTCATGTAGTGCTAAAATCTATAGGATTTTACACACAAATCCAAGATTTGAGTTGGTTGACTTTTTGGTCAACGGATTGCCTCGATTGCGTGCCACGGATCACAAATCCGTAAAGTTGACTTTCTTTGGACCTAAAATAAGGGTTTAATAATAAATTAGATTATAATGTCATGCCCCAGTCCCAAAATACATAGGATTAGGAATACGTAACATGCCAGCTACGTATTCGACCAGACTCTGGTTCAATTCGAATACGTATAAGCTGTATTAGAAGGGTCACTATCTATATAATCAAGTAAATATAAATCTTTATGCCTTGATCCACAATGAACAAAATATACAAGAATGAGCTACATATGCTAAAGTCATCCGCCAGTAACCCATAAGCTCGAATAGACTCGAGAAAGGAATATGAGTCTATAAAACTAGGCTATATCAGCAGATGAATAAACGATATGAATAATAACCATAACTCCGGAAGAAATGATATAAGTACCTGGAACCAATTCCTGCAAGACAAAGCAACACACATCAACAACTCCAGACAGGCTCCACAACGGTCTATGCTGCAAAACTGCTAAGGGACCAGGTCCTCAGAGGGACGTAACAAGGTACAAGAAACAACATGCCAAAAGTAAATGCAGTATATAAAATATATCAATATAGAAAGCTATGTAACCAACTATGTGAAATGCAAGTGAGAGCATTATTCATACTCAAGTAGAAACTATTATAGGCTCTATATCGGGAAAACCCATAGCAGCATTTTTCTCGAAGGGCCAGTAAATGTGCCAAAGACAGAGTCTAGGGCACCTCTAGTAATGTAGTATATATATATATATATATATATATATATATATATATATATATATATATATATATATATATATAATCAGCCTGTAGTATGGTAAGACTCTCCCCACCTAATATAATCACACGTCTCATGTCCACGATGTCTCATGTCCATAACACGCAAGATCAAGACCTCCAGCTAATGTAGCGAGTCATAATGATAGATATATATATAAGATCTATGTTGCGAATCCTATAAACTATACAGAATCACCATGAATAACTCAGAAAGATTATGTTCCATGAATAGTGTCAAGTGTCCTATGTTATGACGTACTTGATAAAGCAAGCACGCAAATATAGGTTCGTAATATCAACTCTTTAGGTGACGTTATATGACTCCGCGTACGGCGTCGACACCCGAATATTATTCGGACGCTAAGCAACATCTCACAGTCCTAGGTTGAATATATACATCATATAAATAAATTAAGGGAATAATATAAAGCAAGTACTGCAAGATTGGCAAGGTACACTTGCTTGGGGTTTGAACTCCAACAGTTGCTCCGGTATCAGCAAAATATCTTGGACACCTCCGGATGCTGAAACCAATATTACAATCATTCTCAGAAGACATACAATATCTAGGATTGTCTACCCATAAGTCCAATTTGGACACAGGGGAAAAATTGATAGTTTCTGGTCAAAGCGGGGTCCACATGTGGCCCACTTCGCACCGAAAAATATGCCAGCAATAAAGTTCTCCAAATTAGTCAAACTTAGTATTTATAAGTCCAGAACGACGATACGAACCCAACGGAATATCCAAAACTGGATTCCGATGAGCTGAGCACAAAATTGCCAATCAAGTGGAGCCGTGTGGCCCACGATACGGGATTTTGTCAACGTTCTCAGAATCGAACCAAACTTGGGTCACAGGACCAGCATAAAGTTACGAACCTGATGGCGCAAGTTTTGTTGCGAAACGACGAGCACACACAAAGTTACAACGAGTTTCAGAATAAGGCCGGTATGGGTCGTTGTCGACGGATACGCGTTGATTCTGGTGTGCACGTACATCCAAATCAACTTCTGCGAAATTCCACACGTACGTATTGACGGTGCGCATCTTTTGGTGTAATTCTCACACGACCAAGTCTCCTCGTTTAGCGGGGCACACCCAGTTCGAGAAAATTTGGATTTTATTTAACCAAGTTTTTGGTAAATTTTACCCGCGAATAAAACACAACATGCAACGAAATAAAATAAACTAATTACAGGTATCAATCTCGGTCATGTTGTCTAATTAATTGTTCAAACAGAATTTACAAATAACAAACATGTTGGGAGTAAATCGGCCAAGAACTTGTGAGTTCGGGACAATTTCTGAATTTTCAGAAATAAGGTTGTTTTTCCTGTTTTTGCGTCGCGGTTTGCTACCGACATAGAACGCGATACCCCGAACGAGTTGCACGGGTTTCGAGAGGGTCACGCGGTCTTCGCACAGGATTCGACAGAACGAACTATGTATCTACGTAGAGGGAGTTACACGAGCGGGAAGGGGTATACCTCGCTGCTCATGGAGGGGCGTGTCTACGGCGGGGCACGGTGGTGGTGGTTCTGTGGTTGCGACGGCTGCTCGGGGAGGTCGTGGGAGTCATCGATGGTGGGTGGGGACGTCGACGGGGATGGTGATGGCGGTGGAGGTGGTTTTAGGGCTCAGGGTGGGGTTTAAATAGAAGAAGAAAGGGGAGGCGGTGGAGCGGGAAGGCCGGAACGGGGAGGCCGGGGTAGGGGAGAACGTGGCCGTGGAGGGGCGGGGGTCATGGGGCGCACTGTCGGGATCATGGGATCGTGGCCGGCGTGTCGGGGTGAGGAAGATCATGGGGGATGGGTTTCAGGGTATAGGGTCGGGTCGGGTCGGGTCTGCGGGTCAGGTTGGGTAGGACCCGACCCGTTAGGACGGGTTCGATTCAATAGGGTTTAGGGTTTGGGTCCGGGTTAGTTTAGTCTGGTTCAGCTGGTTCAATCCGGTTTAATCCGGTTTAAGTCTGGTTTAATTAAATCAGGGGTTTTAGCTAATTTAAAAAAGTTTTTGAGCCCAATAAATTTCTAAAAAATTACCCAACAACCAATAATTAATAATACACCGAAAAATATAATTTTTATAATATTTTAATGCTTAATTTAATACATAAAAATATTAATCCCTGAATTACATTTTTAATAATTAATTAAAAATCATCAAAATTCCAGAAATTCATTTTTTTTAAAATTTAAAAAAAACCGGGTGTTACAATCTACCCACCTTAAAAGAATTGCATCCTCGCAATTAAGAAAACAAAACAAAACCGGTCAGAAGAGATGATGCGGTTGCAAGACATGTTGGTTACAGCGTTCAGTGCCCTGTAGTTAGTACACAGGCGTACCGTCCCATCCTCCTTCGGCACAAATAGTATGGGTGTAACAACTGGGTCATAAGATCTAATTTTGATACTAAAAGTCACAAGACAACTAAGGATTTAACCACTATGGCCTGCTACGTAAAGTTCCATTTTCTTAAGGTCATAATACAATTGCTTGTATCACCATCATGAACCACATCTGATCCCTAGCATCTAGCTATGTATTACCTAAGTATTCCAGTGCATTAGAATTAAACCCTCTATCCTCTCTTCCAATACTTTCAAATTACTTGCTATCTTTATGGAAGGGTAAGATTTTATTAGTTCTAGGCCTTTGATACTATATTCAATTCTCATGCTAAACTCTACACTAACTCTAGCATATAGGAATAACCTATCTACTATCCTACTAAGGGTAACCGTCTTCTCAATAATTTATATCCAGTATATCTTCTTCTGCTTTAACAAGGATCTGCTTCTGAGGAAATACTGTGCACGAACATTCATCTCTCCAAAATAGAAAGAGATGATAAACAACAATAATGATGTCAAGGGGATTAAAAGAGTATAATTATGAAGTCCAAGGACGATAATCAAATGATAAAGAATTTTCAAGTCAGTTGTGGATTGAGATGTTATTACTGCTAACTTTGATTACAGGCTCGCTCGGTACCGAAAAGTAGCCAAAACGATTTAATCTGGACCTGCATGGGCCTCCACAAAAATATGTCATGCCCCAGTCCCAAAATACGTAGGACTAGGAATACGTAACATGCCAGCTACGCATTCGACCAGACTCTGGTCCGATTAGAATACGTATAAGCTATATTAGAAGGGTCACTATCTATATAATCAAGTAAATATAAATCTCTATGCTTTAATCCACAATGAATGGAATATACAAGAATGAGCTACATATGCAAAGTCGACCGCCAGGAACCCATAAGCTCGAATAGACTCGAGAAAGGAATATGAGTCTATAAAACTAGGCTATATCAGCAGATGAATAAACAATATAAATAATAACCATGACTCCAAAAGAAATGATATAAGTACCTGGCACCAATTCCTACAAGACAAAGCAACACACATCAGCAACTCCAGGCAGGCTCCACAAAGGTCTATGGTGCAAAATTGGCAAGGGACCAGGTCCTCAGAGGGACGATACAAGGAACAAGAAACAACATGCCAAAAGTAAATGCATTATATAAAATGTATCAATATGGCAAGCTATGTAACCAACTATGTGAAATACAAGTCAGAGCATTATTCATACTCAAGCAAAAACTACTATAGGCTCTTTGTCGGGGAAACCTATAATAGCATTTGTTCTCGAAGGGCCAGTAAATGTGCCAAAGACAGAATCTAGGGCACCTCCAGTAATGTAATATATATATATAATCATCCTGTAGTATGGTAAGACTCTCCTCACCCAATGTAATCACACGTCTCATGTCCACGATGTCTCATGTCCATAACACGCAAGATCAAGACCTCTAGCTAATGCAACGAGTCATAATGATAGATATATATATAAGATTTATGCCACGAATCATGTAACCTATACAGAATTACCATGAATAACTAAAAAAGATTATGTTCCATGAATAGTGTCAAGTGTCCTATGGTATGACATACTTGATAAAGCAAGCACGCAAATATAGGTTCGTAATATCAACTCTCTAGGTGACATTACACGACTCCGTGTACGACGTTGACACCCGAATATTATTCGGACGCTAAGAAACGTCTCACGGTCCTAGGTTGAATAGATACATCATATAAATAAATCAAGAAAATAATACAAAGCAAGTACTACAAGATTGGCAAGGTACACTTGCCTGGGGTTTGAACTCCAACAGTTGCTCCGGTATCAGCAAAATCTCCAAGACACCTCCGGATGCTGAAACCAACATTACCATCATTCTCAGAAGACATAAAATAGCTAGGATTGCCTTCCCATAAGTCCAATTTGGACACAGGAGCAAAATTGATAGTTTCTGGTCAAAGCGGGATCCACATGTGGCCAACTTCGCACCAAAAAATGTGCCAGCGACAAAGTTCTCCAAATTCATCAAACTTTGTGTCTACAAGTCCAGAATGATGAAACAAATCCAACAAAATGTCCAGAATTGAATTTCGATAAACCGATCACAAAATCGTCCGTCAAGTGGAGCCGTGGGGCCTACGATACGGGATTTTGTCAACATTCTCAGAATTTAACCAAACTTTGGTCACAGGACCAACATAATGCTACGAACCTAATGGCGTAAGTTTTGTTACGAAATGACGAGCACAAACAAAGTTACAACGAGTTTCAGAACAAGGCCGATACGGGCGTTGTCGACGGATACGTATTGATTTCGGTGTGCACGCACATCCAAATCAACTTCTGCGAAATCTCACACGTCCGTATTGACGGTACGCACGTTTCAGTATAATTCGCACACGACCAAGTCGCCTCGTTTAGTAGGACACACCCAGTTCGAGAAAAATTAGGTTTTATTTAACCAAGTTTTTGGTCAATTTCATCCACGAATAAAACACAACATGCAACGAAATAAAATAAACTAATTATATGGTCTCAATCTTGGTAATGTTGTCTAATTAACTGTTTAAATAGAATTTACAAATAACAAACAGGTTGGGAGTACATCGGTCATGAACTTATGAGTTCGGGATAATTTATGAATTTTCAGAAATAGGGTTATTTTCCCATTTTTGCGTCACGGTTTGCGACCGACACAGGACGCGATACCCCGAACGAATTGTACGGATTTTGAGAGGGTCACGCGGTCTTAGCACAGGATTCAACAGAATGAACTATGGATCTATGTACAGGGAGTTACGCGAGCGGAAAGGGGTATACCTCGCTGTTCGTGGAGGGGCGTGTCCGCGGCGGGGCACGACGGCGGCGGTTAATGTGGCTGTGGCGGCTGCTAGGGGAGGTCGTAGGAGTCGTCGACGGCTGGCGGGGACGTCGGCGGGGCTGTCAGGGTGGGCCGGCGGAATCGGGGCGGGGGTTGGCGGTGATGGTGATGGCGGTGGCGGTGGTTTTAGGGCTCGGGGTAGGGTTTAAATAGGAGAAGGAAGGGGAGGCAGTGGAGCGGGGAGGCCGAAGCGAGGGAGAATGTGGCCATGGAGTGGCGGGGGTCGTAGGGCACACCGCCGGGATCTGGGGATCGTGGCCGGCGGTGTTGGGGTGAGGAAGATCGTGGGGGATGGGTTTCAGGGTATAGGTTCAGGTCGGGTCTGCGGGTCGGGTTGGGTAGGACCCGACCCGTTACGACAGGTTCGGTTCAATAGGGTTTAGGGTTTAGGGTTTGGGTCCGGTTTAGTCCGGTTCAGCTGGTTCAATCCGGTTTAAGTCTGGTTTAATTAAATTAGGGGTTTTAGCTAATTTAAAAATAGTTTTTAAGCCCAATAAATTTCAAAAAAATTATACAACAACCAATAATTAATAGTACACCCAAAAATATATTTTTATAATATTTTAATGCTTAATTTAAAACATAAAAATATTAATCCCTGAAGGGCATTTTTAATAATTAATTAAAAATTATCGAAAAATTCAAAAATTAATTTTTTTTAAAAATTTGAAAAAACTGGATGTTAAATATAATAAGATTAAAATACTATTTTAGGGTATTTTATTCAGAATTAAAATAGATTAAAATAGAGAAACCTATTCACCCACTTTTGTAATCTAACTTGTTTAATTTATGTGACGGGTAGATCGGACGACGCCTTGAGTTCGGACTTCATTCTTTTTCAGACCAGAAAAGTATACCTTGTCTTATTGTACTGTTTAAATTCAGTTATTATTAGTTGCATATTTTATTATTTAAATATTATATAACTGTGCGCATCCGAGAAAGACTCGGGTGCAGTCAACGAAGGCGTTGACGTTAGGACTTGTGTTTGACCTAGTATCTAGTGGACACACCTAAAGTTGTGGAGTTATCAATATGACTCCCCAGGCCTTGATACGTATCATTGCATATCACAGAGTGAGTTTATTGGAGAACGCGTGCTTCATACTCGACTGGCCATCGGTGTGAGCAGCACGTGAGACGGTATTTAGATTAGTTGTTTATTTTTATATAGACTTGCATATTATAGTACGAGATGTCCACGTCTTGTTCACGACTTATACATTGGCATTGGGTGAGGAAGACAATTAGTAGGCGTATGGGACAGACATTTGGCTATCGTAGTTTCAATATAAACTATGGGGTCGTGAGCCTCAGTGTTACCCGATTATCGGCTATGTGTTACCCGGTTAAGGGCTCGGTGTTACCCGATTATGGGCGTATATGCTTGTCGATACATCCGACAGAGGTTACTAGCTGGAAATAGGCCTACCGAGTTCGGAATAAACTCGATTCCCTAGGTCGAGTTTGGGCCGAACACGGTCTGGATGCCCAGAAGCTCCAGAGAGCTGCTCCAGAATTACCGACTCGGTCCGAATTCGGTCCGAGATCGGTCGACGGACTGAACAAAAATTTTGAGGTATTTATACACCGTTGGATCGTATCCTACGGTTCATATTGGTTGCAGGATTGGGGAGTATACGTTAGTTTTTTCCTAACCGTAACATAAGCAACAATGAGAGAAAAAAGAGGCAAGAGTGTTATTGCAACTTTGGGAAGGAAAAAGAAGGATTGAAGGCCATTTCGGAGGAGGAGATCAATTTTTGTTAATTTTTTATTGGCTTCTATCTTTGTGGTGTAATCTATTTTCTATTCCTAAGTGTTGTAGAGATCTGTATTGGATAGGGAGGAGCTTGTAGATGGTGTATTCTCTTTATTCCATTAGTGGAGGTTATTCAGGGTTTGACTCCGATCGTCCTATAATTTTTTCCATCTGGGTTTTTCATGTAAAATTCTACGTTTCTACGATTTGTTTATGGCATTTTTCGTTTGTGTGTTTTTTTATTCTCTCACAAGTAATCTCTGGTTTGGAAAATAGTTTTCGCGTTTCGTTCCTAACAAAGTGGTATCAGAGCTTGTTCTGGAATTTCAGAAGGGTGTCAGGAGTAGACAGGCAAACCAGAGAGAAGAGATGGGCACAAAGCTGGTGCACATGGTAAACCTGAACGGTACCAACTATCATTATTGGCAGAGCAAGGTGAATGATTTGTTGTTTGTCAAGAAATTGCATCTACCGGTATTTTCTTCTGAGAGACCTAGTGACAAATTTGAAGAGGACTGGAAGTTCGAGTATATACAGGTTTGAAGATATATCAGGCAGTTCGTTGACGAGAACGTGTACAATCATATTGCCAATATTAAGCACGCGAAGACACTGTGGGATAAACTGGAATCTTTATATACGAAGAAGATGGGGTAAATAAATTATTCTTGATCCGGATGATGATGGGTCTGCGGCACAAAGATGGAGCGTCCATTACTGATCTTTTGAGTGAGTTCCGGGGCGTGTGTCACGCCCCGGCCCCTGAGAACCAAAGGGCCGCCTGACCAGACCACCTCCTCGCCCCCGTAGCCGAATTCTTATGGACGCGAACCACCGCGCCTGTCCCACGGGTGCGAGGAAGGGATGGCCCATTCGAATATATCGGGACATGATGTCGTGCGAGCCTGGGGTTACGTCCGCACAAGGCTTTATCGTTTAAGTTGTTTGTTGGCTATCATCGCATTAATCGAGTAAGCAGCGGAAAGGGACATTGTTGCAATGCAATATATTTAGCCAACTGAGTATTCGGGATAATCGAGGGACTTGGGTTCTCTTATGCAAAGGCCTTCATTCTATACATTATGCCCCCTTATACGATTGTATCTCGGGGCAACAATCGAAACCAGGATTCCGGGTCTTAGGGACTGATGCACGCCTATCGCTCCCTCGGACGATCCAGTACTTGCAAGCAAGTAAACTGTTGGTGGGTCAGCACTTTTATAAGTACTGGTGAGATAAAACAACTGAATAAAAGCAAGCATTCACTAAAACCAACACTAAGTAATCATGTTATAAAATATTATATTACTAGTGATCTTTATAGTTTTACTTAGGTTCGTTTCATGCAGCAGAAGAACGGAGTCATATTATATTATTTTGGAAACATCTTTTAAAAAAGAGTTTCATATTGATATATAAGCAAGCAAGCTGTTCGTTCTGTTTCAGGATGTGCGCAGCGTGTCTCATGAGACTCCAGGGACAAATGTATAGCTAGATACACATGCACATCTTAGGGGCAGTCCATCTATCCAAGCCAACACATTGAACTAGCTATATGCAGGGCGGTCCCCGAGTATCTCAGGATCGACAGTTGTTGGACCAGCATACCAATGACTCCTTATATGATGCTAAGGGAAGCTGTGACTCATGGTTGCTTTTCCCTATCATGGTAGCAGCAGTGACATATGCAGTTCAGCTCTCCACCAACAGCCATTGTCCGACCGATGTGAATGTTTGGAACACTATCAAATAAACTCTAGTATGCAGACGAGATGAACCATCAGAACAGTTATCGTTGTTGCGGGGTAAGTCAACTTATCATTTAAACACATTCAGGCACGATATGGTTCTTTCGGAGCATATGAGATAGTGAACATGTTCATGCACTCTTGGACAAGCTATCAGGATCTCTTAGTTAAGCAGACTTGATCGTTTCAAAGATAAGCTAGGTGAGTTCGTTCATTAACATGCAAGGCAGGTTCTATCATTCTCTTATAAAAATATTGCAAGAAAAAACTCAGATTATTATTAAGGCGTACAAGAATCAGAGAACGAAGTTCTGTCCACTCACCTAATATATAATGCCGACGCGGAGCGGGGCATTACTTACTTACCAACCAAAAAAAAGTTTTGTCCTCGAAACTTCAAGGATAAACTTCTCGATATTTCGAGCAGTGATAGTGCCATCCCTCGCCGTACTCAATCAAAACTGTCAAACAATTCAAGTTCAAAAAATATTTGCACTTTAAGAATATCTATGGACTTATTGTATGGAACGCTCTATTGTAATACCATATCGATGATAGATAGGATCAAGCTTGGGCGTTGAGGTAATAGTTCCTGGTTTTGCTATGTAGATGTAGGGGCTGCAGATACACTCAGAGTTGATAGATAGGATCAAGGCAGCCCAGTATGAGGATGTATCTTTGAGGAGCATCAAAACTCAGGTGAGAGCAGGATTGGAGGATGATTTCACCATTGCTGTGGATGGTTCTTTGTGACATGGTGCTAGATTATGTGTACCTAGCGAGGAGTTGCGTAAGGAAGTGTTACAGGAAGCGCATCGCTCTCAGTATTCCATTCATCCAGGTGCCAACAAGATATGTCGGGATATGCGAGAGAGTGTGTGGTGGTATGGTATGAAGAGAAAAGTGGCACAGTTTGTATCCAGATGCTTATTGTGCCAGCAGGTAAAAGTTAAGAGGCTGAGGCCAGATGGTTTACTTCAGCCATTATCCATTCCAGATTGGAAGTGGAAGAATATTACTATGGATTTTTTGTCCAAAATTCCACGATCTCAAGGAGAAAAAGACGCAATTTGGGTCATCGTTGACAGGTTGAACAAGTCAGCCCACTTTTTGCCTTTCATGGTAGGTTTGTCTATGGAGAAGATGGCAGAGATGTATGTGAGGCAGATCGTCAGGATATATGGGGCTCCCGTCGGCATAGTCTCAGATCAGGATAGTTATTTTATTTCTCATTTCTGGAGGAGTTTGCAGGCGAGTTTGGTCACCCAGCTCAAGTTCACTACTACATATTACCCTCAGACAGACGGGCAGTCAAAGAGGACTATTCAGACTCTCAAAAATATACTGTGTACTTGTGTACTAGATCTTGGGGGATCTTGGAAAGACCATCTCCATTTGGTAGAGTTTGCTTACAAAAACAACTACCAGGATAGTATAGAGATGTCACCATTTGAGGCTCTGTACGGTCGGAGATATCGTACTCCCTTGTCAAGAGACGATATTGGAGAGAGAGTTTTGCTAGGGCCAGAGATGGTTATGGAAGTAGCGGAGAAGGTTAAGCTTATCAGAGACAGACTTTGAGTGGCGCAGGACAGATAGCGGCATTGGGCCGATAGCCACCGAAGACCTTTGAAGTTTGAGGTATAGTCATAGATTTTTATTTTGTGCTTGATGTTGGTTGTTTGTTATAGATTAAGTTCTTAAGGTTATGTTTTGTCTAGGTTGGTGGTTTGGTGTTTCTGAGAATTTCTCCAACACGAGGCACAATTCCTTTTGGTGGAAGCGGGAAGCTTAGTCCGTGATTCATCGGACCTTTCAGTATTATCTAGAGGATCGGCACAGTTGCTTACAGACTAGACTTGCCACCTTTATTGGAGGGAGGGCACAACAAGTTTCACGTATCGTAGTTGAGACGGTACGTGGCAAATCCTAGTCACGTGTTAGATCACTCGGAGATAGAGGTGGGCCCTACTCTTAGCTATCCAGAGCAGCCAGTTGAGATTCTGGATCGGAGAGAGAAGGTGCTGAGAAACCAGACTATTCCTTTAGTATGCGTCACATGGAGGCATTACTCTCCGGAGGAGTCTACCTGGGAGAGGGAGGATGAAATGCGAGACCGTTACCCATATTTGTTTGTTCCTTGAGGTATGTTATTTCCTGATTCTGTTCTATTTTATTTTTTGGGGGTATTTTGGTCTTTGAATTTTGGGGACAAAATTATTTTAAGGGGGCTAGACTTCTCACTACCATATTTTCTAGGAAAGGGTATTTTGGTCATTTTATAATTAATTAAATATTGTACATGTTATAAATTTATTTATTATATTATTTATTTATTATTTGATGTTAGTATATTATTTTGGCCTTGTGTTAGTGGACCTAACTAGTTTAGATTAGATCCATGGACCAACATTTAATTCTAGTTAGAATTGAGCCCAATAATAAACCCAATCATTAGGAGGAGGATTAATTAAGTTAAACCAATTAGACTAGAACCTTCCTTTCTTAATTATTTTTTCATAAGAAGCCCCAGGGGGTATTATAGACATTTCATAGTTGCTTAGGAAGGAGAAAATGTGGCCGGCCATATATTAAAGGAGGAAAATTTTTCTTTTTTTTATTTCAAATCTAGATCTATAATTTTGTAAACCCCCTCACCCAAAATAGGTATTTTGTGTATATTTTATATTAGTATATTTATTATAGATTATTTTAAATATTGAATTACTTTAGAGTATTCTCTTAGTTAATTTGAAAATAGATTTTTTAATATATTTACTTATATAAATATTTATTTAGAATTATTTTTAGGCTATTTTAGATTTTTGGAGATTTTTCTAGAATTTTTAGGTAATTAAAACATAGGGAACGTAAATTTCTAGGACTTTCATGATTTACTATGAGACCATACTTGCATATTATTCCTACCAAATATTTATTTTAGGTTAAAATATTTAATTATATTTTTTTTTGTAATTTATTTAGAAATTTAAGAAATTTATTTAGATTTTTGAAATTATTTAGGATTTATTTGGATATATATAGTCTTAATATTAGATAGATGTTAATTTAGTGTTAATAGATATTAATAAGATTATATATAAATTATTTGTATTATCTTTAATTCTATTTAAGATTATAAATTATTGAGATGAACTCAAACTCTATTTTAAATTAATTCAAATTCTGAGCCTACTAGGAAAGCAACTTCATACATGTCCTATCCTTATTTAAACTGATCTTAATCATATCCAAATTAGTCAATCTTAGTCGTATTAAATTAAGTAGTCTTCACCATTATAAATACCTATTAGACTTATAGAATAAACTCATATTTCATATTTTCTTCCCCAAACTCCTATCTTTTTCATCTAAAAACAGTCAAAATTTATCATAAATTCATCCTCATTTTCTTGTAGTTATGACGACTTAAAAAGACGATATCTCCTAGCTCCAGACTCCAAACGCGCTCTATTTTTTTAGAACCATATCAAGGTTAGTTTTCTGAATATATAAATTATTTTAATAATTTATGAACCAATTTTTCCAGAAAAATCTAAAAGTGCTAGTTGTCCGAAATCAGATGTGTTTTTGTGTTTTCGAGATTTTGGGAAATCCCGAACTCAGAATTACAAGCTGTTTGAAGTTTCAAAAATCCAACATGATAAACTTTCATAAAATTATTTTTTTCCAGAATTTAACATGCAAGTTTAATCTACTGCAAAATTTGTGCAACGTAGATGTAAATAGGAAACTACCAAAAACTGTCATCTGTGCACCCTTGTGGACATATCCCTTTATCGACTTGTAATTTTATTAAACCATCGATTCTGGCATTCATGCAGTACTAAAATCTATAAAAATTTATACACAAATCCAAGATTTGAGTTGGTTGACTTTTTGGTCAACGGATTGCCACGATTTGCATGCTACGGATCACCAATCCGTAAAGTTGACTTTCTTTGGACCAAAATTAGGGTTTAATAATAAATCAGATTATAATAAGATTAAAAATACTATTTTAGGTTATTTTATTCAGAAATAAATAGATTAAAATGGAGGAACCTATTCACCCACTTTTGTAACCTAACTTGTTTAATTTATGTAACGGGTAGATCGGACGACGCCTTGAGTTGGGACTTCATTTTTTTTTGAGCAGGCAAGTATACCTTGCCTTGTTGTACTGTTTAAATTCAGTTATTATTAGTTGTATATTTTATTGTTTAAATATTATATAACTGTGCACATCCGAGAAAGACTCGAGTGTAGTCAACGAAGGCGTTGACGTTAGGACTTGTGTTTGACCTAGTATCTAGTGGACGCACCTAAAGTTGTGGAGTTATCAATATAACTCCCCAGGCCTTGACACATATTATTGCATATCACAGAGTGAGTTCATGTAGGGACGCGTGCTTCATACTCGACTGGCCATCGGTGTGAGCAGCACGTGTGACGGTATTTAGCTTAGTTGTTTATTTCTATAGAGACTTGCATTATAGTACGAGATGTCCATATCGTGTTCACGACTTGTACATTGGCATTGGGCGGGAAAGACAATTAGTAGGCGTATGGGAGAGACATTTAGCTGTCGTAGTTTCAGTGTAAACTATGGGGTGGTGAGCCTCAGTATTACCCGGTTATAGGCTATATGTTACCCGGTTATGGGCTATGTGTTACCCGATTATGGGCTCAGTGTTACCCGATTATGGGCGTATATGCTTGTCGATACATCCGGCAGAGGTTACTAGTTGTGCCCTATCATGATCGGTGATGTAGTCAGCATATACTCCTGGCATCCAGTTTACAGCTAATGCCGGGTACTTAGACTCTGGCTACGCTTTATACCTTTTACCTACCCATATGTTCCAAGGTTGTCTTTAAGTGCATTTTATTTAGCTGGTTAGTTCACCCTCGAGTTTTCACAATATTTACTTTATGGCATACTTCTATGTATCTTGTTACGTCCATCTGAGGATCCGGTCCCTTTTCAGGTGTAGACAATCTTGACTATTCGCAGAAGCACGGATCAGGACTTGCTACTTCTCTCTCTTTCGAGAAGGTCTTCTCTTCGAGCCTCATCATTTATTAGATGTACTTATTTTATCTCTCTTATATTCTAGTTGGTAGTAGATTTGTCTCCATCCAGCTACTTGTTCTTATCAAGCATCTTATACTTAATTCAGTTATATAGTTGATTGGTTATTTGATTCTGTGGATGAGATCTAGTTATGCCTTATGACTTATGATATAAATCTATACCACTTGTGAATTGGTATTCATAATACCCATACGTATGGGTTATGATTTCAATATATTGGAGTTGCCATATACATACGGCTGGCATGCTTACGTATTCCTAGTCCTACGTATTTTGGGACAGGGGCGTGACATATTTTTAGTAGTGGCCCATGCAGGTCGAGTTAGCCGTTCAATTACGTAACTGTACCGAGCGGGCCTGCACATAGGATTAGAATTTTAGGTCTCATCCACAATTGACTATGACTCACCTTCCTTCCAGTCGATTCTATTTAAAAAATTGTATCATGCTTCATTCATATACTTCCCTAATAGTTTCTTGAGTATAGCCTTCTGCTAGAATATAGGAATCCTTGTTGTTAGGATGATAATTAGAGTAACATTCCTACTAAGAATACAATTGAAATATTGGTACATCACTAAGTTTAGAATACCTAATGAACCTTAGCATCCCTCACCTGTAGATTAATTGACTATTATTCCTTGATATATTTATGAAGGACTTGATAGTAGTATAGACACTACTAGGGTTAGTTAGAAATTTGACCATATTGTTTGACCCTATTATTGAGGAACCAATAGAAATCTAAGGTTGAAAATTAGGACTAAACTTAACTTTCATAGTAAGATAGTATTAGAGAACTATAAATTTAGCTTATTGTCTTGATATTAGCAGAACAGTACCTTAGGAAGCCAAGAGGAATGAATAGAATATTTTTCTTGATCATACCTCGAACACAGAGATTAGCATACCATATTTTCTTAGGAAACCATGATATTATCACGAGTCTCCCTATTTAATTTCATATCTTGTTCCTCCAAAATCTTAATGCTCGCTATTTGTACGACGACTGAAAAATTTCTTTTATTTTTTAATTCGTGCCACCTAACCCTTCTGATTGTTGGCCAAGTAATTTTTTTTTATGTTAAGGATATATAGTTTGCTAGAATTATAGTTGATAGTCTTGAATTTTAAAATTATATGCTTAGTAGTTAGAACTTGATTGTTTGAGTTGTTCATTTAGATTATAATTTTATGATTATCCTTTAGTTTCAAATCAAGTAATTTGTTCCATATATCTCTATATAGGTTATATCCTCTTTCACTTGAGAGCCAGTAACTTCTTCATTCTTAATATTAACACTTTTGTTCTATAAACACTATAATTAAGAGTTAAGATGACCATTACCTATGGAGTTTTATAATACAATAGGATACCCTAATAGGTACCAAGATTTTTCCCTCGTACACCCTAACAAGAGTTTCTACTTTATGCCCACAAGGTAGTTACAGTATTAGTTTATTCTTTTAAGTTGGGTAGTATGCCTCACAACCTAGTATCGCATAGTCCTCTTGACCCATTAATGAAGTGTAATTGAATGACACCAACTATAGACTTGCATAAGAAGATAATATTTATCCAGACTGTAGAATTTAGAGGCCCATACCCCCATTTGGTCGACTAGAGACTTGGACAAGTAGTTAGTATGGCATATGTAGAGGTACAACACCGAACAAGTCTTATCTTCTTGATGAACTTAAATTATTTTGTACCTTCTTTCATCATAATCCAGTGTACTTATATTTTTTTGACTACCGCGACTTATGCTGCTATTATAGCCTAGTTTTGTAAGCTTATTCTTTTATCGAGCTTGATCATGATATATGTATTATTGGGTGCACACACTAACACATTGTCAAAAATTAGAATCAGTGTATTATGGTCTAGCTAAGCTTAGTGCGTTTGGTTTGCTCTTCGCATGACTACTTTACGTGGATTAAGATATATAGTTAACTAGTAGACGAATATACTTGCCCTCTAGACATGTTTGAGCATATCATATCAGGTACATAACTGTCTAATATGAACATGCGAATAGAAATTTATCAAAATAGGATTTTAATCCATAACTGCCTTGACAACTCCTTTTTGAATTCTTTAATCGCCTTGAACCCCGTACTTGCATTCTATCACCTCCTCCTTGAATTCTTTATTATTGTTTTTCACCTTCCCCTATTTCGGAAAGATGAACGCTCGTGCTTAGTATAAATTTGATACACGGAGAGTACTAGATATATCCCATAGGCCAATCACATTACTTAGTGACTATCTTTTGTAATTAAGGGCATATCATATGCGATATATTTGGTGTTAAAATTTTTGAGGATTGAATAACACGATTAAATAATTTGACAAAGTCTTTCTTAAAAGTATAGTCTTGTGTGATAGATCGTTAAATTCTAAGTTGGGTAGAAATTGTATTGTCAACTTGAGGTAAAAAAATTTAGATTGTGATCAAGTAAGATTAGATTAAGAGATATAAGTTATTTTATTTTAGATTTTTTTTTTTTAGAAGAATAATTAAGATGTTGAGGATTTAATGAATTTTAAAATCTTGATATTGCAGACCAAATATTTATAATTTGAGTACATGATTTAAATTTTGAATATTGGAGATTGAATTAACGATTTAAATCTTGAGGAAAAAAAATATAGAACTCTAAACATGAACATTGATGGATTGAGTTCAAAATTTTATAATTTGATAATTTGAATTAAAAGTTGATTGTTGATTGTTGGATCATCTATTTAAAATATTGAGGATAAAAATTGAATTAAAAATTTGAAGAGTACGGAATTCATAAGTTGAAAATAGGAATAATATTTGATTAGAATTGTTTACTAGAGGAGATTATGATAGTTGGAGATCGTGATGTAAAATTTGATGTGGGATGTTATATAAATTTGAATTAGATTTGGATGTTGATTATTTAAAAATCGAGAAGATATTACGATAGGTTGAATTTAGATTTAAACAGTGGTTATTTTAATTTTGAAGTGATTGCGATGGATTTGAATATATTTTGCTATTTAAATTTTTGGAAGAGATTACGGTTGACTTGCCTTATATACAAATGTGAAGAATTTAGAAAATCATGCCTTATTTTTATTTTGAGGACGAAATTCTTTTAAGTTGGGTAGATTGTAAACCCCCTCACCCAAAATAGGTATTTAGTGTGTATTTTATATTAGTATATTTATTATAGATTATTTTAAATATTGAATTACTTTAGAGTATTCTCTTAGTTAATTAGAAAATAATTTTTTAATATATTTACTTATATAAATATTTATTTAGAATTATTTTTTCAGCTATTTTAGATTTTTGGAGATTTTTCTAGAATTTTTAGTTAATTAAAACATAGGGAATGTAACTTTCTAGGACTTCCATGATTTACTATGAGACCATACTTGCATATTATTCCTACCAAATATTTATTTTAAGTTAAAATATTTAATTATATTTTTTTGTAATTTATTTAGAATTTTAAAAAATTTATTTAGATTTTTGAAATTATTTAGAATTTATTTGGATATATATAGTCTTAATATTAGATAGATGCTAATTTAGTATTAATAGATATTAATAAGATTATATATAAATTATTTGTATTATCTTTAATTCTATTTAAGATTATAAATTATTGAGATGAACTTAAACTCTATTTTAAATTAATTCAAATCCTGAGCCTATTAGGAAAACAACTTCATGCATATCCTATCCTTATTTAAATTGATCATAATCATATCCATATTAGTCAATCCTAGTCGTATTCAATTAAGTAGTCTTCACCATTATAAATACATATTAGACTTATGGACTAAACTCATATTTCATATTTTTCTTCCCCAAACTCCTATCTTTTTCGTCCAAAAATAGTCAAATTTGTCATAAATTCAGCCTTATTTTCTAGTAGTTATGTCGACTTAAAAAGACGATATCTCCTAGCTCCGGATTCCAAACGTGCTCCAGTTTTTTTTGTTAGAACCATATCAAGGTTATTTTTCTGAATATATAAATTATTTTAATAATTTATGTACCTATTTTTCCAAAAAATTCTAAAAGTGTCAGTTGTCCGAAATCAGACGCGTATTTGTGTTTTCGAGATTTTGGGAGATCCCGAACTCGGAATTATGAGTCGTTTGAAGTTTCAAAAGTCTGACATGATGAACTTTCATAAAATTATTTTTTTCAAAATTTAACATGCAAGTTTAATCTACTATAAAATTTGTGCAATATAGACGTAAATAGAAAACCATCAAAAACAGTCATATGTGCGCCCTTGTGGACATAACTCTTTACCGACTTATAATTTTATGAAACTGTCGATTCTAGAATTCATGTAGTGCTAAAATCTATAGGATTTTACACACAAATCTAAAATTTAAGTTGGTTGACTTTTTGATCCACGGATTGCCTCGATTTGCGTCTCATGGATCACAAATCCGTAAAGTTGACTTTCTTTGGACCTAAAATTAGGGTTTAATAATAAATTAGATTATAATGTCATGCCCAGTCCCAAAATACATAAGATTATGAATACGTAACATGCCAGCTATGCATTCGACCAGACTCTGGTCCGATTCGAATACGTATAAGCTGTATTAGAATGGTCACTATTTATATAATCAAGTAAATATAAATCTCTATGCCTTAATCCACAATGAACGGAATATACAAGAATGAGCTACATGTGCTAAAGTCAGCCGCCAGTAACCCATAAGCTCGAATAGACTCGAGAAAGGAATATGAGTCTATAAAACTAGGCTATATCAGCAGATGAATAAATAATATGAATAATAACCATGACTCCGGAAGAAATGATATAAGTACCTGGCACCAATTCCTGCAAGACAAAGCAACACACATTAGCAACTCCAGGCAGGCTCCACAACGGTTTATGCTGTAAAACTGGCAAGAGACCAGGTCCTTAGAGGGACGTAACAAGGTACAAGAAACAACATGCCAAAAGTAAATACAGTATATAAAATATATCAATATGGCAAGCTATGTAACCAACTATGTGCAATGCAAGTAAGAGCTTATTCATACTCAAGCTGAAACTATTATAGGCTCTATGTTGGAAAAACCCATAGCAGCATTTGTTCTCGAAGGGCCAGTAAATGTGCCAAAGACAGAGTCTATGGCACCTCTAGTAATGCAGTATATATATATATATAATCAACTTTTAGTATGGTAAGGCTCTCCCCACCCAATGTAATCACACGTTTCATGTCCACGATGTCTCATGTCCATAACACGCAAGATCAAGACCTCCAACTAATGCAGCGAGTCATAATGATAGATATATATATAAGATCTATGTCACGAATCCTATAAACTATATAGAATCACCATGAATAACCCAGAAAGATTATGTTCCATGAATAGTGTCAAGTGTCCTATGTTATGACGTACTTGATAAAGCAAGCACGCAAATATAGGTTCGTAATATCAACTCTTTAGGTGACGCTACACGACTCCGCGTACGGCGTCGACACCCGAATATTATTCGGACGCTAAGCAATGTCTCACAGTCCTAGGTTGAATATATACATCATATAAATAAATCAAGGGAATAATGTAAAGCAAGTACTGCAAGATTGGCAAGGTACACTTGTTTGGGGTTTGAACTCCAACAGTTGCTCCGGTATCAGCAAAATATCTAGGACACCTACGGATGCTGAAACCAACATTACAATCATTCTCAGAAGACATACAATATCTAGGATTGTCTACCCATAAGTCCAATTTGGACACAGGGCAAATTTGATAGTTTCTGGTCAAAGCGGGGTCCACATGTGGCCCACTTCGCACCGAAAAATGTGCCAGCGACAAAGTTCTC
The DNA here is from genome assembly GCA_036927795.1 of Iris macrosiphon. Lineage (NCBI taxonomy): Eukaryota > Viridiplantae > Streptophyta > Magnoliopsida > Asparagales > Iridaceae > Iris > Iris macrosiphon. Next base: position 100,124,770 of record JAYESA010000013.1, on the reverse strand, counting down.
CAAATTAGTCAAACTTAGTATCTACAAGTCCAAAACGATGATACGAACCCAAAGGAATGTCCAAAACTGGATTCCGTGAGCTGATCACAAAATTGCCAGTCAAGTGGAGCCTCGTAACTTTATGCTGGTCCTGTGACCCAAGTTTGGTTCGATTCTGAGAACGTTGACAAAATCCTGTATCGTGGGCCACACGACACAAGTTTTGTTGCGAAACGACGAGCACACACAAAGTTACAACGAGTTTCAGAATAAGGCCGATATGGGGCGTTATCGACGGATACGCGTTGATTCTGGTGTGCACGCACATCCAAATCAACTTCTGCAAAATTTTATACGTCCGTATTGAAGGTACGCACCTTTTGGTGTAATTCGCACATGACTAAGTTGTCTCGTTTAGCGGGGCGCACCCAGTTCGAGAAAATTTGGGTTTTATTTAACCAAGTTTTTGGTCAATTTCACCCGCGAATAAAATACACATGCAACAAAAGAAAATAAACTAATTACAGGATATCAATCTCGGTTATGTTGTCTAATTAATTGTTCAAACAGAATTTACAAATAACAAACATGTTGGGAGTAAATCGGCCAAGAACTTGTGAGTTCGGGACAATTTTTAAATTTTCAGAAATATGGTTGTTTTTCCTGTTTTTGTATCACGGTTTGCGACCGACATAGAACGCGATACCGCGAACGAGTTACACGGGTTTCGAGAGGGTCACGCGGTCTTCGCACAGGATTCGACAGAACAAACTATAGATCTACGTACAGGGAGTAACACGAGCGGGAAGGGGTATACCTCGCTGCTCGTGGAGGGGCGTGTCCGCAGCGTGTCACGGCGGCGGTGGTTCTGTGGTTGCGGTGGCTGCTCGGGGAGGTCGTGGGAGTCGTCGATGGCCGGCAAGGACGTCGGTGGGGGCATCGGGGTGGGCCGACGGAGTCGGGGCTGGGGTTGGCGGTGATGGTGATGGCGGTAGAGGTGGTTTTAGGGCTCGGGGTGGGGTTTAAATAGAAAAAGGAAGGGGAGGCGGTGGAGCGGGAAGGCCGGAGCGGGGAGGCCGGGGTGGGAGAGAACGTGGCCGTGGAGGGGCGGGGGTCGTGGGCCGCACTGCCGGGATCGGGGGATCGGGGCCGGCGGTGTCGGGGTGAGGGAGATCATGGGGGATGGGTTTCAGGGTATAGGGTCGGGTCGGGTCTGCGGGTCAGGTTGGGTAGGACCCGACCCGTTATGACGGGTTCAGTTCAATAGGGTTTAGGGTTTAGGGTTTGGGTCTGGGTTAGTTTGGGTCCGGTTTAGTCTAGTTCAGCTGGTTCAATCCGGTTTAAGTCTGGTTTAATTAAATCAGGGGTTTTAGCTAATTTAAAAATAGTTTTTGAGCCCAATAAATTTCAGAAAAATTACACAACAACCAATAATTAATAATACACCCAAAAAGATAATTTTTATAATATTTTAATGCTTAATTTAATACATAAAAATATTAATCCCTGAATTGCATTTTTTATAATTAATTAAAAATCACCGAAAATCCAAAAATTCATTTTTTTAAAAAATTTGAAAAAATCGGGTGTTACAATCTACCCACCTTAAAAGAATTGCATCCTCGCAATTAAAAAAAACAAAATAAAACAGGTCAGAATAGTTGACGCGGTTGCAAGACATGTTGGTTGAAGCACGACATAGAGAATAAGAAATCATGAACAAGAAAAATTGAGAGAAAGGGTTAAGAAGAACGCATAGGGAAGGAAATACTTTTCCTTAAGCATTGAGAGATACGTAACTCAAGAGTAAAGGAGTCTGATTAGAATGAATATCAACTACAGCTTATGAAAACTTGGGTACCAGATACTAATATAAACCAACAAGTTCATGCTTACACAATACTAGTCTTAGGCTAGGGCAATGATCTAACAGGCACGTGCTAAAGCATTACTAGGAACATATAGCTATGCTAAAACTCAAATCTTACTCGTATTCGCTATTCCTCGAGTCTGTGCCTCCTCCACTGTCATCGCAAAAGCTTGTCCACGTCCTTGTGGTGGTATCCTCTGCTGTTGCTGGGCTTGCTGAAAGAGTGTTGCTCGTGATTTGCGTGGCTCTTGGAATATATTAAGATATCATTAATACAAAACCACGAACTTGTCCAGGTACTGATAAAAACTCCGTTCATCAAACTCATGAACACAGCTGGCGCGTTGGTTAACCCAAACGACATAACTAAGAACTCATAGTGTCCATACTTGGTCCAGAAGGCTATTTTCTGTATATCCTCTCTACGCACTCTAATCAGGGGATAACCGGATCTAAGATCTATCTTTGAGAATACACTCGCACCACGCAACTGGTCAATGCGTGGCAAGGAATACCGGTTCTTGATGGTTACAGCATTCAGTGCCCTGTAGTCAGTACACAGGCATACCGTCCCATCCTTCTTCGGCACAAATAGTATGGGTGTAATAACTGGGTCATAAGATCTAATTTTGATACTAAAAGTCACAAGACAACTAAAGATTTAACCACTATGGCCTACTACATAAGGTTCTATTTTCTTAAGGTTATAATACAATTGCTTGTATCACTATCATGAGCCACATCTGATCCCTAGCATCTAGCTATGTATTCCCTAAGTATTACAGTGCATTAGAATCAAACCCTCTATCCTCTCTTCCAATACTTTCAAATTACTTGCTATCTTTAAGGAAGGGTAAGATTTTATTAGTTCTAGGCCTTTGATACTATATTCAATTCTCATGCTAAACTCTACACTAACTCTAGCATATAGGAATAACCTATCTACTATCCTACTAAGGGTAACCGTCTTCTCAAAAATTTATATCCAGCATATCTTCTTTTGCCTTAACAAGGATCTGCTTCTGAGGAAATACCGTGCACGAACATTCATCTCTCCAAAATAGAAAGAGATGATAAACAATAATAATAATGTCAAGGGGATTAAAAGAGTACAATTATGAAGTCCAAGGACGATAATCAAATGCTAAAGAATTTTCAAGTCAGTTGTGGATTGAGATGTTATTACTGCTAACTTTGATTACAGGCTCGCTCGGTACCGAAAAGTAACCAAAACGATTTAATCAGGACCTGTATTGGACACCACAAAAATATGTCATGCCCCAGTCCCAAAATACGTAGGACTAGGAATACGTAACATGCCAGCTACGCATTCGACCAGACTCTGGTCCGATTAGAATACGTATAAGCTGTATTAGAAGGGTCACTATCTATATAATCAAGTAAATATAAATCTTTATGCTTTAATCCACAATGAATGGAATATACAAGAATGAGCTATATATTCAAAGTCGACCGCCAGTAACCCATAAGCTCGAATAGACTCGAGAAAGGAATATGAGTCTATAAAACTAGGCTATATCAGCAGATGAATAAACAATATGAATAATAACCATGACTCCGGAAGAAATGATATAAGTACCTGGCACCAATTCCTACAAGACAAAGCAACACACATCCGCAACTCCAGGCAGGCTCCACAACGGTCTATGGTGCAAAATTGGCAAGGGACCAGGTCCTCAGAGGGACGTAACAAGGAACAAGAAACAACATGCCAAAAGTAAATACAGTATATAAAATGTATCAATATGGCAAGCTATGTAACCAACTATACAGTATATAAAATGTATCAATATGGCAAGCTATGTAACCAACTATGTGAAATACAAGTAAGAGTATTATTCATACTCAGGCTGAAACTACTATAGGCTCTGTGTCGGGGAAACCCATAGCAGCATTTGTTCTCGAAGGGACAGTAAATATGCCAAGACAGAGTCTAGGGCACCTCCAGTAATGTAATATATATAGAATCATCCTGTAGTATGGTAAGACTCTCCCCACCCAATGTAATCACACGTCTCATGTCCACGATGTCTCATGTCCATAACACGCAAGATCAAGACCTCTAGCTAATGCAGCGAGTCATAATGATAGATATATATATAAGATTTATGCCACGAATCATGTAACCTATACAGAATCACCATGAATAACTCAAAAAGATTATGTTCCATGAATAGTGTCAAGTGTCCTATGGTATGAATTACTTGATAAAGCAAGCACGCAAATATAGGTTCGTAATATGAACTCTCTAGGTGACGTTACACGACTCCGCGTACGACGTCGACAACCGAATATTATTCGGACGCTAAGCAACGTCTCACAGTCCTAGGTTAAATAGATACATCATATAAACAAATCAAGGAAATAATACAAAGCAAGTACTACAAGATTGGCAAGGTACACTTGCCTGGGGTTTGAACTCCAACAGTTGCTCCGGTATCAGCAAAATCTCCAAGACACCTCCGGATGCTGAAACCAACATTACCATCATTCTTAGAAGACATAAAATAGCTAGGATTGCCTACCCATAAGTCCAATTTGGACACAGGAGCAAAATTGATAGTTTTTTGTCAAAGCGGGATCCACATGCGGCCAACTTCGCACCGAAAAATGCGCCAGCGACAAAGTTCTCCAAATTCGTCAAACTTAGTGTCTACAAGTCTAGAACGACGAAACAAATCCAACGGAATATCCAGAACTGGATTTCGATGAACCAATCACAAAATCGCCCGTCAAGTGGAGCCGTGGGGCCCACGATAAGAGATTTTGTCAACATTCTCAGAATCGTACCAAACTTGGGTCACAGGACCAGCATAATGCTATGAACCTAATGGCGCAAGTTTTGTTACGAAACGATGAGCACACACAAAGTTACAATGAGTTTCAGAACAAGGCTGATACGGGCGTTGTCGACGGATACGCATTGATTCCGGTGTGCACGCACATCCAAATCAACTTCTGTAAAATCCCATACGTCCATATTTATGGTGTGCATGTTTCGGTATAATTCGCACACGACCAAGTCACCTCGTTTAGCAGGACGCACCTAGTTCTAGAAAAATTGGGTTTTATTTAACCAAGTTTTTTGTCAATTTTACCCACGAATAAAACACAACATGCAACAAAATAAAATAAACTAATTATATGGTCTCAATCTCGGTTATGTTGTCTAATTAACTGTTCAAATAGAATTTACAAATAACAAACAGGTTGGGAGTAAATCGGCCATGAACTTGTGAGTTCGGGACGAATTATGAATTTTTAGAAATAGGGTTGTTTTTCCCGTTTTTGCGTCACGGTTTGCGACCGACACAGGATGCAATACCCCGAACGAGTTGTACAGATTTTGAGAGGGTCACGCGGTCTTCGCACAAGATTTGACAGAATGAACTATGGATCTATGTACAGGGAGTTACGCGAGCGGGAAGGGGTATACCTCGCTGCTCGAGGAGGGGCGTGTCCGCGGCGGGGCACGGCGGCGGCGGTTCATGTGGCTGTGGCGGCTGCTAGGGGAGGTCGTGGGAGTCGTCGACGGCGGGCGGGGACGTCGGCGGGGGTGTTGGGATGGGCCGTCGGAATCGGGGCGGGGGTTGGCGGTGATAGTGATGGCGGTGGCGGTAGTTTTAGGACTCGGGGTGGGGTTTAAATAGGAGAAGGAAGGGGAGACGGTAGAGCAGGGAGGCCAGAGCGGGGGAGAACGTGGCCACGGAGTGGCGGGGGTCGTAGGGCACACCGCCGAGATCTGGGGATCGTGGCCGGCGGTGTTGGGGTGAGGGAGATCGTGGGGGATGGGTTTCAGGGTATAGGGTCGGGTCGGGTCGGGTCGGGTCTGCGGGTCGGGTTGGGTAGGACCCGACTCGTTAGGACAGGTTCGGTTCAATATGGTTTAGGGTTTGGGTCCGGTTTAGTCCGGTTCAGCTGGTTCAATCCGGTTTAATCCGATTTAAGTCTGGTTTAATTAAATTAGGGGTTTTAGCTAATTTAAAAATAGTTTTTAAGCCCAATAAATTTCAAAAAAATTATACAACAACCAATAATTAATAGTACACCCAAAAATATATTTTTATAATATTTTAATGCTTAATTTAAAACATAAAAATATTAATCCCTGAAGGGCATTTTAATAATTAATTAAAAATTACCGAAAAATCTAGAAATTCATTTTTTTTAAATTTGGAAAAAACTGGGTACATATAATAAGATTAAAATACTATTTTAGGTTATTTTATTCAGAATTAAAATAGATTAAAATAGAGGAACCTATTCACCCACTTTTGTAACCTAACTTGTTTAATTTATGTGACGGGTAGATCGGACGACGCCTTGAGTTCGGACTTCATTCTTTTTTAGACCAGGAAAGTATACCTTGTCTTGTTGTACTGTTTAAATTCAGTTATTATTAGTTGCATATTTTATTGTTTAAATATTATATAACTGTGCGCACCCGTAAAAGACTCGGGTGCAGTCAACGAAGGCGTTGACATTAGGACTTGTGTTTGACCTAGTATCTAGTGGACGCACCTAAAGTTGTGGAGTTATTAATATGACTCCCCATGCCTTGACACATATCATTCCATATCACAGAGTGAGTTCATTGGGGAACGCATGCTTCATACTCGACTGGCCATCGGTGTGAGCAGCACGTGTGATGGTATTTAGCTTAGTTGTTTATTTTTATAGAGACTTGCATTATAGTACGAGATGTCCACGTCGTATTCATGACTTGTACATTGGTATTGGGTGGGGAAGACAATTAGTAGGCATATGGGACAGACATTTGGCTACCGTAGTTTCAGTATAAACTACGGGATCGTGAGCCTCAGTGTTACCCGATTATCAGCTATGTATTACCCGGTTATGGGCTCAGTGTTACCCGGTTATGGGCGTATATGCTTGTCGATACATCCGACAGAGGTTACTAGCTGTGCGCTATCATGATCGGTGATGTAGTCAGCATATACTCCTGGCATCCAGTTTACAGCTAATGCTAGGTACTTAGCCTCTGGCTCGATGCTACGCTTTATACCTTTCACCTACCCATACGTACCAAGGTTATCTTCAAGTGCATTTCACTTAGCTGGTTAGTTCACCCTCGAGTTTTTACAATATTTACTTTATGGCATGCTTCTATGTATCTTGTTACGTCCCTCTGAGGACCTGGTCCCTTTCCAGGTGTATACGATCTTGACTATTCGCAGGAGCACGGATCAGGACTTTCTAATTCTCTCTCTTTCGAGGAGGTCTTCTCTTCGAGCCTCATCGTTCATTAGATATACTTATTTTATCACTCTTATATTCTAGTTGGCAGTGGATTTGTCTCCACCCAGCTACTTGTTCTTATCAAGCATTTTATACTTGATTCAGTTATATAGTTGATTGGTTATTTGATTATGTGGATGAGATCTAGTTATGCCTTGTGACTTATGATATAAATCTATACCACTTATGAATTATTATTCATAATACAGCGTACGTATGGGTTATAGTTTCCATATATTGGAGTTGTCATATACATACGGCTGGCATGCTTACGTATTCCTAGTCCTACGTATTTTGGGACTGGGGCGTGACAAATTTTCTCTTCCAAATTTCTTTATTTTCATATCAAAATTTACCCAAATTTCTTCTCAATTCCTTCCCAAATCACCATTGGAGGCATTAGAATAAGGAGAAAGCAAGGATCTACAAGAATGAGCAAGTATATACAAGTTGAAAGTTATTTTCACTCATTTGGGAGGTTTTATTAGGAATCTATCTTCCAATAGGTACAATTCAGTTTTTCTCCTTTAATTAGACTCTAAATCTGTGTTTTAATCATTAGGAACCACCCCATATGCTAAGGCTACCCATAAAAATTGGAATTAGGTTCATAGAAGGCCTATGGAGAAAATTATGTGATGTTTTATGTCAATTTAGGAGAATTTCGAAATTGACACATCATGTGTTTGTCAATAGGTCAATTAGACCAAATTAACATGTGTTTGATTGTGTGTGGATAATTTTTTGTCCATAATTGGATACATATAGGTCGTATCCCGACAATTTGGAGATACGGGTTGATTTGGGAGTTTTCTTCCGACACGGGAGTTTTAGCATATCATATTTTAACACAGTTTTAGCTTATTGTTGATAATTATGATTTTAGACTTGCTCGTGTCCATTAGGATATATTTGGTTATATGATGGATTCGTATCGCAAGCGTATCACAGATCTAGTGTGATACGGGTGCGATACACTTCACGTGTTTGTTTCATTTAATTTTAATTCAATTGTCTTGATTATAGATATTATAATATTTTAATTATAATTATTATGTGAGATATATGTATATATATATTTATATGTATGATCTATAATTCTTTTTGATGTGTTAGTGATCATGGAAGAGTAAGAGTTAATGTGCTTCTCTAATATGATAATATATATATATATATATATATATATATATATATATATATATATATATATATATATAGCTTATTTGATAAGCTAAAACAAGTTAGTAAGCTAGTATATATATATATATATATATATATATATATATATATAAGCTAGTTAATTTATTTGATAAGCTAGTAAATATATATATATATATATATATATATATATATATATATATATATATATAGAGAGAGAGAGAGAGAGAGAGAGAGAGAGATTAATTAGTTTATATCAATAAGCTAGTAGTTTACGTATATATTGTAAATAAGTTGGTATATATTATATATGAGATTTGTATATAAGTACTAGTTAGTATTATTTCTAGATTACCTTGGGGTACCCCAAGGTAATGAGAGAGGAGATATCTTGGGTACTGGTATGGAATATCCGAAAGAGTATGTTAGTATATAGTTAGTATAGTATTGTTATATGTTTAAATACATATTAAAGTATAGTGAGGTGTATGGGTAGTAGTTATATGTTAGATATTGAATTACCTTGTGATACCAAGGTATTGTGAAGGTATTGGGTTTTACTCAAGGTATTGGGTTTGAGCATCAAGATGGGAGTTAGGTGGTATGATACCGCTTTTGGTTCAAAGCCAAGGTATCCACTTAGCATTAGTTTAGTTAGGAGTATTATATATTGTTGTTTGTATACATATTATAATATTTTCATATATAATAAATTGTGTTTCTTATGATACGGTATCTTGTTGGTTTTCTAGTATCCTAGTATAGCTAGTATGGCCTAGTTACATAGTGTATAGACCCAATATCCTAGAGATGGATTCATACAACTTAGAAATAGTTAGTTTGACCAAGTTTGACTAGTTTGACCTAGAGTTGACCTAGTTTGACTTAGAAATAACTTTATGACCTAGAAGTTGACTAGTTTAACTTATTTTCATTCCAAAACCTTGTATTGATGTAATATTCTATATTTAGGTCTCCGAAGTACTGTACCGGATATTTTTGATACTGTTCACCGTATTTCAGGCGAGTACATTCTCTGATAGTTTCTCATTTATGATATCCTCTATGTCTCTTATATTTATTGTAGATATCATTGACTTTTTGACACGATGGTTACACGGATTGGTATATCCGGATCTCGTTAAGAGATGTTATTCCTTAGTATTTATGGTGTATCTTACGCATGCCTTTTTTTCTTGTTCTTCTTGTACAAATACAGATATTGATTCATGAAAAGAGTAACGTCCTTCTTGTGGAATCTTGTGTCATAATGTATCATGGTTGGATCTACTATTCCAGTCGAGGGCGAAGAGTATGTAGTGTAGATATATGACCATACCCTCCTTGTGCATGTCTTGTTCCTTGAATAGTGTTAATCATATACCGCACGTATAATTAACCAGGCCATTATCCTTGTGTAAGTTCTCAAGCCGATCACATGTTAAAGCTGGTACTCACTCACTTAGTAGTAGTATTTCTTGTTCATTCCTATGATGCTCATTCTTGTATTTATTTCTAATATTCCTTTATTGAATATCTCTTGTACCTTTATATTACATCTTGTATATTCTCTCTATTTACTGTTATATAGTTTATTTTATTTATTAAAACTGCTGTTAGAGATGTATTTTGCTCCTTTCTTGACTGGATATATTTTTCTCAGATGACACTGAGGAGTGGTACCCCACGCACTACGGGCCTCAGGATGTCGTAGGCTTAGAGCCAGAGACCTTGGTACAGGAGGGTCTCATCCCGACTGAGACAGATGACCTAGGACTTGTAGCACAGTAGTTAGACTCTTTTGTACTGGATTTGTCTCCAGTATTATTATTAGTATTTCTTTGACTCTTTGGATATTATGTCTTATGAGCTGTATTATGACTCTTCTATTCTTTTATCATATTCGTGCGATTGTTCCATCTTATAGATCTGTGATTGAGTATTCATATTTCATTATTATATCTTGATTGCTAGATGAATAGTTTACCCAAACAGCGTTCTACCGTCGATGCTGCGGCGTAGGCTGGGCGTTGTTTACTACTCGTACCCCTTCTGTAAACTCCCTCACCAAAAATAGATATTTTGTGTGTATTTTATATTATTTTTCTTTAGAGTATTCTCTTAGTTAATTAGAAAATAAATTTCTTGATATATTTACTTATATAAATATTTATTTAGAATTATTTTAGGTTATTTTAGATTTTTGTGATTTTTCTAGAATTTTTGGTATTAAAACTTAGGAAACATAAATTTTTAGGACTTCTATGATTTACTATACGATCATACTTGCATGTTGTTCCTACCAAATATTTATTTTAGTTTAAAATATTTAATTATATTTTTTTATAATTTATTTAGAATTTTAAGAAATTTATTTAGATTTTTAAAATTATTTAGGATTTATTTGGATATATATAGTCTTAATATTAGATATATGCTAATTTAGTGTTAATAGATATTAATAAGATTTTATAAATATTGTATTATCTTTAATTATATTTAAGATTATAAATTATTGAGATAAATTCAAACTCTATTTTAAATTAATTCAAATCCTGAACCTACTAGGAAAGCAACTTCATGCATATCCTATCCTTATTTAAATTCATCATAATCCTATACAAATTAACCAATCCTAGTCGTATTTAATTAAGTAGTGTCCACCATTATAAATACCTCATCCTTCATATTTTTTTTTTCCAAATTCACCTCTTTTTCGTCCAAAAATAGTCAAAATTCGTCATAAATTCAGCCTCATTTTCTAGTAGTTATGACGACTTAAATAGATGATATCTCCTAGCTCCGGACTCCAAATGCGCTCTAATTTTTTTTGTTAGAATCATATCAAGGTTAGTTTTCTGAATATATAAATTATTTTAATAATTTACGAACCTATTTTTCTAGAAAATTCTAAAAGTGTCAGTTGTTCAAAATCAGACGCGTTTTGGTATTTTTGAAATTTCGGGAGATCCCGAACCCAGAATTATGAAACTTTTAAAGTTTCGGAAAGCTGACATGATAAAATTCCAGAAAAGTATTTTTCTAGAATTTAAAATATAAGTTTATTCTACTGTAAAATTTGTGCAACGTAGACGTAAATAGAAAATCACCAAAAAAACTATCATCTGTGCGCCCTAGTGGACATAACTCTTTACCGACTTATTATTTTATGAAACCATCAAATATGGTGTTCATATAGTATTGAAATCTATAGGATTCTATTCACAAATTTAGGATTTGAGTTGGTTGACTTTTTGGTCAACGGATTGCCTCGATTTGCGTGTTATGGATCACAAATCTGTAAAGTTGACTTTCTTTGGACCAAAATTAGAGCTTAACAATAAAATCAGATTATAATAAAATTAAAATACTATTTTAGGTTATTTTATTCAGAATTAAAATAGATTAAATGGAGGAACCTATTTATCCACTTTTATAACCTAACTTGTTTAATTTATGTGACGGGTAGATCGGACGACGCCTTGAGTTGGAACTTCATCCTTTTCAGACCAGGCAAGATACATTGCCAAATTGCTTATAGTATTTTGCATGCTTAGTATATTTCTGTATATTTATTGTATCTCTGTTTATTTATTGCATGTATAGTTCCTTTCAGTCATTACTAAATATTAGATATGTTGACACACACTTGACACTTAGTATCATGAGAGACAATCATTAGGCGTATGGGCTTTTAACCACTCTGGTAAACAGTAGTATATAGCTCGCACTATGGTGGTCGTGTCTGATGGTCGCTACCCCCGAGGTATGTCGATTGATGGAGTCCGAGGGTCGCTACCCCCGAGGTATGTCGGCTGATGATGTCCACTGACGTGTGTGTGAGTTGTGAGGATTATATCGAGTAGCCTACCCTTGCCCATACGTCAAAAAGTTGTCCTTATTTGCATTCATATAGATTGTCTTGTACAACTTACTTACATATTTTCTACCTATTATGCATATTTATTGTATTCAAATTGGCTTGTTATTCTGTATCTTATTACGTCCCTCTGAGGACCTGGTCCCCTTCCAGGTGTATCTGTTCTTGAGTATTTACAGGAGCGCAGATTTGGATGGTTATATATGTTTCATGGATGTCTTCTATTCGAGCCCGTGGTCGTTAGCTGGTATTCTTATATTGTGTTTATTGTGTTGTACCTTTACCTTCGAGTCGGTAGTGGATTTATTTCCATCCAACTATCATCCTTAGATACTTATATTAAGATCTAGTTTCATAGACACTGGTTAGTTATTTATATTGATTTTCGTGGATGAGATTTAGATTGTACCCTGTGACTTGTGACTTATGTTTATACCACTTGTGGATCGATATTCATATTATAACGTACGTGTAGATTTTGGTTTCCATATATTGGAGTTACCATATCCATGCGGCTGGCATGCTTACGTGTCATAGTCCTACGTATTTTTGGACTGGGGCGTGACTTGTTTTTGTGGTGGCCCATGCAGGTCGAGAGCATATTGCCTCGGTTACGTTACTGTACCGAGCAAGCCTGCGCATAGGATTAGAATATAGGATCTCATCCACTTATTTAATCACCGTCCTTGATTTTATTTCGCATTCTCATTTGATTGCTTGCATTGCATCTTGCTTGATCCTTTCACAACGTCAATCTTATCTTTTGTTTCGTGCTTGATAGGGGTAGGAAGGTGCCTTGTACCAGGTATATATACTCTATTGTTTAATAATACTATTAGTTAAATTATTGTAAGTTGGATAGTATACCTCATAACCTAGTAACACATAGTCCTGTTGACTCATTAATAAAGTATAATTGAATGACACCAACTATAGACTTGCATAAAAAGATAGTGTTTATCCAGACTATAGAACTTTAGTATTATTCTGGACTGTAGAATTTAGAGGCCCATACACCCATTTGGTTAACTTTAGACTTAAACAAGAAATTAGTATGGCAATTGTAGAGGCACAACACCGATCTTTTTGGTGAACTTAGATTATTCAGTACCTTCCTTCATCATAATCAAGCGTACTTATATTTTTACTACCTCAACTTATACTGCTATTATATCCTAGTTTTGCAAGCTTATTCTTTTATTAAGCTTGTTCATGACATATGTATTATTGGGGGCCTACACTAATACATTGTCTAAATCAGAATTGGTGTATTATGGTCTGATCAACCGTAGTGCACTTGGTTCGCTCTTTGTATCACTACTTTATGTGGATTGAGATATAGTTGGCTCAACTTGTTAGACGAATATACTTGCCCTCTAGACTGGTCAGAGCATATCATGTCAGGTACATAACTGTTATGATATGAACATGCATATAGAAATTTGCCAAAATAAGATTTCAATCCACAACTGCCTTGACAACTCCCTTTCAAAATTCTTTAATCCCTTCGAATCCCGTACTTGTACTATATCACCTCCTCCTTGAACTATTTATTGTTGTTTTCCGTCTTCCCCTATTTCGGAAAGACGAACGTTCGTGCTTAGTATAAGTTTGATACACGAATAGTACTATATATACCCATAGGCCAAGCACTCATGATGACAAACAAGAAAGCGCGGCCACAGGAAGTCGTAGATACAGGTATGGCCTTAGTTATATGTGTCATTGCATACTCATGACCCCCTTTATGATACGAGATCTTAGGTGCATAGTAGACGTCGAATTATATAGATGTTGATTTAGCAGTTATGAGGATATACTGATATTTTACCCAGATGGCATACACGCGATGCTAATAGATGATGCGAGTAGCAGTAGTAGTATTCTTTTTCTATCACCATCTCGCTCTCTTGGGTGGCTCATCTTCTCTTCTCTATCTATTCATTATCTCGTGCTTAATTCTCCCTATCGTAGTTACGTCTTTTTCGTGCCAACATGAATTGTTGGTCTACTTCGACCCCATCCTTAGTTTTGTTAGTTAAAACCTAAATGGTTTAGTAGATGATTAATAACTAAAGGATGAGTTTTTAATAATAAGCCTTATGTATATGACCTATAGCAATATTTGTATCATCTTATTATTTTAAAAATCATGTATAGCATCCTTTAGGCTAATAGGAATTTGTTAGACTTTTTGAACTAGTTTATACTTTTAATACTTTTATAAGTTAGTCAAGACTTTAACTGTTGCCCAAAAACTTAGAGTATGCCTAGGAAAGAATTGAAGGCACTTGTTACGAACTGACAACTATGACAAATCGCTGACAAAGTAGCGACAGCTGTAGCTAGACCGTTGTAGTAAAGTAGTCGAAGTATTTGCAGACATATTGGTCAGGTGGCATGGCAGTATTAGACTACGATACTGGACGGTTACAAAAAAAATATCATGGTTGTGAGATTCAAGACAAGTACCCCAAGATTCTCGACCCAATAAATATATTCGTCTTACAACCTAAACAATAGCCTCAAGAGACTGTGACTACTAGTAGAACTTTTGTAAGTTGGATAGTGTAGACGAGTTAAGAGGATAATAGGATAGTGTATGGACAATAAATAAAATGTGTTAGGATGACAGACCATGAGTTTTAGGAAGCACTGCTAGATAGCTATGTAGTGTAATAGCTATAGTGATTATTATGAATATGGGTTAGTGTCAATTTTGAGGATAAAATTTTTGTAAGTTGGGTAGATTGTAAACTCCCTCACCAAAAATAGATATTTTATGTGTATTTTATATTATTTTTTCTTTATAGTATTCTCTTAGTTAATTAGAAAATAAATTTTTTGATATATTTACTTATATAAATATTTATTTAGAATTATTATAGGTTATTTTAAATTTTTGGAGATTTTTTTAGAATTTTTGGTAATTAAAACTTAGAAAACATAAATTTCTAGAACTTCTATGATTTACTATACGATCATACTTGCATGTTGTTCCTACCAAATATTTATTTTAGTTTAATATTTAATTATATTTTTCTATAATTTATTTAGAATTTTAAGAAATTTATTTAGATTTTTAAAATTATTTATGATTTATTTGGATATATATAGTCTTAAAATTATATAGATGCTAATTTAGTGTTGATAGATATTAATAAAATTTTATAAATTATTTGTATTATCTTTAATTATATTTAAGATTAAAAATTATTGAGATAAATTTAAACTCTATTTTAAATTAATTCAAATCCTGAACCTACTAGGAAAGCAACTTCATGCATATCCTATCCTTATTTAAATTCATCATAATCCTATCCAAATTAACCAATCCTAGTCGTATTTAATTAAGTAGTGTCCACCATTATAAATACCTCATCCTTCATATTTTTCTTTCCCAAATTCACCTCTTTTTCGTTCAAAAATAGTCAAAATTTGTCATAAATTCAGCCTCATTTTCTAGTAGTTATGACAACTTAAAAAGATGATATCTCCTAGCTCCGGACTCCAAACGAGCTCCAGTTTTTTTTGTTAAAATTATATAAAGGTTAGTTTTCTGAATATATAAATTATTTTAATAATTTATGAACCTATTTTTCCAGAAAATTCTAAAAGTGTCAGTTGTTCGAAATCAGACGCATTTTGGTATTTTTGAGATTTTGGGAGATCCTGAACTCAGAATTATGAACCGTTTAAAGTTTCGGAAAGTTGACGTGATGAACTTCCAGAAAAGTATTTTTCCAGAATTTAAAATATAAGTTTATTTTACTGTAAAATTTGTGCAACATAGACGTAAATAGAAAACCACTAAAAAAACTATCATCTGTGCGCCCTAGTGGACATAACTCTTTACCGACTTGTGATTTTATGAAACCGTCGAATATGGTATTCATGTAGTATTAAAATCTATAGGATTCCATACACAAATTCAGGATTTGAGTTGGTTGACTTTTTGGTCAACGGATTGCCTCGATTTGCGTGCCATGGATCACAAATCCGTAAAGTTGACTTTCTTTGGACCAAAATTAGAGCTTAACAATAAAGTCAGATTATAATAAGATTAAAATACTATTTTAGGTTATTTTATTAAGAATTAAAATAGATTAAATGGAGGAACCTATTTACCCACTTTTGTAACCTAACTTGTTTAATTTATGTGACGGGTAGATCGGACGACGCCTTGAGTTGGGACTTCATCCTTTTCAGACCAGGCAAGATACCTTGCCAAATTGCTTACAGTATTTTGCATGCTTAGTATATTTCTGTATATTTATTTTATCTCTGTTTATTTATTGCATGTGTTGTTCCTTTCAGTCATTACTATATATTAGATATGTTGACACACACTTGACACTTAGTATCATGAGAGGATAATCATTAGACGTATGGGCTTTTAACCACTCTGGTAAAGCGTAATATATAGCTCGCACTATGGTAGTCGTGTCCGATGGTCGCTACCCCCGAGGTATGTCGATTGATGGAGTCCGAGAGTCGCTACCCCCGAGGTATATTGGCTGATGATGTCCACTGACGTGTGTGTGAGTTGTGAGGATTAGATCGAGTAGCCTACCCTTGCCCATACGTCAAAAAGTTGTCCTCATTTGCATTCATATAGATTGTCTTGTACAGCTTACTTACATATTTTCTACCTATTATGCATGTTTACTGTATTCAAATTGGCTTTCTGTTCTGTATCTTGTTACGTCCCTCTGAGGAACTGGTCCCCTTCCAAGTGTATCTGTTCTTGAGTATTTGCAGGAGCGCAGATTTGGATGGTTATATATGTTTCGTGGATGTCTTCTCTTCGAGCCCGTGGTCGTTAGCTGGTATTCTTATATTATGTTTATTATGTTGTACCTTTACCTTCGAGTTGGTAGTGGATTTGTTTCCATCCAACTATCATCCTTAGATACTTATATTGAGATCTAGTTTTATAGACACTGGTTAGTTATTTATATTGATTTTTGTGGATGAGATTTAGATTGTACCCTGTGACTTGTGACTTATGTTTATACCACTTGTGGATCGATATTCATATTATAGCGTACGTGTAGATTTTGGTTTCCATATATTGGAGTTGCCATATCCATGCGGCTGGCATGCTTACGTGTCCTAGTCCTACGTATTTTTGGGACTGGGGTGTGACACCTTCATCGGGTGCGGGTCTTGACAGGATTTATCGAAATCTTCGTAGAAATATGGTAAAACATCGAGTCGTCCAGCCCTTGACGGATGAATCCAACGGCCTTCTGATCCAGTCGTTTCCAGTCTTCAACCGCTTTATCAGATGGCTTAGCATTGTCGCCCTCCAACGGACAATGCAAGTCATTACACCAGAGTAGATCCTTCAACCTTGGCTTCCAAAATGCCCAATTCTCTCCTGTGAGGGTGATCATACGAGTGTTCATCTGCTCCGTCGACATAGTTGCCAGAACCAAAACCAGTAGCTCTGATACCAAATATTGGGAATTGGACATGCCCTGTAAGCGTTCCGACACCGTGTCTGAGAGTGCCTGCAGCAAAAACTTTAGACCAACCCACCTGAGATAACCAACCCCTGTCTAATGAACACCAAGCATAGATAAAGACAAGTATATGGCGCTGACTACGTCACCTAGACAAATTCTAACCTTTATAACTCAAGAAAAATTATAATATTGATAAAATCAATATTGAACCCTTTGCTCTAATAGATTCAACCCCCTCACCACACTGAAGAAAAAAAGAAAGGGATTACAATTGAAATCACTCACCAACCCGTAGCAATCTCCCTGAGCGAAGGTGAAGACTCTTCGATCAGATCTCTTTCTTTCTTTTGTTTTTGATGGCGAAGTCATAAGAGCAAAGAACGGACTTTCACATAGATTCCCTATGGAAGAGCACCTTGAATCTCCAACTTGTGCTATAATTTATGCCTCTGCCCTCCTCTTATATTTATAGGATGAGAAATTATATTTTAGGTCATATTAGAATTTCCTAAATAGACAACCTTAAAATAAGAATCATATTCCATCTAAAATAGTCCAACACAAATTATGAACATCCAAATATGGTTAAATTAAATATTTGATACAAATTTAAAATTTAATCAAATCTTACATTTAATGTAGATTTTTAAATTATACCAAATCAAATCTTTGACCATATTTGGGATCCAAATTTTACCAAATTCAGACTGGACCCCAACAATAATGAGACTTGAAAATGGCTCAAATTTGAGTCGTCTAAGCTTTTTCTAAATCCTCCACCATTTAAATTTAAATTTGTTATAAATAACGCCATTGGAAATAAAATCTAAGAAATCAAGGAGAATGTCACCCACCTTAACCAAATGAGGAGTTAGAAGAGGTATTTTGATATATCTAGATAATATTACGTAATTAAATAATCAGTTAAAATATTTTTTACTATGTGAGGATGTACATACGGCTTAAATGGCTAGTCGTTTTCAATATTCAGCACAAAAAGTATAGATATATCCATAACAAATTATAATCAAAATATAACAAATCTATAATAAGTTCAAATTAAAATATAAACATATATATAACAAATCTTAATTCAAATATATTTAAATATTTAAACTATTTTACAATAATATTAAAAAATTATTTAACGTGTAACACACGTGAATTTACTATTACTCTTATAATGGTGCTTCAAAATGGCTCAAAAGTGAGTCGTCTAAGCCGTTAGTAAATATTAAACCATTTATTTCAAAATTAATATTACGTAAAAAAATGGTTGAAAATAAAATAAAATTTGTTATCAATAATAACATCATGGGAAATCGAACTTGACCAACCAAGAAGAATGCTCCCACCTTAACCAAATGAGCTAGAAGAGGTATTTGATTATAATTATATAATATTATGTAGTTAAAAAATTAGTAAAATTTATTTAATTTTGTAAACACCCAAATTTTTTTAAAATTAAAATATAAATTTTTGGATTTTTATGTGATTTTTAAATAATTAAAATAAATATTCTTCAAAGGATAAATATTTTGAGTATTAAATTAAATATGAAAATATTTTAAAAATTATATTTTTGAGTGTAAAATAAATAATAGGTTGTAGTATAATTTTTCTAGAATTTATTGCGCTCAAAAACTATTTTTAAACAGCTAAAAACATCATTTTAAATAATCCGGATTAAACCAACCAGAACCGAACCGAGGCAAGCCTAAATAAACCAAACTAAACCCACAACCCAAACCCGACCCGCTATCTTACTGCTACAGTAACTGTTTCTCTCCCGACTGCTCGCCTCCGTCAACCCGACGCCTTTCGTAACTACCGCGACCGCTCACCGCCCGACCGTTACACCCCCGACCCGCTCGTCTCCCTCATCGGCCGACGGTCCACCTCCCCCAACTGTCGTCGAGCTCACTATAAAACCCTTAGCCGAACTCCTCTCCACCACCACCACCATCATCAACCACCACGGCCACCGCCTCTCCGGCCACCCGACTCCGGAGACGACCTCAGCAACGACAACGACCCCAGTACGCCGAGCTACCCGCTGCCTCCCCGAACAGCAGTGACGAGCACCGCCACCACAGGAACCCACCGTCGACGATCGACCGAGCACCGTTGCACCGCCCTGTGCAAGCGTAGTTCAGTCGATTCCGACCCTTGTTCCGGTGAGATTTTCTTCCTCCTCGCTGTGTCAATTTTTGAATGGCCTGTTGCGACATGTTCGCTGTTTGACCCTCTTGAACCATGTACAATTAGATTGGGGTATAGTATCCTGTGTCGATCGCAAACTGCGACGCAAAAACAGGAAAAGTATCCTAATTTTGGACTTCAGAAACTGTCCTGAACTTCCAAGTTCTCGACCGTTTTACGTCCAACCTGTTTAATAATTCTAAAATTAAACTTGAACAATAAATTAGACAATATAACCAAGCTTTAAATCCTATATTTAGTTTATTTTATTGTGCTGTAAGTTGTGTTTTATTCGCGGGAATAGTTGACCAAAAACTTGGTTTTTAAAATCCAAATTCTTCCGAAACTGTGTGCATCCCCTAAGCGAGGCGACTTCATCGTGTGCGAATTACACCGAAAGGAGCATATCGTCAATGCAGACGTGTGGGATTTACAAAAGTTGATTTGGATGTGCGTGCACACCGGAATCAACGCGTATCCGTCAAAATTGCCCCGTATCGATTATGTTCTGAAACTCGTTGTAACTTCGTGTGTGCTTGTCATTTCACAATAAAACTTGTGCCGCTGCTGGAGGCTGCTGCAGTGCGCTCCGCTGCCCCCTTGCTGCCTCGTGCAACCCTCGATGCTCCACACACACACACGAACACGCACACATATATATATATATAGAAGCACACACACAAACACTCATACATATACATATATATATATACACACACAAGCACCCACACTAATACACAAACCCCTACACAAATATATGTACATACACACATATATATATCTCAACACATATTTACAAATATATATATATAGAGAGACACACATACATATATATATAAATATATATACATATATAGACACTCTAACACTCAATACACACAACACACAACACAACACACAACATCCCACCAACGCACGTCCAACGACCCCTACACGCACAAACACCTAAATATATATAAAATATAACCCAAAAATTTTAGCACACACTCTCCGAAGCTAACCCAACGCGCACACAAGCCCGAAACTAGAAAACCACGCCGAAATGGCCGTTCGGTCATTTCGACGAACACGCGGTGTGCGGTTCGGAAAACCTCCTGAAACATTCACCAAACCAACTCGGAATTGGCCCAAAATTTACCCACGGGTTCTAAACGATGTCTAGATCCTATAAAAAATGCTATCACGTTGATTTTAGGCCCGTGGCGAAAATGCGTACGCACTTAGAATCGGCGACGACGAAAACCCCGAAAATGCCCGAAATGCCCATTTCTCCGCGACACGACTTCACGTGTCCGAACGGAGACACGCACTAACCCTCAAGACACCCGAAAAAGTCTATCTAGGTCCGTCTAACCTAGGACATCACCCAAAATTGGGCCAATTTCGGATTCTACCCGAAATTGACACAAAACCTAGTGTCAAAGTCTCCAAACACAACCAAACTAGTTCCAACTTTCTTCCACGGGTAGCCTTAGGGTCTAGGAAGATTCTAAACTATTAATTACACTATATAAGAGTAATTAGAAGGGGGAAAATTAGGGTTTACCTCTTGGAAGTTGGAATTCCAACCCAAAGTCTCCAAAAAGCTCTAAATCCACCACAACTAGCTTCCAAGCTCCCAATCCAATTCTCCACACCAAATCTAAGCTCTACCCACCTAGGTTAGGAAAGAATGTAGGGTTAGGGTTCACATAAGTAGAAGAAATGGAAGAAGGAAGAGAAGGAAAAAGGAGAAAACTTAGTTGGGAAGAAGAAAGGAAGAAGAAGAAGTAGTGGAGAAGAAGAAGAAGAAGAAGTGAAGAAGAAGAGAATGGGGAGGGGAGCTGTTGTCGGGTCTGGGAATGGGGGGATAGGGTCGGCCACAAGCAAATAAAAGGGTTCCCTAATGTCCAAATACCCAAAATGCCCTCTCCTAACTTGATTTTGGGTTTCGGGTTCCAAAAGCACTCAAACTAACTCCAAATCTCTCCAACTAACCCACTAAAAATATAATAAATATTTTAAACCCAAAAATAAGTCTCACAAGGGTGTGGGTTGGGTCGGACATGGGTCCACTAGGGTCTGACATGGGTTCAGGCTAGCCAAAATCCTAAAACAATCAATAAAAAAATAATACAATCACTTAATTAAATATAAATACAATTAATTATAAATAATACACAATTAGCCAAATTAAAAAAAAAATACCCGGCTCTGGAAATGGGTAGTGAGAGAGATTCGCGAAAGATGATTTGGATGTGTGTGCACACCGAAATCAACGCGTATCCGTCAAAATTGCCCCGTATCGGACATATTCTGAAACTCGTTGTAACTTTGCATGTGATTGTCATTTCGCAACAAAACTTGTGCCATCGGATTCGTAGCATTACGCTGGTCTTGTGACCCAAGTTTGGTTCGATTCAGAGAACGCTGATGAAACCCCGTATCGTGGGCCCAAACTCCACTTGACGGACGATTTTGTGACCGGCTCATCGAAATCCAGTTTTGGATATTTTGTTGGGTTCATATCATCATTCTGGACTTATAGACACTAAGTTTGATGAATTTGGAGAACTTTTTTACTAGCACATTTTTTGGTGCGAAGTGGGCCACAGGTGGACTCTGCTTTGACCAGAAACTGTCAATTTTGTCCCTGTGTTCAAATTGGACTAATGGGTAGGCAATCCTATCTATTTCATATCTTTTGAGAATGATGGTAATATTTATTTTAGCAACCGGAGGAGTACTTGAAGATCCCGTTGTTACCGGAGCAATTGGAGGAATTCAAACCCTAGGCAAGTGTACCTTGCCAAACTGGCAGTACTTGCTTTATATTATTTTTTTGATTTATTTCTGTGTTGTAACTGTTCAACCTAGGACCGTGTGACGTTGCTTAGCGTCCGAATAAAATTTGGGTGTCGACGTCGTACGCGGAGTCGTGTAATGTCACTTAGAGAGTTGATATCACGATCCTCTATACTTTATGTGCTTGCTTTACCAAGTACGTCATATCATAGGACACCTGGAACTATTCATGAGACCGAATTTTTTCTAAGTTATTCATGGTGATTCTGTATAGGCTTACATGATTCGTGCCATAGTCTTGGATTATACATAGATATTATTATGACTCGCTGCATTAGTAATAGGTCATGATCTTGCGTGTTATGGACATGAGATATCGTGGACATGAGACGTGTGATTACATTGGGTGGAAAGAGACACACAGGCTACAGGCTGATTATATATATATATTTATTATTGTGGTGTTGTAGCCTCTACATCAAAGTTAGGCCCACTACGTGATATCACTGCTACAGGCTCCACGACACAGAGCTTGTAGTGGTTTCAGCATGAGTTCTAGTGATGCTCTCATTTGCATATCACATACCTGGTTACATAGTTTGCCCTATTGATACATTTTATATACTGTATTTATTTTGGCTTGAGTTATTCTTTTACCTTGCTATGTACCCTGAGGACCTGGATCCGGATTATGTCCCCAGGTTTAGCAGAGGAGATCTACCCCGAGACATACGGGACAGGAGCAGACACTAGAGCAGTACCATCATCAGAGGACAAGGTGTTGCCCGAGAATTTCTTCTGAGTATTTGCTTTATATACTCATTTATTTCTGTTGTTAGATCCTTTATTTCCTGATTCGTGGAATTCTGTATTAAAATCATTATCGGGTTGTTCCCCGAGACATTTTATTGAGACTTGTTGGATTATATTTCTTTTTTTTTAGTTTGACATTTGATTATGCTTTCCTTCTGTGGATGAGATTAGAATTAGACTATGACATGTATCCTAGACCATTATATTTGTTTTCCAGCTTAAGTACACTCTAACGGGTCCATTAAATTGGGTTTACCCATTGGAGTGTGCTGCTGGCCATTGCCACGTGGCTAGTCCCTCGGTATTTTGGGATAGAGGAGTGTCAAATTTTTAATTACTTGAGGATATACGTACAACTCAGACGGGTAGCATTTTCAAAACTTTTTAAAAAGAGTAAAAATATATTCATAATAAATTATATTTAAAATATATTAAAATATTTAAACTATTTTATTATAATATTAGAAAATTTTATTTTTCGTACAATGCACGTACATTTCCTAGTATGTATATATATATATATATATATATATATATATATATATATGTGTGTGTGTGTGTGTGTGTGTGTGTGTGTGTGTGTGTGTGTGTGCTAATGAGGTCATAGCCAAATGGTTAAGACTGAGCCCCCCCAGGAGGATACGGGATCGAGCAACAGGGGCGCCATTTAATTATCTTTTGGGGAAATTAAGTGGTAGGATGGTGGTGGGTGCAGTACATGTGCGGTGTGGTGCGATCTTGGTGGTGCACGGATGCGATGTAAGGTGCAAGTACGGTGCTAGTACGACTTCAGTTGCGATTGTGGTTGCGTGAGGACTTCGGGCAAGATGGGTCGATGCCTTCGGGCTTGGATGTAGCTTTCAGACAGTATGGTACCTTCGGGTCGGGATATAGTCTTCGAGCTGGGATGTCACGCCCCAGTCCCAAAAATATACGGAACTAGGCCACGTGTCACTGGCCAGCTGACACGTCACTAAGGGATTACCCAATTTAATGGACCCGAAGTGATGTGCTACGCTGTCCTAAAATACTACAAGTCTAAATACAGGTAAATCTATCTCATCCACAAGAATAACAGGGAAAATGCTGAATATATAGATGCTATATCTGAAATGTCATATACAACCCAGATAAAGTCAGGTGGGAACAATCCCACTATAAAAAGTAAGCAGAAGTGAAATAAGATAAACTAGCACAACATCCTCAAAATATGTAGCTCCAACTCCTGTGTACTCAGGTAGACTCTGACGTCATCTCCTCTGACTCCATCTTAAGGGCATGTCCAGACTCCTGTCCAAGTCCAGGTACTGTGGGGTAGAGTGTCTCAGCTAAACCTGGCAGGGAACCAGGTCCTCAGAGGGACGTAACAAGATACAGGAAAACAACATGCCATGTATGTAAATACTGAATAAAAATTACTGAATAAAATAAATACAGGGTGCTAACCATCTAAGTGAAATACAATTTGAGACAACCTAGTACATATGGGAAATGTGTGGCTAGACATATGCTGACGTAATTCACCAATCTGTAGTGATAGGCTAGTATATGCCACATATGCCCCCGTTCAAGGGCACTATACAATTTTCCATCTACGATGAGAATGGTCACATGAATATATACATATATCATCCGTATCACTCCGTCGAGTGCGGCACATGGTAAAGAGGTGGGTGTCCCATACGTATTTTAGTCGTTCTCCCCACCCAATGTAACTAAATGTCAAGTCGTATATTTTCTGCATTATTCTAATCCGTGATGCGGTCACACGTACTGGTAGCTAGTCAACTACGCAGCTCGCATCCCAATATGCATTGCAACCATGTTGCGTGTTCCCGTGATAGGGTCTAGGAGAATATCAGAATACTCTCACAGCTGTTGGTGAGTCTGTAATACTAAGTTAATTATATTAAATATCAACATAACAGTTGACTGAACCCAAGGCAGTCTCAGGTAATCATAAAATACAGAAACAAGAGCATATAACATTATTGAGAATTTAAACAGTAACTTGGCTAGGTATACTTGCCTACTCCCTGATAGTGTTGATAACCTGATCTCGCAGTCAGGTTTGAGGTTGCTGGTGACAGGGGGTCACTGGCTGTGCTGAAGGTGGTTTCTGTTAAAACAGACAGGGTTCGTGAATATCAAGGCTGTAATACAAAGTATATATATATACTTATATACACATATATAATATAGATATATATATATATAGTATGTATATATATAGATATAATAGTATATATAGTAATATATATAGTATATGAAAAACAGACAAATGCAGATATGTAGTAGCAGGGTATATCCACTGCAATAGGTATATAATACTATAATATATTATCAGGGTGTATCCACTGATATATAATATAATAATAAAATGAAATGACAGAACAGAATTTTAAATACATATATAAATGCTGTACTATTCAGCAAATATATCAGGGTCTATAAGTGACCACTGTTATATACAGCATTTATAATAATAATAATATTATCAGGGTCCATAGGTGACCACTGGATAATATAATATATGAATTTAAAGACAGTGCAAGAATTTGAAATATACATATAAATATAAGCTGTATTATCCAGCAATAATATTTATTATTAATAATAATACATAGTATAACATATTAATAATATGTTATATTATATACATATAGATAATATATATATATATATATATATATATATATATATATATATATATATATATATATAATAGGTGTAGGAAATTAAGTGCAGAAATAAATAAAAGAAAAAGAGTGCATAGTATACATATATACATTATAGTAGAAATTATATAACATATACAAATATGTTATATATATATGATATATATAGTATACATACTATATATATATAATTATATATATATAAATATATATATTTATAAGTAAGGAAAAACAGAAATGAAAATGCATATAAATATTTATATAACATACATATAAGTAGATATTATATTTATACATATATAAATATATGTATAAATATAAGTATATATACATAAATATATACATACATATAAAATAATAATATATATACATATACATATATTTAGTAAATATATATATAATAATATAATATACAGTATAATATACTGTATAATAACAGTATATATATAATATATATTAAGAGTATAATACACATATATATATAAATATACATATATACATATATTATACATATATATATACATATATGTATATACATATAGGGATATATATGAAAATACATATATATTAGGTTTTAGTATTATACCTACTGACAGGGGGCCCACTGGGCTTGCCGCCGGTGGAAGCACGGCGGCGGAGTCGCCGGCGGCTGGCCGGAGAGTCGCCTGCAGCAGCAGCTGCAGTCGGCAACAGCAGCAACAGCAGCAACGTGCAGTAGCTGCAGCGGCGGTAGCGGCGGCGGAGGAGGAGGTGAAGGCTGTCGGGGTGGCGGAGGAGGAGGTGGCGAACAGCCCGGTGAGGGTGGCGGAGGTCGGGGGTGGCCGGAGTGGCGGTGGGGGACGGTCGGAGGTGCGGGAGGAGTTGCTGGCAGAGTGAGGCGGTGGGGGTTGCGGGGAAGCTGCCGGCGGCTGAGGCCGTCGTGGGGCCGCGGGATGGTGGTGGGTCGGTAGGGGAGGTCGAGGCGGAGCGAGTGGGGGTGGTGGCGGTGGTCGGCGACGGCTAGGGTGGCGGTGGTGGGCGGTCGGAGGTCGGGGAGCTGCTGTGGTGCAGTGAAGGAGAGGATGCTGCGGTGGCTCGCCACGGCGGAGCAGGGCGGTGCTGGCGGAGAGGCTTGGCCGGAGGGAAAAGGGGGTCGAGGCGGAGGTCGTGCCGGAGTTGGGCGGTCGGAGGTGGTGGAGGGTGGTTGTGAGGGAGTGGGGATAAGAGAGGGGTGTGTGTGTTTAGGGTTTATATAGAATTTAGGGTAATGGCATTTTAGTAAATATAAGGAACTTTTGGGGGTATTTTGGTAAATTTGGATTTTTGGGATATTTTCAGCAGATTTTTCTGTGGGTCCCATGCCACCTATTGTCTAGCCAATAGGGTGTTGCCACCTAGCATGCATTTTTGCATAAAAAACCTAATCTTTTCATAATTTGCATAAAAGTCCAGAAATTGGGAAATTGCGTAATTATGTAATTTGTCTGAAAAATCACCTGGTTCTAAAAATTACCAAAATTCACAGAATTGAGAAAAAGCTGGGGAGAATGTTTTGGACTGTGTGGTGTGAGTCTGGGCAGATGCAGGGTCTGATTTCTTAGGTGATACGGGTCACCGTATTTATTATTTAATAAATACTGCGCACGGTGTTCACTAATTATTTAAGGGCAGTTAGGGTCATAATTTTTCTACGGTGTCAATACGATAATTGTAATACAATTAGTGTAGAATATTATCGTATTTTTGGTTGGGCAAAACAGGTGCCTATTGGTCCTCAAATCTCTAGGGTACAGAGGTGGGTAAAGAGCAGAAAATTAAATAGGGATTAAATATGTACGTTTGTAACGATATTTGTGCGACTAAAACGAAGCACAAAACGAGGTTTCTGGGAGTTGCTAAAAATACAGAAAATGTAGTCTAGCAAGTCTAGGGCAGGGATGTGAAATTAGTTTAGGGTTAACAGCTAGTGTGAGGCCCTAATTAATTGTGTAATGAACAGGTGCACAATCAATAGAATATATAGTAAATAAATTTTTAAAAAGTTGCACTAATTCTAATTAACTAAAAATAATATTAAAATACTAAAATCTGGTCGAGGGAGTTTATAATCTACCCTCCTTAGAATATTTCGTGCTCGAAATAAAAACAAACATATAATGAGAACGAAAGATTGATTTGAAATATTTTAGACATACCCTGATCTGAAAATAGATGGGAGAAACATTATCGAATATCCTCTTTCCGTTTCCAGGTTGATTTGCCTGGTGCATGATGTTTTCATGCAATATGAACTAGAGGAACGTAATACAACGTAAGGTAGGTAGCGAAAGTCATTAAAAAAAAAGAACAGTATTAAACTGCAATCTAATCTAATAATAGGGTTTGGTAATTCCCCAAGAAACAAATAGAAATGGCTTATAGAAATAATTCACTTCGTATTTATACTAAGTACGAGGTTTCTTCCTTCCGAAATAAGGAAAGACGGAAAACAGTAATCAAGAGTTCAAGGGGGAGGTAATAGATTAGAAGTATGGAGATTCAAGGCGTTTAAAGAATTCAAGGAGAATTGTCAAGGCAGTTGTGGATGGAAATGCTATTCTGGTAATCCCTATTCACATATTCGTATTAGCACAGTTATGTAGCTGATATGATATGCGCAGAGGGTAAGTACATCTGTCTACTAATCATTATATATCTCAACCCACGTAAAGTAGTTATGCGAAGAGCGAACCAAGTGCATTATGGTTGATCAGACCGTCATACACTGATTCTGAAATGTATTAATGTAGTACTCCAATAATACATATTTTAATGAACAAGCTTGATAAAGAATAAGCTTGCAAAACTAGGCTATAATAGCAGAGTATAATTTAAGGTAGTATAGAAAATATAAGTACGCTAGATTAGGATATGAGAAGTACAAAACAATTCAAATTCACAAAAAGACAAGATTCTATAATCTCTAACTTCTAGTCTAGGTTGCTAGTTGACCCAAAAGAGGTATGGTTTTCTAAGTTCTACAACCTTAATATACACTATAGGTTGTCCGCATTTAAGCACATGACTTGTATCCAGATCGTACCTCTTTAATTGGAATATGAGGAAGACGTCATATACTTCTTCCAATGTCTGAGGTAATGCTATCTTGTAAACAACTTCTTTGATGCGTTCCAACACATCGAAGGGTATGACGTACCTCGAGCTTAGTTTTCCACTTCTTCCAAGTCTGATAGTTCTCGGGTAGGTGAAAACATATGTCCTCCTATTTTACTTTATGTGTACCTTTTATCCAAATTATATGGGTATCACCAGATTTACAACAGGTCGCATATTATTGGTAGTTTTTCTGATGTTTTTCTCAAGACTAACATCTGTCTACCCTCTCTCCTGTAATTAATCTATTGGTGAAATCACGAGGCTAGAAGTTACTGACTCCCCTAATAAGTCATGTATATCAAATCTAATTTGGAAACTACCTGTAGTACTCAGCTATCACTTCATTCATATGCTTGAGCTTATCAATCAATGTCTAGCAATCTACCTATATGTGTTTGCTTAGTCCTGATCATTATCTAACGATGGAAAATAATTTAGGTCGGATACTAGGTGACTAGGGTTAACCAATATGATTTGCTATCCTCGGTACTATCTATTTCTGAATGGGTAACTTGGTGGTCTAAGGATGACGCTTCTCTTCCTGTAGTCTAGGATAGTATTTGTACTTGGCTTAGCCAGTCCATGTCTAAGACAATGTCGAGGTTTGGTATTGGAAGTACCAAGAATCGCGTCCTCATTACTCTTCTATACCTGACTACTAGCAGGCTTTAGTAATGTTGGTAACTGGAACAATGCCTTTTCCGGTAAACCTGGTTATTTGCATGGGTACGAAACTACTAGATGTGAAGAAAAAAAAATGTAGCTCTAGAATCAAATAATGCGGTTTGCTGGTAATAATGCGACTATAATGATACCTGAAATGGTTTCACCTTCCAGTTCTTCTGCAACTACAGCTAGTGCAAAGGCCTGCTCGTGCCTTTGTCTACCGATTTGTTGTCTGGCTAGGCAGTACTGCTTGTCTTGGGTGACTAAGGGTGGTCCCCTCTGAAATCTTCCAGATGCTGGGGAATGCTGACCTCTAGTAGGGAGTTGCATTCTCTGGGCTGGTGCTACTGGTCCTTGCCCATGCTGGAGTGTTGCTTCTCTGTGTTGTGGGCAGTCTTTGGCCCTATGCTGATTATCTCCACATATCAAGCATAGTCTATACTTCCTTCGACAGTTTTTGGCATAATGTCCCTTCCTGCCACAATGGTGACAAGTCAAAAATTTCTTGGTTTGATATGATCCCATCTGGTGTTGTGTCTGATTTCCTGGGTGACGGATTGGTCCTCCTGCTCCAGTCTGGTCTCTGGCTAGTATGGTTGGATTTGAACATCTTGCTTCTCGGCCAATGGCTTCTTGTATCCTTGCCTCTGAAAGAACTTCTTCGTATGAAATCCTCGACTGTGCCGTAGTATACCCTTGGAGTTCGGGGGTAAGGCCGTGATGGAACTTTAGGGCCTTCTTCAGCTCGGTTGGTATTAAGATGGCACCGAATTGACTTAGTCGAGTAAATTCTACATCATAAGCGTCGACGGTCATATTCCCTTGTTCCAAATGCAGGAACTGGGAGTACAGATCATCTCTGACTGTGACTGGAAAATATTTTGCATTAGAATATTCCAGAAATTGCTCCCAAGTATGGTTCTTGCCGGTGCTGCGCTCTATAGATTCCCACCAGTGATGGGCGTTGCCGAGGAGTAGGGTCCTTACTGCGGTCATCCATAGGTCAGGGTGAAGTTGTGAACCTTCTAGCAGTATTTCCGTATTGGAGATCCAGTCTGAGATCTCTTCCGGAGTTTCATTGCCCTTAAAAGTTCTCGGGCTCATCCGGCTAAAGCCTTGAACAGTGCTAGCTGGTTGGACAGGGGCTGGTGCTAAAGCAGTTGTCCTCTCCAGAACCGTCATCAAGCATTATCTCAGGACTTCATTCTGTTGCAACTGAGCCTGCAACATGGCTTGGAACATCTGAGATTGTTCCTCAAGTTGTGGCATCAGGGCTGCGAGAACTGGAGGTGGAGACAAAGCTATCTCTGCCTGCAGTGTTGGTGCCTGAGAAGGTTGCCCTTCTTGCTGGACTGGTGTTGCTTCTTGGGTCGGATCCTGGTGAAGGTACGAGGTTGTTGGATTGACCAGCATCCTTCTCGGAGATTGGTCTCTCGGGATTGGTGTCCCTTGGACATCTGGCGAGAGGTCTGTTGCTTGGTCAGTTCCATCAATCGCAGTTTCCCTGGGTATGTCCATATTTCTGAAAAAGATAGAAAATCTGAGAAAAGTACGAAGGATTTAATAGATGATAATCAAGCAGGATGCAAAATTTATGGATGAAGTCAGTGTGGATGAGACCTAGTATTCCTATCCTATTGTAGGTTTGCTGAACATGATATCATGTTACTAGCAATTAACTCGACCTGCATGGGCCACCACTAAAACCGTGTCATGCCTCAGTCCCAAAAATATACGAAACTAGGCCACGTGTCACTGGCCAGCTGACACGTCACTAAGGGATTACCCAATTTAATGGACCCGAAGTGATGTGCTACGCTGTCCTAAAATACTACAAGTCTAAATACAGGTAAATCTATCTCATCCACAAGAATAACAGGGAAAATGCTGAATATATAGATGCTATATCTGAAATGTCATATACAACCCAGATAAAGTCAGGTGGGAACAATCCCACTACAAAAAGTAAGCAGAAGTGAAATAAGATAAACTAGCACAACATCCTCAAAATATGTAGTTCCAACTCCTGTGTACTCAGGTAGACTCTGACGTCATCTCCTCTGACTCCATCTTAAGGGCATGTCCAGACTCCTGTCCAAGTCCAGGTACTGTGGGGTAGAGTGTCTCAGCTAAACCTGGCAGGAAACCAGGTCCTCAGAGGGACGTAACAAGATACAGGAAAACAACATGCCATGTATGTAAATACTGAATAAAAATTACTGAATAAAATAAATACAGGGTGCTAACCATCTAAGTGAAATACAATTTGAGACAACCTAGTACGTATGGGAAATGTGTGGCTAGACATATGCTGACGTAATTCACCAATCTGTAGTGACAGGCTAGTATATGCCACATATGCCCCCGTTCAAGGGCACTATACAATTTTCCATCTACGATGAGAATGGTCACATGAATATATACATATATCATCCGTATCACTCCGTCGAGTGCGGCACATGGTAAAGAGGTGGGTGTCCCATACGTATTTTAGTCGTTCTCCCCTCCCAATGTAACTAAATGTCAAGTCGTATATTTTCTGCATTATTCTAATCCGTGATGCGGTCACACGTACTAGTAGCTAGTCAACTACGCAGCTCGCATCCCAATATGCATTGCAACCATGTTGCGTGTTCCCGTGATAGGGTCTAGGAGAATATCAGAATACTCTCACAGCTGTTGGTGAGTCTGTAATACTAAGTTAATTATATTAAATGTCAACATAACAGTTGACTGAACCCAAGGCAGTCTCAGGTAATCATGAAATACAGAAACAAGAGCATATAACATTATTGAGAATTTAAACAGTAACTTGGCAAGGTATACTTGCCTACTCCTTGATAGTGTTGATAACCTGATCTCGCAGTCAGGTTTGAGGTTGCTGGTGACAGGGGGTCACTGGCTGTGCTGAAGGTGGTTTCTGTTAAAACAGACAGGGTTCGTGAATATCAAGGCTGTAATACAAAGTATATATATATACTTATATACACATATATAATATAGATATATATATATATAGTATGTATATATATAGATATAATAGTATATATAGTAATATATATAGTATATGAAAAACAGACAAATGCAGATATGTAGTAGCAGGGTATATCCACTGCGATAGGTATATAATACTATAATATATTATCAGGGTGTATCCACTGATATATAATATAATAATAAAATGAAATGACAGAACAGAATTTTAAATACATATATAAATGCTGTACTATTCAGCAAATATATCAGGGTCTATAAGTGACCACTGTTATATACAGCATTTATAATAATAATAATATTATCAGGGTCCATAGGTGACCACTGGATAATATAATATATGAATTTAAAGACAGTGCAAGAATTTGAAATATACATATAAATATAAGCTGTATTATCCAGCAATAATATTTATTATTAATAATAATACATAGTATAACATATTAATAATATGTTATATTATATACATATAGATAATATATATATATATATATATATATATATATATATATATATATATATATATATATATAATAGGTGTAGGAAATTAAGTGCAGAAATAAATAAAAGAAAAAGAGTGCATAGTATACATATATACATTATAGTAGAAATTATATAACATATACAAATATGTTATATATATATGATATATATAGTATACATACTATATATATATAATTATATATATATAAATATATATATTTATAAGTAAGGAAAAACAGAAATGAAAATGCATATAAATATTTATATAACATACATATAAGTAGATATTATATTTATACATATATAAATATATGTATAAATATAAGTATATATACATAAATATATACATACATATAAAATAATAATATATATACATATACATATATTTAGTAAATATATATATAATAATATAATATACAGTATAATATACTGTATAATAACAGTATATATATAATATATATTAAGAGTATAATACACATATATATATAAATATACATATATACATATATTATACATATATATATACATATATGTATATACATATAGGGATATATATGAAAATACATATATATTAGGTTTTAGTATTATACCTACTGACAGGGGGCCCACTGGGCTTGCCGCCGGTGGAAGCACGGCGGCGGAGTCGCCGGCGGCTGGCCGGAGAGTCGCCTGCAGCAGCAGCTGCAGTCGGCAACAGCAGCAACAGCAGCAACGTGCAGTAGCTGCAGCGGCGGTAGCGGCGGCGGAGGAGGAGGTGAAGGCTGTCGGGGTGGCGGAGGAGGAGGTGGCGAACAGCCCGGTGAGGGTGGCGGAGGTCGGGGGTGGCCGGAGTGGCGGTGGGGGACGGTCGGAGGTGAGGGAGGAGTTGCTGGCAGAGTGAGGCGGTGGGGGTTGCGGGGAAGCTGCCGGCGGCTGAGGCCGTCGTGGGGCCGTGGGATGGTGGTGGGTCGGTAGGGGAGGTCGAGGCGGAGCGAGTGGGGGTGGTGGCGGTGGTCGGCGACGGCTAGGGCGGCGGTGGTGGGCGGTCGGAGGTCGGGGAGCTGCTGTGGTGCAGTGAAGGAGAGGGTGCTGCGGTGGCTCGCCACGGCGGAGCAGGGCGGTGCTGGCGGAGAGGCTTGGCCGGAGGGAAGAGGGGGTCGAGGCGGAGGTCGTGCCGGAGTTGGGCGGTCGGAGGTGGCGGAGGGTGGTTGTGAGGGAGTGGGGATGAGAGAGGGGTGTGTGTGTTTAGGGTTTATATAGAATTTAGGGTAATGGCATTTTAGTAAATATAAGGAACTTTTGGGGGTATTTTGGTAAATTTGAATTTTTGGGATATTTTCAGCAGATTTTTCTGTGGGTCCCATGCCACCTATTGTCTAGCCAATAGGGTGTTGCCACCTAGCATGCATTTTTGCATAAAAACCCTAATCTTTTCACAATTTGCATAAAAGTCCAGAAATTGGGAAATTGCGTAATTATGCAATTTGTCTGAAAAATCACCTGGTTCTAAAAATTACCAAAATTCACAGAATTGAGGAAAAGCTGGGGAGAATATTTTGGACTGTGTGGTGTGAGTCTGGGCAGATGCAGGGTCTGATTTCTTAGGTGATACGGGTCACCGTATTTATTATTTAATAAATACTGTGCACGGTGTTCACTAATTATTTAAGGGCAGTTAGGGTCATAATTTTTCTACGGTGTCAATACGATAATTGTAATACAATTAGTGTAGAATATTATCGTATTTTTGGTTGGGCAAAACAGGTGCCTATTGGTCCTCAAATCTCTAGGGTAAAGAGGTGGGTAAAGAGCAGAAAATTAAATAGGGATTAAATACGTACGTTTGTAACGATATTTGTGCGACTAAAACGAAGCACAAAACGAGGTTTCTGGGAGTTGCTAAAAATACAGAAAATGTAGTCTAGCAAGTCTAGGGCAGGGATGTGAAATTAGTTTAGGGTTAACAGCTAGTGTGAGGCCCTAATTAATTGTGTAATGAACAGGTGCACAATCAATAGAATATATAGTAAATAAATTTTTAAAAAGTTGCACTAATTCTAATTAACTAAAAATAATATTAAAATACTGAAATCTGGTCGAGGGAGTTTACATGGGATGTGACATTCGGATTGGGATTGTATATATATTCCTTCGGACTAGAATTGGTTGTAAGTTTTCGGGCTAAGTTTGTAGTATATATATATAGGAGGGATCCACATCTCCGATTTTTTCATCCCCAAACATCTTCATTTTATCAATCGTTAGATCTTGTTTATATTATCTAATCTTAACCATTGATTTAATGATTTAAATCAACGGTTAAGATTAAATGTCTTAACCAAAATTCAACGATTGTAATTATAGAGATGCTTGTGGATACATAATAGAAAAGAATGTGAATCTCCTTAAAAAAAAATCCAACGCTTGTATATATATATAAAATTTAGGTCGTCTATCTTCCTTCATCATCATCATTGTATAAAAAGAAGAATATATCCTTCAACTATTCAAAGTCATCTATCATCCATTCACCAAAGAAGCTTTTGGTCGTTGTCATAGCTCATCATCCTTTGTTTTAGCGCTCGTCTAACTCCATCGCTTCGTCAGATCATCATTTTCATTGTCAAGGTGAAAGTTAAGCCTTCGATGTTCTCTCCATCATCGCTGTTATTCATTATCATCACCGAAGCATAAAATGCCGAGCGCTCGTCGCCATTGAAGTCACCACCTACCATTTCTAACTACCCAAAATCAGTATAGTGAGAATCATTATGATCCCCCAATTATATCGTCGCCTCTCCCGATACAAAAGTTAGACATCCATTTGTCGTTTTCCGCTTCAGTCCGACTCCGACCCAGATCACCAGCAACTAGTAGCGAAACTGCATCCTACAACCATCAACTTAATCATGCGCTACTTCTATCCATAAGAGCCTTACCGAGTCGCCGCAAGCATATCTTCCTTTTAAAATTGGAGTTGGCAGAATAGTTGGACGGGATTTCGCTATCATCCAAGAGCAAGCAGAACAGTCGACCAGAATTTCAATTTTGCCCAACAAAGTCTACATGCAACCGAAATTCCGGTCAGCACTGCTTTGGTAAGTTTGATCAATTTACTTTTTCCAGAAAAAATAAAAACCCTAAAATAATATAGTTGCAACAATTTGGAAGAAAATTGACATATCAACTATTAGTGATTCACATATATTTATAGAGTAGCACCTTCAAATTGTTTCTCCAATCTATAATTTCTTACGTGAAAGCTGATGTAACATGTTAAATAGCATTATGTGACATTAGCTAACATGACAAATTTTAATCTAAAAAATTAATTACACAAAAAAATTTAATTTTAATTTTAGTTTTAAAATTTATCACGCCAGCTGCCACATTAACAGCCACGTCAGCTATCACGTAAGGAGAGAGATTGGAAAGACAATTTGAAAATGCAAATAACATTACCCGTCACGTAAGATGAAATAGATTGAAGGGACAATTTAAAGGTGCAAATAGTATTACTCTACATTTATAATATCAAAAATTACTATGAAAAGACTAAATTAATCGTAAAAATTGTAATAAAATATTAATAAATTTAACTAAATCAAATATTTGGTTGATTTCATACTTGGTGTTCAAGTGATAAATGTTCCTTAAACGTTAGCTTGTGAGGTTGACATGTCAATGAGATGTTAAAGGCAATATAAGTTGATTGTCTAGATCTAGACAATAGACGTCACAATACGTTACTTCCATATCATCAATTATGAATATAAATATTTATAAAAAGAGAAAGAAGTGAAAAAGTTGTCTTGGAATTAGAAAAAAATAGATTTTATTGTCTTCTCAATACTTTTGCATTGGAGAGCACTTTTATATCTTATTGTTTTGTGTGAATATAATCTTATCATATAGAAAAAGTATTATCTTGTGTCTCATTACATATGAATCATAACACAAAAGAAGACAATAGGATTGGAGATGATCTTAGACCTCAACCTATGAACTGGTTGTGTGCAACCAGTTCAAGAGTTGGGTCTCTATAGTTGTACACGCTTAGAAACTATAGGCTGTTCAGGAAGGGTCCTCCCATCAAAAATTAAAATTTATTACAAAAATGAAGCAGAAGAGAAGAGAAGATAGTGACGAAGATACTCATTAGTGAATGTATAGCAGCATTGAGTATCTAGCTCTTCCAATGGCCAGCTGAACAAACAGAGCAGGAATTAATCAGCAGTAACATACACGTACGGGATGAAGTAAATTGAAGAGGACAGGCTACTGCCGACAACAATCATCGACCTCTGGAAAAGAGGGTCTCCGAAACCGGAAAAGGATACGACTCCGAGCCACCCATGGGATGAGTAGAAGTAGCAGTAGCAGTAGCAGTAGCAGTAGCAGTAGAATCAACAAACAAATTGTTTCCGTGTGCGACCGACTCGAAAAGATGCACGTCTTCTTCCACCATGTCCGGCATCTTTGCATCCCCATCCAAGAACTGCACCACCTGCCT
Organism: Iris macrosiphon; assembly: GCA_036927795.1. NCBI lineage: Eukaryota > Viridiplantae > Streptophyta > Magnoliopsida > Asparagales > Iridaceae > Iris > Iris macrosiphon. The sequence goes on along the minus strand of JAYESA010000013.1, from coordinate 100,086,885 downwards.
CATGCTTGGCCTAACCATAGGCACCGGATGCGAGCAGAGCAGCCCGAGCTTAAGTACCAGCTCCACCTCCTCCACATCGAAGTTCTCCCCCAATCTCCCATCCCTCGCCTCCACAATCGTCCCTTTCTTCAGCAAGTCCAGCACCAAATCCACAAGAACCAACTCGACGCCCGACGTCTTCAGCTCGATTGGCCTCCTCCCGCACGCAACCTCCAGCAAGAAGGCCCCGAAAGCATAAACATCTGAGCTCGTAGTTGCAATTCCGGTCCTCGAAAGCTCCGGAGCGAGATAGCCCAAAGTGCCAACCACATGGGTAGTCTGAGGATTGGTTCCGCGATCGTAAAGCCTCGCGAGGCCAAAATCCCCCAACCTGCCGTTGAATTCTCCATCTAACAGTACATTACTAGCCTTGATATCTCTGTGAAGAACTACTTGCTCCCACTCTTCGTGCAAGTACAAGAGCCCCGCCGCGATGCACCTAATTACCCGAAACCTCTGGCTCCAACCAAGAAGCACCTCTGGCCGGTCGAATAGGTACTTGTCCAGGCTTCCATTCGGCATGTAGTCGTAGACCAAGAGGAGCTCACCTCGCCGCCTGCTGTAGCCAAGCAGCTGAACCAAGTTGCGGTGTCGAACCCGGCCAATGGTTGCTATCTCCGCTACAAACTCCTTCATGCCTTGCCTCGACTCATTCGAAACCCTTTTCACCGCAATCTGGAGTTTCGATTTAGGCATGACCCCCTTATAGACGCCACCAAAGCCTCCAGCTCCGAGGATGTTGTCGTCACCGAATCCTTTGGTTGCTTTATATAGATCCTTGTATGAGATCCTATGAGGCCCGTACTCGACCTCCCAGTCTTCACGCTCCTCCGCATACTTCATCTTCCTCCGAATCATAAGGACGAGGCCGAGGATGATGAGGATCAACAAGAACACCGAAGAGGAAATCAGCAAAGCAAAAAGGAATACATGACTGTGTTTCGGTACTCCGTCAGCTGGAACTGGTGGAAGAGCTGGGAGCTTAGAAATGTCAATCTCCTTGGCCTTCCCGTTCAAGCTGAAACTCCACCCCAGAATAAAATGCAGTGCGGTCACCGCACCAGTGGCCGCAGAGAATCCGATGTACATTTGGTCGGCTACGAATGACGAAAGATTGAACGTAGACGACAGCAGTGGAACCTGGGGCTTGGACACACCGAGAGGCGATAGAGTTACATCTAGTCTCATTGCTTCACCGTCGTATTCCACCCGGAGGTGCATTGGCTGGCGACTGATCAGGCTCAGGTTCTTGAATTGGCCTCTGTCTGTACCCGTGAAGTACGATGCAGGTGCCGAGTTGATCGACTGGAGGCTGTTGAGATCGATGCCGACGTGGTTGTCGTTGATGTCATCGAACTCTATGGTCTGCACGGTGTCGAGCTCCACTGCGACAATATGGTTGGAGGAGTTGCCGTTGTTGGTCAGATTGAATAGGCCTAGATGCTGGCTGGGGAGGGCGCCTACAAGATCCTTCGAAGGAGCGAGCGCGAGAGCGAGCCCATGGGCGCTGACATCCGGATACTGAGGGTAGATGGCGAAGACGAATGCTGTGGAGAAGGAGAGGGGATTGCCGTTGGAGGAGTTGACGAAGTCGAAGGGGGTTGGGAAGAAAGCGTGACCCATCGACTGCTTCGTGCCGTTGGTGAGCCGAAGGAGCCCTCCGTGCTCGACCGCCGCAAGGCTGTTGAGGCAAAGGTTGGCACCGTGGAATCCATGGTATATGAAAGCTTCATTGGTAGAAGCTGCTGATGCTACAACTGAGTATGTTATGAGAAGAATTGATAATACTAGGAGAGTACCAACCATAGATTGAGAGTTTGGTATAACAAAAAGAACAGGAAAGATTGGATTCTCTCCCCCCTCCCCCCCTCTCTCTCTGTCTCTCTCTCTCTCTCTCTCTCTCTCACACATGAATGAATGAATGAATGAATGAATGAATGAATGGTAAGTAAATTTGAAGATGGATTGGAATAGATGTGTAGGAATGTTACAACCTAAAATTATACAACATAAATCCAAGTAACTGACGGTCTTGATTCTTGTAGCGTGGATGAGAGGCTACTCTTCAAGCATAATATAAGACTCGGCCTATATTTGTATTAGTCTTCCCTTTGGACTATTAACTATTTTTACGGTGCTGGAGTGACTCTTCCCGATTATTTCATAACCTCACTTCGCTCACCTCCGCTCATAGCACGATGGAATTGTCCGATTGTAGTTCGTGGTTACCGAACAGAGGTATAAGATTTCGACTTGGTTGACGGAAAATCAGTGGATCGAGTCATGGTGGAATATTATTCCTTTTATCTATTCTACTATATAATGCCAAAACTAGGCTTCACCGTGAAAGTTTTTCGTTCCAAAAATACCCTTCATTACATTTCAATATGTATTAACGTTGATAAGGATATCTAAGTAATTAAAAACAGTAATTAAATACGTATTAAATGTATGTATGCATGCATGAGGCAACTTGGGGAATGATAGTTAATAAAACAAAGATATGCATGCATGCAAAGTAGGTAGTTTGGAGAATAAAACAAAAGTTAATAAAGCATGCATGCAAAGTAGACACATGAACCCAAGAGATAATAGAAACCTTTCATATTTTCGTCATTTAGTTTCTCCCAACTTTCATGCTCCTGCTTATTATATTTTCACCTATAATAAAATTAAAAAATTGTCGGCTGCTCTTTTAATAAACTATTTTATTTTTCAAGTAATATGAAATACGTGCAACGCACGTGCGTATATACTAGTTTATTTTAATGTGAAAGTTGGGAGGAAGAGGTCTGTGGGTCCACAAAACATGTAACGCAGTATGTGCAAAAAGTTCCGTATGAAATACCATGCAACTAAAAAAAAAATGTTTGTGATGAAAATACTTTGTGGATATGTTCTCTTGGCTGCAGTAAAACTAATCTAGTGTTAAAGATGCTTTGACCACAGGGTATTAGCATACACTCCCTTTACGTTTCAATTTCATTGCAGAATACAAGGGGATGTCTTTGATTGTTTTTTTATATATAGAAAATATTTCCATCAGAAAATTTTCATCAATAAATATCTATCTTTACTGAAAATGTTTATTTTAATCCTACCTTTTATTGGAGTGGATGGAATTTTTAACTTATGTGGAGAACATCCAGGAGTGCGACGAGCGCCGTCTGCGTGTCAGAAAAGTTCGGGGAGGCGACGAGGGCCATTCGATAAGTCGGAGAAACTCGGGAGCAACAAAAAGAGGAGGAGGGGGGGGGGGGGGGGGGCGGGGAGGAGGCTGGAAACAGGCCTACCGAGTTCGGAATGAACTCGATTCCCTAGGCCGAGTTCAGGCCGAACACGGTCGGGATGCTCCAGAAGCTCCAGAGAGCTGCTCCAAAATCACCGACTCGGTCCGAATTAGGTCAGAGATCGGTCGGCTGACTGAACGAAAATTTGAGGTATTTATACACCGTTGGATCGTATCCTACGGTTCATGTTGGTTGCGGGATTGGGGAGTATACGTTAGTTTTTTCCTAACCCTAACATAAGCAACAATGAGAGAAAAAAGAGGCAAGAGTGTCATTGCAACTTTGGGAAGGAAAAAGAAGGATTGAAGGCCGTTTCAGAGGAGGAGATCAATTTTGGTTAATTTTTTATTGTCTTCTATCTTCGTGGTGTAATCTATTTTCTATTCCTAAGTGTTGTAGAGATCTGTGTTGGATCGGGAGGAGCTCGTAGAGGATATATTCTCTTTATTCCATTAGTGGAGGTTATTCAGGGTTGGACTCCGATCGTCCCGTAGTTTTTTTCATCTAATTTTTTCATGTAAAATTCTACGTGTCTGCGATTTGTTTATGGCATTTTTGGTTTGTGTGTTTTTTTGATTCTCTCGCAAGTACTCTCTGGTTTGGAAAATAGTTTTCGCGTTTCGTTCCTAACAAAGTGGTATCAGAGCTTGTTCTGGAATTTCATAAGGGTGTCAGGAGTTGACATGCAAACCAAGGAGAAGAGATGGGCGCGAAGCCGGTGCACATGGTAAACCTGAACGGTACCAACTGTCATTATTGACGGAGCAAGGTGAATGATTTGTTGTTTGTCAAGAAATTGAATCTACCAGTATTTTCTTCCGAGAGACCTAGTGACAAATTTGAAGAGGACTGGAAGTTCGAGTATATATAGGTTTGCAGATATATCAGGCAATTTATTGACGAGAACGTGTACAATCATGTTGCATTATTGAGCACGCGAAGACACTGTGGGATAAGCTGGAATCTTTGTATGCGAAGAAGATGGAATAAATAAATTGTTCCTGATCTGGATGATGATGGGTTTGCGGTACAAAGATAGAGCGTCCATTACTGATCTTTTGAGTGAGTTCCAGGGCATGTGTCACGCACCTGCCCCCCAGAACCGAGGGGCCGCCTGGCTGGACCACCGCCTCGCCCCCGTAGCCGGATTCTTACGAACGCGAACCACCGAGCCTCGGCGCCTGTCCCACGGGTGCGAGGAAGGGAAGGCTCGTTTGAATATATCGGGACGTGATGTCGTGCGAGCCTGGGGTTACGTCCGTACAAGGCTTTATCGTTTCAGTTGTTTGTTGGCTGTCATCGCATTAATCGAGTAAGCAGTGGAAAGGGACATTATTGCAATGCAATACATTTAGCCAACTGAGTATTCGGGACAATCGAGGGACTTGGGTTCTCTTATTCAAAGGCCTTCCGTCCATACATTATGCTCCCTTATATGATAGCATCTCGGGGCAACAATCGAAACCAGGATTCCGGGTCTTAGGGACTGATGCACGCCTATCGCTCCCTCGAATGATCCAGTACTTGCAAGCAAGTAAACTGTTGGTGGGTCAGCACTTTTATAAGTACTGGTGAGATAAAACAACAGAACAGAAGCAAGCATTCACTAAAACCAACACTAAGTAATCATGTTATAAAATATTACATTATTAGTGATCTTTCTAGTTTTACCTAGGTTCATTTCATGCAGCAGAAGAACGGAGTCATATTACATTATTTTGGAAACATCTTTTAAAACAGAGTTTCATATTGATATATAAGCAAGCAAGCCGTTCGTTCTGTTTCAGGGTGTGCGCAGCGTGTCTCGTGAGACTCCAGCGATAAATGCATAGCTAGACACACATGCACATCTTAGGGGCAGTCCATCTATCTAAGCCAACACAATGAACTAGCTATATGCAGGGCGGTCCCCGAGTATCTCAGGATCGAAAGCTGTTGGACCAACATACCAATGACTCTTTATCTGATGCTAAGGGAAGCTGTGACTCATGGTTGCTTTTCTCTATCATGGTAGCAGCCGTGACACATGTAGTTCAGCTCTCCACCAATAGCCATTGTCCGACCGATGCGAATGCTTGGAATACTATCAAATAAACTCTAGTATGTAGACGAGATGAACTATCAGAACAGTTATCGTTGTTGCGGGGCAAGCCGACTTATCATTTGAACACATTCAGGCACGATATGGTTCTCTCGGAGCATATGAGATAGTGAACATGTTCATGCACTCTTAGACAAGCTATCAGGATCTCTTAGTTAAGCAGACTTGATCGTTTTTTAAGACAAGCTAGGTGAGTTTGTTCATTAACATGCAAGGCAGGTTCTATCATTCTCTTATAAAAATATTGCAAGCAAAAACTCATATTATTATTAAGGCGTGCAAGAATCAGAGAATGAAGTTCTGCCCACTCACCTGATACATAATGCCGACGCGGAGCAGGGCATTACATACTTACCAACCAACAAAAAGTTTCGTCCTTGAAACTTCAAGGATAAACTTTTCAATATTCCGAGCAGTGATAGTGCCATCCCTCGCCGTACTCAATCGAAACTGTCAAGCAATTCAAGTTCAGAAAATATTTGCACTTTGAGAATATCTATGGACTTATTGTATGGAATGCTCTATTGCAATACCATATCGATAATATCTCAGAGTCATAGCAACGAATTTTGGGTCAAGAAATCGATTTCGCTCTGATACCATTCTATCACGCCACGGCCCCCGAGAATTGAGGGGCCGCCCGGACGGACCACCGCCTCGTCCTCGTAGCCGGATTCTTACGGACGTGAACCACCGCGCCTCGGTGCACCGAATACGAATTACCGTGCCTCAGCGCCTGTCCCACGGGTGAGAGGAAGGGATGGCCCGTTCGAATATATCGGGACGTGATGTCGTACGAGCCAAGGGTTGCACCCGCAAAAGGCTTTATCGTTTAAGTTGTTTGTTGGCTATCATCGCATCAACCGAGTAAGCAGCGGAAAGGGATATTGTTGCAATGCAATGCATTTAGCCAACTGAGTATTCGGGACAATCGAGGGACTTGGGTTCTCTTATGTAAAGGCCTTCGTTCCATACATTATGCCCCCTTATACGATAGCATCTCGGGGCAACAATCAAAACCAGGATTCCGGGTCTTAGGGACTAAGGCACTCCTATCGCTCCCTCGGACGATCCAGTACCTGCAAGCAAGTAAACTGTTGGTGGGTCAGCACTTTTATAAGTACTAGTGAGAACTAAACAGAAGCAAGCATTCACTAAAACCAACACTAAGTAATCATGTTATAAAACATTACATTACTAGTGATCTTTCTAGTTTTACCTAGGTTCGTTTCATGCAGCAGAAGAACGGAGTCATATTACATTATTTTGGAAACATATTTTAAAACAGAGTTTCATATTGATATATAAGCAAGCAAGCCGTTCGTTCTGTTTTAGGGTGTGCGCAGCGTGTCTCGTGAGACTCCAGGGATAAATGCATAGCTTGACACACATGCACATCTTAGGGGTAGTCCATCTATCCAAGATAATACAATGAACTAGCTATATGAAGGGCGGTCCCCGAGTATCTCAGGATCGGCAGCTGTTGGACCAGCATACCAATGACTCTTTATCTGATGCTAAGGGCAACTGTGACTCATGGTTGCTTTTCACTATCATGGTAGCAGTCATGACACATGCAGTTCAGCTCTCCACTAATAGTCATTGTTCGACCGATGTGAATGCATGAAACACTATCAAATAAACTCTAGTATTCAGACGAGACGAACTATCAGAACAGTTATCGTTGTTGCAGGGCAAGCTGACTTATCATTTGAACACATTCAGGCACGATATGGTTCTCTCGGAGCATATGAGATAGTGAACATGTTCATACACTAGATTAGTTTTACTGCAGCCAAGAGAACATATCCACAAAGTATTTTCATCACAAACATTTTTTTTAGTTGCATGGTATTTCATACGGAACTTTTTGCACATACTGCGTTACATATTTTGTGGACCCACAGACCTCTTCCTCCCAACTTCTACATTAAAATAAACTAGTATATACGCACGTACGTTGCACGTATTTCATATTACTTGGAAAAAAAATAGTTTATTAAAAGAGCAGCCGACAATTTTTTAATTTTATTATAGGTGAAAATATAATAGGCAGGAGCATGAAAGTTGGGAGAAACTAAATGACGAAAATATGAAAGGTTTCTATTATCTCTTGGGTTCATGTGTCTACTTTGCATGCATGATTTATTAACTTTTGTTTTATTCTCCAAACTACCTACTTTGCATGCATGTATATCTTTGTTTTATTAACTATCATTCCCCAAGTTGCCTCATGCATGCATACATACATTTAATACATATTTAATTACTGTTTTTAATTACTTAGATATCCTTATCAACGTTAATACATATTGAAATGTAATGAAGGGTATTTTTGGAACGAAAAACTTTTACGGTGAAGCCTAGTTTTGGCATTATATCCTTATCAACGTTAATACATATCCAGTACCTGGAAGCAAGTAAACTGTTGGTGGGTCAGCACTTTTATAAGTACTGGTGAGAACTAAATAGAAGCAAGCATTCACTAAAACCAAAACTAAGTAATCATGTTATAAAACATTACATTACTAGTGATCTTTCTAGTTTTACCTAGGTTCATTTCATGCAGCAGAAGAACGGAGTCATATTACATTGTTTTAAAAACATCTTTTAAAACAGAGTTTCATATTGATATATAAGCAAGCAAGCCGTTCGTTCTGTTTCAGGGTGTGAGCAGCGTGTCTCGTGAGACTCCAGGGATAAATGCATAGCTAGACACACATCGAGTAAGCAGCGGGAAAATGACATTGTTGCAATACAATATATTTAGCCAACTGAGTATTCGGGACAATCGAGGGACTTGGGTTCTCTTATGCAAAGGCCTTCGTTCCATACATTATGCTCCCTTATACGATAGCATCTCGGGGCAATAATCGAAACCAGGATTCCGGGTCTTAGGGACTAATACACGCCTATCGCTCCCTCGAATGATCCAGTACTTGCAAGCAAGTAAACTGTTGGTGGGTCAGCACTTTTATAAGTACTGGTGAGATAAAACAACTGAACAGAAGCAAGCATTCACTAAAACCAACACTAAGTAATCATGTTATAAAATATTACATTATTAGTGATCTTTCTAGTTTTACCTAGGTTCGTTTCATGCAGCAGAAGAACGGAGTCATATTACATTGTTTTGGAAACATCTTTTAAAATAGAGTTTCATATTGATATATAAGCAAGCAAGCCGTTCGTTCTGTTTCAGGGTGTGCGCAGCGTGTCTCGTGAGACTCCAGCGACAAATTCTTAGCTAGATACACATGCACATCTTAGGGGCAGTCCATCTATCTAAGCCAACACAATGAACTAGCTATATGCAGGGCGGTCCCCGAGTATCTCAGGATCGGCAGCTGTTGGACCAACATACCAATGACTCTTTATCTGATGCTAAGGGAAGCTGTGACTCATGGTTGCTTTTCTCTATCATGGTAGCAGCCGTGACACATGCAGTTCAGCTCTCCACCAATAGCCATTGTCCGACCGATGCGAATGCTTGGAATACTATCAAATAAACTCTAGTATGTAGACGAGATAAACTATCAGAACAGTTATCGTTGTTGCAGGGCAAGCCGACTTATCATTTGAACACATTTAGGCACGATATGGTTCTCTCGGAGCATATGAGATAGTGAACATGTTCATACACTCTTAGACAAGCTATCAGGATCTCTTAGTTAAGCAGACTTGATCGTTTGAAAGACAAGCTAGGTGAGTTCGTTCATTAACATGCAAGGCAGGTTCTATCATTCTCTTATAAAAATATTGCAAGCAAAAACTCATATTATTATTAAAGCGTGCAAGAATCAGAGAACGAAGTTCTGCCCACTCACCTGATACATAATGTCGACGTGGAGCGGGGCATTACATACTTACCAACCAACAAAAAGTTTCGTCCTTGAAACTTCAAGGATAAACTTCTCGATATTTCGAGCAGTGATAGTGCCATCCTTCGCCGTACTCAATCGAAACTGTCAAGGAATTCAAGTTCAGAAAATATTTGCACTTTGAGAATATCTATGGACTTATTGTATGGAATTATCTATTGCAATACCATATCGATAATATCTCAGAGTCATAGCAACAGATTTTGGGCCAAGAAATTAATTTTGCTCTGATACCATTCTATCACGCCCAGGCCCCCGAGAACTGAGGGGCCGCCCGGACGGACCACCGCCTCGTCCCCGTAGCCGGATTCTTACGGACGTAAACCACCGCGCCTCGGTGCACCGAATACGAATTACCGCACCTCAGCGCCTGTCCCACGGGTGAGAGGAAGGGATGGCCCGTTCGAATATATCGGGATGTGATGCCGTACGAGCCAAGGGTTGCACCCGCACAAGGCTTTATCGTTTAAGTTGTTTGTTGGCTATCATCGCATCAACCGAGTAAGCAGCGGAAAGGGACATTGTTGCAATGCAATACATTTAGCCAACTGAGTATTCGGGACAATCGAGGGACTTGGGTTCTCTTATGTAAAGGCCTTTGTTCCATACATTATGCCCCCTTATACGATAGCATCTCGGGGCAACAATCAAAACCAGGATTCCGGGTCTTAGGGACTAAAGCAAGCCTATCGCTCCCTCGGACGATCCAGTACCTACAAGCAAGTAAACTGTTGGTGGGTCAGCACTTTTATAAGTACTGGTGAAAACTAAACAGAAGCAAGCATTCACTAAAACCAACACTAAGTAATCATGTTATAAAATATTATATTACTAGTGATCTTTCTAGTTTTACCTAGGTTCGTTTTATGCAGCAGAAGAATGGAGCCATATTACATTGTTTTGGAAACATCTTTTAAAACAGAGTTTCATATTGATATATAAGCAAGCAAGCCGTTCGTTCTGTTTCAGGGTGTGCGCAGCGTGTCTCGTGAGACTCCAGGGATAAATGCATAGCTAGACACACATGCACATCTTAGGGGTAGTCCATCTATCCAAGCCAATACAATGAACCAGCTATATGAAGGGCGGTCCCCGAGTATCTCAGGATCGGCAGCTGTTGGACCAGCATACCAATGACTCTTTATCTGATGCTAAGGGCAGCTGTGACTCATGGTTGCTTTTCACTATCATGGTAGCAGCCATGACAAATGCAGTTCAGCTCTCCACTAATAGCCATTGTCCGACCGATGCGAATGCATGAAACACTATCAAATAAACTCTAGTATTCAAACGAGACAAACTATCAGAACAGTTATCGTTGTTGCAGGGCAAGCTGACTTATCATTTGAACACATTCAGGCACGATATGGTTCTCTCGGAGCATATGAGATAGTGAACATGTTCATGCACTCTTAGACAAGCTATCAGGATCTCTTAATTAAGCAAACTTGATCGTTTCAAAGACAAGCTAGGTGAGTTCGTTCATTAACATGCAAGGCAGGTTCTATTATTCTCTTATGAAAATATTGCAAGCAATAACTCATATTATTATTAAGGCATGCAAGAATCAGAGAACGAAGTTCTGCCCACTCACCTGATACATATTGTTGATGCGGAGCAGGGTATTACAGCGTGGTGGACCAGCTATCCTCGATGGGAGTCAAGTTCGATGATGAGGTTCAGGAACTTTGGTTACTGTATACATTACCAGACTCGTGGGAGACCGTAAGAGTGTCTATGATCTCTTCTGCTATGAAAGGTATGGTCAGTCTAGAGTTTGCCAAGAGTAGGGTACGGAATGAAGAGATGCGGAGACGTTATGAGGGCACTTCATACACATCCCACTAAGATGTGCTAGTTTCAAAGAGTCGCGAAAAGGGTAAAAGTAGGGGTCCAGGTGGTGGTAGAGACAAAAGCAGAGGAAGGTCCAAGGGTCAGTATAATGACTCAGAGTGTTACCATTATGGCAAGAAGGGCCACATCAAGCAGAACTATTTCGCTTAGAAGAGAAAAAAGAATGGCGACAAGGGAAAGCAAGATGAGAACACTGCAGCTGCGGCCTCGGTACATGGAGGCGATATGATCATTATAGCTGATAAAATTGTCATGAACCTTGTCTACGATGAAAACTCTTGGTTGATGGACTCAGGTGTTTCACCGCACGTATCTCACAACAGGACACTATTTGCTAATTACACAATAGGCGACTATGGAGTGTTGAATATGGGCAATGGGGATGTGTCGAATGTGGTTGCCATTGGAGATGTGTATTAGAGGACAAAGATGGGTGCAATTTTTGTTCTCAAAGATGTCTGTCATGTCCCTGATATTCGTTTCAACCTAGTATCGGTTGGAAGGTTGGATGATGAGGGTTTCTTCAATCTCTTTGGGAATAGTCAGTGCAAGCTTTCCAGAGGTTCGATGGTGATTGCTAGAGAAAGAAAGAGGTTCGAACTCTATCATATAGAAGGGAGCACAGAGGAGGCACAAGAGGTGAATGCAGCTATTGATGAGTCTACCGAGTTATAGCACAAGCGTCACAGCCATATCAGCGAGAAGGGGATGAGCTACTTGGTGAACAGGAAGGTGACTCCAAAACTGAAGTCTACAAAATTGGAGAGATGTACGCACTGTTTGGCGGGGAAACAAAATATGATGTCTTTACAAAGTCATCCAAGTTTAAGAAAGTCAGCGTTGCTCGAGTTGATTCACTCGGATATCTGCAGTGCTATGAAGGTAAAATTCATTGATGGTGCTTCTTATTTTGTAAATTTTATTAATAAAGATTCCAGAAAGGTTTGGGTCTATACCATAAAGACCAAGGATCAGGTGCTGCCCCCTTTCAAAGAGTTTTAGGCCTTTGTTAAAAGGGAGACGGGCAAAAAGCTTCTATGTGTTCGGTCGGACAATGATGGCGAATATATCGGTCCCTTTGATGCTTATTACAGAGAGCAAGGGACGACACCAGAATACTCCACCAAAGTCACGTAGCTCAACGGTATAGCGGAGCGCATAAACAGGACTCTGATAGAGAAGGTGCAGTATTTGCTGTCAGAAGAAAACTTATCGGGCAGCTATTTGGATAAGGCACTTTATATAGCTGCTTATGTTATTAATTTATCTCCTAGTGCCTAACAAAGTATGGTACAGCAAAAAGTCGTCATACAATCACCTGCGAGTGTTTGGTTGCAAAGCCTTCATGCATGTAACGGAGGATGGGAGATCTAAACTTGAGCCGAAAATGAGGTCGTGCATCTTTGTCTACTACGGTCGGGATGAGTTTGGCTATAAACTCTACAACCCAGTGGGAAGAAAGCTCTAATGAAGCAGGGACATAGTATTCGTCAAGGATCAGACCATGACCAACACTCAGGATTCTGAGATGCCTTCTAAGGCTGAGGAATTGCCTGAGTTATGGTCATTTCGCTTCGAGCAGTTTCCAGAGGACATCGCAGAGGATCCAGTTATGGGGGAGCTAGTACATGGAGTTGCTCTCAACCTTCATCATTAGCCTGCTGATGGTGGTCACGATGACCCTCAGGAGGATGAGTATACCGATGAGGCAGTTACTGAAGGGGAGGAGGCTGTTGATATACAACCAGAACCTATCACGTCCCAATTTCTCGCAAGTTTGATCATCCTCACTGAACATGAATTACTATGTTACAGCACTTTCGCAGGACAATCATTCTCATCAGGACGTGATGCCGTACGAGCCTAGAGTTGCGCTCGCACAAGGCAATGACGTCAAATGTCATGGTTATCATCGAAACGACCAAGTTGCAGCGAAAGTCAAATATTATGTACCAAGCACACATCAGAGTATACGTAGCAAAGCTCTCGAAAGGTCCAAATAAAAATGCCATAAAGGAGAAAGCCATAAAGGCGATACAACACTCTTGCTCTTTCTCTTGCCTACAAAGTTACTTACCATTCCATACATACTGTCTCGTATATCCAAGATGAACCACTACACCTACATACCTGAAAATAATGCCCACAAACGTGGGTCAGTACACAGTCGTACAGGTGAGCGGGATAACCCACTCGTCTAAACCGACACTAAGTAGATAATGAATGCAAACAGTTATATGGTAATCTTTATACTTGAATCCTAGATTTATTTCATGGCACAGATATAACATATTAAGAAAAACTGTAAAGAAGGATAAGCATGCAAGCATTCAACTCAAGCAAATATAATAGCAGTCATATCCAACTCAAAGGAAACTAAGCAGGCAATTCGTTCTACTCAAACCCGAAGAAAAGCGTGAACCTATCGAACCACATCGCACTCCAAGCCTCAATCTATCACATCACGCCACAAGCCAAGCTTCGCTAATCCAATCATCGATGTGCACAATCTTGGCCTAGGAAAGCCAGCATCGCCGCCTATACGAATGCACAAACCAAACCAAACCAAACCAACTCTTATCTTTATGAAGGTCACTGGCCAAGCCATAAAGGACTAATCTAAGGAAATAGGACCCAATCCAACACTGAGTAGCTAGCCCATCTAGTCATCTCGAACTGTCAGTACCGTGCCCAAAGCACGTTACCATTTGTTAACTCCATACTCGAACGGTCACGGTGCCCCAGAGCCTATCCCGTTCTAGAAAACTAAACCTTGTACGCAACAGGTTATCCGGGACCATTGCAAACTCCAAAAGTAGGTATGACGAGAAAACTGAGCCTTCTCGCCCCACCAAATGATGCTCGTATTTATCCATCCAAATCACCATAACCATTCTCCAACTATAGCTAAAGGCACCATCTCAAGTTATCTCCATTAGGCACTATGTCGCATCTCTACACAGTGCTCCGATTGATGAAACACCCGTTGCTCCAAAAGCTTCGTGGCATAATGCCCCAACAGAGGAACAACACCCTCTCGAATGCAGTTGCCGGGTTTTGAACCACAACTGCATATTTTATTTGACAAAGCATCCAACTTGATACTCGTGTACGGATGCACGCTCGCCCGCTCGAGAAAATATTTTGCTTCTCCAACCAAGATGATTCACTCAAGCTCCAACTGCCCAAACGCAAGACCAACTCAAGGCATAAATTCTATCCAACCAAACTGTGCATACTCTATGCAACCCACAATGCAGTGATTACAATATTTCAGCTCCAAGTGTCCAAACCATTGCATGTGTTCCATATTATTAGGCATAAAAAAGTAGAGAAGAAGGGACAGAGCCCACTCACCAAGTCTCAAGCTGCTAAGCACCATGCCTTGCCGATACAGTTGATCCCTTGAATCTATGGTCCGATGTAAAGCATGCTATACTCAATTGGTATGACCGTACGAGAATACCGTGCTCTCTAAATCTTCTGACTGATTAGACTAAGGAAGACGATATTATGGCTCGAATCCTGCTATCCCAGTACTGGTCTGAACGAGCACCTGATTCCATCGAACTCTGCATGCGATCTGCACATGAACCCAGCTCAAATCAATACTTGATCCCAAATCCAACAAATTAAAATTTAACAACCATTGCCTCATTTAATCCGACTCAGTGTAATGCACCGTGCGGTTGTGGGACATTACATAATATACCACTTAGAATATGGTTCATCCTCGACCAAACCAATATCCATTTCTTTCTCGTATGCCGATTGACCATTTCATAACTCTACTCCATGCAACTCATATTCCCCTGATCCAGACTCAATATCGTGCTTTACACTGAACGCTCGCACAAATTTTATATTCCCACATCCTTCTTGCAGCTCAATTCGAATTCAACATATCGCTTAGTTTGGATCATGAACATATTTAATGTGTTTCTGAAATATATGTATTTCAGCTGAGCTTAGTGATAGTGAATTTGGACAAGTTACAAAGTTATCTTTATGTCCGAGACATTCATCGCTTCACTCAAGACTGAACCGATCATGACGTTCATCCCATAACTTATTCGCACAAGCGTTATTCTTAAATATGATGATTCTCCAATAAGGATCTCTCCACCAGAATTAAATTAGTTCGTATTTTGGCTCAATCCATTCTCTATCAAAATCTAACACATGCTCAAGTCCTTTCGTATCCCAAGCACAACGACTATTCTGCCAGGCCCTATCATCCAACTATTTTTGAATTCTCACTAACACCGTCTATGCTCAACCAACCAAACTCTAGCATGACTCCAATCGCACCATATTATGTATGCACCGTCTCCAACTATCATCTCATGCTCCGAACGATCATCGCAACTGATACTATCCCAACTAGGCGACTTACCTAAATATCGCACTATGCTCTTAGATCAGCTCGATCCAACACCTCTGCCTCAATCTCAATACCTCTCTGGGTGAATATCTATATTGAGGTTCATTTGATCCAAAAAAATTTACCGCTACGCCATTGGGATAGTGTCACCACTATTTCAATGCGGACACACTCTCCATAATTTCTAGGTCACACATAAAATAGTTTTTCGTGCTGCTTCCACTGCCTCGAAGCACGAATATCACCTTCGCCCTCTACATGAGCACGTACCACAAACCAAGTCTGATTTTATCTTTTATATCTGAGGCACATATGTCCTACTCGGTAGTGCAATAATTTGATCTGAACGAGCCACAACTTTAACTTCTTAAAGCTGGTTATATAGTTGTCAATTCATATAAATGCTATTATCTTCCGGGGCACGACGAGTCAGGTGATGCCATCTTCAAAAAATCTATGAATCAAAATCTCATTAGTTGACTTAGGCCATTTTCACCAACGCTTCGATCTTTTGGGTGCATCTTCAGATGAAGGCTATCCCAAGGATCTCTCAAATCCAATACTCAGTCACTTAGGCCTATCTTCAATATTCACCACACACATCCTCCCTCAACGCATTCCCAAATATATTACTGCAAGGGTCGTTCTATGGGTCTACAATATTTATTTCGATTTGGTGGTTAATTCTCTATGGTCAGCTGTCCCAAAGCTACGCTCGATAATTGTAAGTTATCACGATGGACAGTTATCACAAAATATGATATATCTCCTAAGAAAATTTATGCCATCTGAATGAACTTCTGAATCCGAGCACTTCATGCACTACCTCTGACGATCTATTAACCAAATACCGCCTAACCACCTAGAGTCTTACTATCTATCCAAACTATAAATTGTCTAACTGCACTCGTTGAAACCGTCTTCCATCACTCCGTTGTTCTGCTCTAAATCTATCAAAATTTTGAACCGCCTTGTTCGACTTCTCGTACTACCACTTGCAACGATTTTAGAAACCATAGACTTGCTCTGTTTCCTATCTGTTTGCCTTGCTTCATACTGCACGTCCAACTTGCTCGAACGGCATAATAATTTGCTTTAATATTTTTCTTCCATTTAGCTATCTTCAATAGTTCATCCGCCATAATCCTTGTTCTCGTTCCACTTCCTTAGCACCATCTTGATCTTTTCGTATTTTGATTCGTCCACACGCTCTCAATGACTCGTGCACAAGTTCCAAGACAATCTCAAGTCCATATCGCCTTTACTAGTTTCCTCGATCCGCCTCAGCACTGCAAGTGTTAGCTTTCAACCTGACTTAACATCAACTAGACTTTCATTATGCCCGTTCACGTCTTCCGGATAACCCGTTCACTATCGTTGTACCGTTTCACAAATTTCTCTTCCGCTAAACTCTGAGTCAAAATTCTTGAGCGCCAATATCTGAAATCCTTCAAATTCTTGAGCGCCAAAACCAATCGTGTTCCATCTGCTTGACTAACTGCTGTTTGTGGTGGAAAATGAAAGAATGAAAATATATTCAAGACGGGGTTTACACGAAACCCTCCTTCTTTGGTTTACAAACAAACTTGTATAATTTGATCCTATACGAGGATGTGGGAGTACAATTTATTTAATCTGGATAAATATTGCTATAGGTGTCAGATCTGCAGTCGATCACTTTAGCCCTTGGACCACACGATGATGAAGAAGTACCGTAGAAGACAGGAAGCAGCTTCGAAGGTTGCAGAAGAGGGTGGATGCACGATGCCAAAGTCGTCGATCCCTACTCTTTGCCTGAACTTAGGATTCTTCTCTCTCTCTCTCTCTTGACCTCTGGTTTGATCTTTCTTGGAAGTTCGACCTTGTTCGATCCTTCTTTCAAAGTTTCGACCCTTGGTTCGATCTCTTTGGAGGTTTTTAGACCAATTCCTTCGACCGTTTGATCTTCAATTTCTCCACCTTGTCCTCTGTTGATAGAGGTCTCTATTTATAGAGTTTTAGTGACAATGAGCACTCCGTCGGTGTAGAAACCGAGTAGTAGAAAGTACAGCACCTTTTTACACAACGGTTAAAATAACCAATGCCTGCGTATAGATGATCCTTTGAATGAGCGTGTGACACGGGTCCAACTAAGGGACAAAAAGCGTATAATTGCTACGAAGATCACGGCGTAGAAGCCACGTAGGTAGGTATCCCTCGTGTAGAAGAGGTGGGCGTAGAAGCCAATGTCTGTCACCATGGCGTAGAAGCCAAGTAGGCATAGAAGCCGAATAGGCATATAAGCCGAGTGGTCATAGAGGTCGAGTGGGCGTTGAAGCCGAATGGGCGTAGAAGCCGAGTGAGCACAGGAGCTGAATGGGCGTAGAAGCCGCTACGTACCATGCCAGAGTGCTGATGTGGACGTCTTAGCCGGAATTACGATTTTTGAAGATATAATCAAATCTCTTGCATTAAATACAGAGATTTGCCACCATCCTGTACATTAAATACAGAGGCATGTTTTTGAAGGTCTGCAGCCCTTCTGTGCATCAGTCGCAGAGACGTGCCTCGAGAAATTGTCACCGCTCTGTGCATTAGACGTAGAGATGTGCCTCGAGCAACTGTCATCGCTCTGTGCATTGGACGTAGAGACGTGCCTCGAGCCCCGTACGGAGTACAGCTTTTGATGTGGCAGGCGGTTTGTCTACTGCAGAGCGTAAACAGCTCATGTCTGCCTGTGTAAAACAAGGTAGCGTATCCCTTCGTGCACGTAAAAGCAGTTTACGCAAAGGAGATGGCGGTAAATGACAGCCTGGATCGCAGTACTGTACCATCATTATAGCCGTCGTCTGGGTAGTCGAGCAGTATCCCTTTGTCAGAAGTCCAGACGTCAGGTTCATTGCAGGATCTGACAGGTTCATTACAGGATCTGACAGGTTCACTTCAAAGAATATGAAGCGTCTCTCGTACACTTCAATGCTGCATTGAAAGAGGATGGGTTTTATGCCCAGGAGTCGATGAAGCACCCTGTTTACGCTGAAGCGGCTTGGACGTACTGTCTTACGCGGATGGTCCTTTGAGCTTATATTTCATGCTGTGTTTAGCGAAAAAAGCTCTGTTGCACGCTTGATGGCTCTGAAGGCCTCTGTTTACGCTGCTCTGCATCAATATGCTGCGTATAGCCATCCGACGTATTTTCCATGCTTCTACAAGATCCCCTTCAAAGCTTTCAAATTCCTCGAAATTTGGAACACTTTGAATGAAGCATGAACCGCTCCTCGTAACTCAAAATATTTCTGAATGGAGCGTGGAAACGGTCGATACTGACTTTATGGCAGATTTATTGGGGACCGGTGTGACCTCTTTCGCCAATAAAAAGGCTGAGGGTTTAACCTGTTCTCCCTACATTTTCATCACCACGCAGAGATGATCGCCGGAGTTCGTCGGGTCGACCTGAGGAAGAAGGATATCATGTTCTTCCAGCGTGTAAGGAGCCAAAAAAGATGGCGACTTCGAGCAAGTGTCCACTGCAACGATGGATCATGGAAGGATATCTTAGCCTCCCTTGCTCGGGATAATCAGCAACTTTATATGGCGGTTCTTCCAGGAGAAGGGAAGGGTCGTATTAGACCACGCTGCTTGCAAGTGGCGCCTTCTCCCGTTACCTCCGGGGATGAGAGCAGCAACTAGCTCTGACCTCGGGTATTGAGTTGGGTGATATACCTCAACTCAATCTACCATGGAGCTGGGCGTAGGAAAGCAGTACCGTGCTTTTCTGTTGGAGGATGGGTCTATGCCCAGTTTTGTATCCTTCCGCCGTTGATCATTGCCATGTCAGTCGGTTTGCGACAACCGACTGACTGCTGGAGAAGATGGATGAAGAATTGTGCCCATACGAGAACCTGGCAGAACAGATTCTGGGTGCGATCTTCAGACGACGATAAGGAAGCCCTTTGTAGACGGGATTTCCCTCAGATGTAATCATGAAAAATGAAGAAAACCCTTGTAGACAGGATTTTCCTCATATGTAATCATGATTTTTGATTTTAATAAAATTGTCTTTCTTCTCTGCATATGATCGTTTTGCCATACGTTGCTATGAAGTCTGAATATGTGTAGCTTCAACACGTCTGATTCTTTACGCCGATTCTGATAGAAAGAGTATTTAGGCCCTGTTCTGTCTTTTACGTATAACTAGTGATGCGTAGAAAGCCGCTTTAGCATTCGAGTGTTCGAACTGTTCTGTTGTCAGGAATGAGAAATCGCGTAGAATTTTGAACTGTTGTTTTCACTTCTGTGTAAACAGAATTCTTGTTTTAGACTTCATCTTTAAGAATGACTTCTCGAAAATCCCTTGGAATAGGGCGAGAAATAGCTGTCGAACTGAGTCGCCATCTTGAGCTGTAGATGAAATATGCAGACTGGACTTCTGGATGAACCTCCAATTGTGACCCGAGAAGTGTAATTTCTCAATGTTTGAACTCTGTATGCTTCGGGTGCTTGGGATATTTTGAGGTCAAGAAGGAGTATCTTCTGTGTAAACTCCTGTAATCGACCGCCTTGAGAACTGTTCAGATATGCGGAAAGTCAGAGATCCGTAGTGTAGATGAGCTGAAAATCCTGAGTTCGTAGCCTATTGAGCGTAGAAAGACACCGAGCGTGAAATCGTAGATTCGTAGCTGCTGAGCGTGAAGTCGTAGGTTTGTAGCCTCTCGAGCGTAAAAGCTACCGAGCACAAAGGCATCCGGGCATAAAACCATAGACTGATAGCTTGCGAGCGTAAAACCATAGATTCATAGCTGTCGAGCGTAGAAAGCTCCTTAGCGTAGAACTGTAGATTTGTAGCCTATGAAAAAAAGAAATCTTCCGAGCGTAAGGTTATGGATCTGTTGCCTCCGAGCGTAAACTAAATATCGCCGAGCGTGAGATCATCGATTTGGTATCTGCTGAGCATAAAGTCGTAGGTTTGTAGCCTCTCGAGCGTAAAAGCTACCGAGCACAAAGGCATCCGGGCATAAAACCAAAGACTTATAGCTTGCGAGCGTAAAACCGTAGATCTGTTGCTGTCGAGCGTAGAAAGCTCCTTAGCGTAGGAACCGCTGACCTGCTTTTGCATGAAAAACTCTTCGAATTTGCTGACTGTCCGTCTTTAGAGAGTAGTGGGCTGACGTAGTACCCAATCATAACCAAATATTAATTGTGAGATTTGGTTGGGGTTTCGAGGAGTCCGTCCAAGGATTCGAGGAGTCGACCCGAACTCTATATATATCCCAAGCTTTTGAGAAAAAAAAATTTCATTCGTCTTCTGTGAAAGAGAGCCTTCGATTGTTTGAGTTTTTTCCCTCGTTCTTTCTCCGAGCACTCCGAGTTTTCAGAAATGGCGCCGAAATAAATCCCCTCCACTAAGGAAAAGAGTATAGGTTCTTCTTCTCGTTCTTCTGCCCCAGCGAGAGAGTCTTCGGTCGGGCAAGGTGAACTTTCTTCTGAGCGAAGTATCCCGTCGACGAGCAGCGCACCCGGCCTTAGAGGTAGAGCCTTTGGGATGAAAAACAACGACGAATAATCCTTCGCACACGTTAAACGTGACCGCGCTAGGTCGTCTTCTGTGCCAGCGTAAAAACTCCATATTTTTGCAGTTTTGAGCGAAAAAGTTCTGACTGCTGAAAACTTGGTGTATACTATAAAATTTTAGCTCTACGCTTGTGGATGGACCTCTGGCGTAATAACTAGAATTTTGGCAGTCTGGCGTAAAGCACGGACTGTATACCGTCAATTACGCTTCTGGATGTGACTTCCGGCGTAAAAATGACCAGATTTGTACAGTCTTGGCGTAAAGCACAGACTATCGTTTCTTGGTTTTTATGTTGCAAGATTTGTAATGACGTATTTTCCTTGTACTTTTGTAGTTAACTTGCATGAGTCTCCACTGGCCGAGGTGATGGGTTCCGCTGCCGGGATGCTGCACTCAAACTATCTAGAGGATCTGTCCCACGTGACATTTCCTATCTCAGGACCCCAGTATCCTGAAGGAAGGAAGATCTTGATATCAGCTCAGGGAGAGCGGACGTTGCTGACCATGATTAACGGAGAGCCCCTTATATACATAGACGGGGATCAGTACATAAAGTCGGCTTTTCTCTTCGGGGACATGATTGACAAACAGTCCCAGACGAAGCCCAAGAGAGAACCCTGGGTTTTCCCCGCCGAAAGTGTGGTCTTGTATCTGCCAACGATGCCGAGAGATTATCCCATCTCGGCTTTCTCCCATGCTACACATCCCAGAAGGATGTCGTGGATGCTGACTCCCGATCTTCACGGCAAGCCGGGGAAGATCTTTCATTTGAAAAGAGCTGACCAGGGGTCATTTGTCAGCCGTCCTTCCGGCGTTGTGACGGTGTTCAGGGGACTGTGCCAGGGCAGCGTCCCGAGTGAAGACAGTTCAGTGATCCAGCCGGTCCAATTGCCGACTTTCTGTAACGACTTCATGGGGCGAGGGGGGTATACCCCAAGGAGAATCCTCGGTACAATGGGTGGATCACCCCAACAAACCTTCGATGGGCTTGCCTAGTTGACTGGGCCTTAAAGCATTTTCGGAGAGAGCTGGAGGTCATTGGACTGTATGCTGCTGTGAGTGCGACGAGTGTTGGGTTGCCTCCCAATCCTAACCTATTTTTAGCACTGATGGAGCGATACATTTCGCTCACCGGGACCTTCGCCAATCCACTGGGGGAGTTGGGGTTGGCCCTCCATGAGATGGCAGTGATCTCGAGACTGCCGATGGGGGATACCCCATATGAAGAGTATGTTCCCATTAACCGGGAGTTAGAGGACTCGGACCCTCGGGCGATGGAAGTATATCAGGAGCTGATATGCCACTACTTCGCGTGCACTGCTTTTTATGATGAGCCTTCTGATTTGGCACACACCACTAAGTGGACGTCCTACCTCTCCCTTCCACGGGCCAGGACCGCCAAGTCGGAGAAAGTCTCAGGGGGCAAGAATGAGCCTGTGAACTGTTTGGGCGTGCTCAGTGCCCAGGTTGTCGAGGATCTTATGGAGGATGCTAAGGCTCCAGATCAGATTCTCAATGACGGGGTAGAAAAGTATCCTGAAGGCACTAAGGCCTACAGTTACTTGAGGTGCTGCCGCAGGCCTCTGTCCAAGGAAGTCCGGCTGGCTGGTTTCCTCTCCATATGGCTGCGTCAAGTAGTGGTGCCCGATATCGCGTCCGCGGACCGCATTCACCGGAACATCATGTGGCCTGCCGTGTGTCTGGTGTTCGGGGCAAGACTGGGCTTGCTCCCTGCCATGGTGTGCCGTATACAGGCTGGCCTGAGAGCCATGACTGATGGACTGCTCATCGATGAAGCTCGGCGAGATAGCTTTCCTCGGGTAGAGTTACCATACCTGTACTTGATGGGATGGTTAATTCTCCGCAACCCCCGGGTGATGTCTCCCGGCCCTGGTAGTAGCTCGGGGGGTAGTTTCTTGCTGAACTACAAGGACTCTCCCTGGAACATGAACACAGTTTTAGACTGTCGGCTGGTGCTGAGCCTCAGTCATGGCTGGAAGCTCCTCTGTACTGTCCCCTCTGTACATCATAATCAGTCGGGGATTAGGCTTGAGGATTTAGGTGGAGAAAAGACCAATCTTTCTCCTAAAGCTTTTAATTGGTTGGTCTGTATCAGACCCTCCCATTTGCTGTACAGAAGCGAAGATCATTGCTTCTTCGAGCCCTACTTGCCCAGTCGGTTCGCCAGGCAGTTTGGGTACGATCAGCTGAACGTGGGCAATGCCGTCACCAGCTTCAGGTCCAGGGGCGGACTCATTGATGGAGCCAGAGGATGGAGGTATTTTATCATGGGTTGCACGGGAGCAATCTTTATCGTGTCGGTCGTCACACTCTCCACGGAGCTGCGCATCCTCCATTCGTATGCCCAGTTCTACGTGGCGATCAATACCTTCCATCGCAATTTTGACATGCATGGAAGCTTTAAGGTGCCTTCTCCCAAGCCTGGGGGAAGAGTCGAAGTCCCCTCGGTTTCTTCTGACGAGGGTGAGGAGTCCGTCACTCCGGATGAGCCTCTGGTGTCGGTACCGCGGTATGAAGTGCCTCCGCCTGCGGGAGCTTTGGTAGTCTCTGGGAAGCGAAGGGTTCCTGCTTCGAAGCAGACTTCCCCTCGCAAGAGGAAGAAGAAGACGGTTAATCGTCCTCTCCGGATTCCTGGTATTGAGGCTCCTAGAGAGGGACCTGCTGTCTCTCCTGCCGGAGATGTTTCTTTGATTGGAGGTTCCTCTTCTTTCGGAGAGGGACCCTCAGTTTAGGCTGGCGGTGCCGGAGAACTCCTGCTTGAGGCTGCCGTTGCTGCCACTGCCTCCGGTAGTGGAACAAAGTCGCCTCCGGGGCTGGGTATAAGGTTTCATATACCTTTATCCGGATCAGCGTTGGAAGAGACTCCTTTCGTGCCTGCGAGAGTACCTGCGAGATTCCAGCCGATGAGCCTCGGTTGGAATTTGAGGAGGACTTGGAAGACCACCTGCCAGTGTCAGCTATCAGACCCCTTTCTCCAGGTATGATAGACTGCTTAGCATTATTAAGAAGTGATTTAGCTGTACTGGCTGCAGATGCGACATATGTGCCGTCGGCCGTGGGTAAATGTCGTCTTTGTGCCATTCTATTTAGAGGCATTAACATCGTGTCGATATTAACTTTCTCGTCTTCTTTTCAGGGGCAGATATCTGCGGGGAGAAGAGCGCTGAAGCGCTTTTTGGCTCTGCTTCGGCTTCCGGTGGCGACACGGAGGTGCCTGAGTTTGAAGAGTAAGCATCTTCGGGTGCTGGCTCGCCCCGAGTAGTTTTGTCATCTCAAGAGGAGGATGAGCCTGTCATTGTGACATCGCCTCCTGCGAGTATGCCAATGACTTTGACCGTCGTTGTCGCATCTTCCTTGGTCACACCACCTGTTGAGGCGACAGCCGTGGCGACATCGTCTACAACCACTCCTGGAGGGGGACTTGCCAATATCGCGGCCACTCCTGGCGTTCAATCAGATCTGGTTGCGCTGACCGAGCAGTATACCAGTCTTTTTTACACCAGTTTGAAAATGCTGATATCAATGGTGTTGGCAAAGAATCTAGACTTCGAGCGTCTGAAGAAGGCTTCTCAGTTTTCGATCGGGGCGGTCAGGGAGTTTGGTGATTCTGGGGTAGCTGACGCCCTGGAGGCAATGGTTAATAGTTTGGAGCAATCCATTAATGAATACTTGCAGCTGGCTTAGGGCAGCCTTGAAGCTGAGGTCCAGGCCAGATACGACCTCATGACTGCGCGGCTTACTAAACAGCTGGAAAGCCTAGATAACTCCATCAAAACTCATAAGCTGGAGATGGATGAAAGAAAAGCTGTCGTAGAGGAGGCTCTTGCTCTTCAGACGAAGTGCCAATCCGAGCATGAAAGAAACGTAGCGATGGCCCAAAAGTTGAAGAAAAAACTTGCTCTGGCAGAGGAGTGGGCTTCTCAGTCGTTGGCAGGTCTAGATGTAGTGACTGGTCGACTGAGCACAGCAAGACGGGTTCTGGGGCATGCAGAAGCTGCCCGTGCTGTCTTTCTTTGGGCAAGGGCCAAGCTGTCCTTTATGAGCAATCGCGAGGCACGGCTGGAGCGGGCCCGCGCTGATGCCTTGGTTTCCAGGAATGAGAGGATAGCTGCACTGGTACAGCTGATTCGCGATCTGACCGCTCCCCCACAATGATGTACCCTTTCTTCTTTTTGCTTCCCAAATGTAATTCTGCTCTTTTTGGGAATAAATAAAGTAAATCTTTTCTGACTCAGTGGACCCATCATTTTGGAATGTAAATGACAGGTTTGGACGGGAGTGATATCAGAGGTAGTATGGATGTGATAGACTCTCGATAAACTTTTAACAGGACATATCTATTCAGAGGTCATACGGACATGATAGAATATGCTTTGGTAGGATATATCTATTCATAGGTCATACGGACATGATAGAATATGCTTTGGTAGGATATATCTATTCATAGGTCATACGGACATGATAGAATATGCTTTGACTAAAGTTTGTAGACAAGACGCTACCAGAGGTAATATAGACGTGATAGGTATCACATTTTCCAAATTAGTCGAACATATCTATTCAGAGGTTATATGGACATGATAGAATATGACCCAACTAGTTTCGTTTTGGAAGTAGTTTTGTCACAATTGAGATTCTCGCTATATTCTACTTGAGCAGAGGAGGTTAAGCATAGTACCTTTTCAGGAATTTACCATTGATAGGAGCCATTAACAGGTCTCCATTGGGCTGGGCTAACCTGTAAGCGCCGTTTGAGAACGTTGTCTCGATCACATAAGGGCCTTCCCACTTGGGCTGGAATTTGCCTTTACTCCTGTGAGTAAGGATCATCGGCCTTCTTACGGCTAAAACTAGCTCGCCGACTTTGAACACTCTTTCCTTTACTTTATGATTGAAAGCTTTGGAAATGCGTGCTTGGTAGAGCGTGATGCGCTGTTGAGCTTGGAGGCGTTTCTCGTCTAATCCTTCTAGCTCTTGAAGCCTTAACAGGTCATTCTTTTCTTGAGTCAGCTCATTAGTCACGGCTATCCTGAGTGACGGGATCTAGATTTCAATAGGGAGAACTGCTTCGCTCCCGTAGACCAGTAAAAATAGGGTACAACCTGTCGGGGTTCGTACCGTTGTACGGTATGCCCAGAGACATTCGCCCAGCTTCTCATTCCAATCTCTCTTGTTTGAAGAGACGAACTTCTTCAAGAGTTTGATAATGGTTTTGTTGAAAGCTTCCGCCAAACCATTAGCAGCTGGATAATATGCCGTAGAGGCAATATTATGTATCCGATTTTTATCGCAAAATCGGTAAAACGCTTGGCTGATAAACTGAGGCCCATTGTCGTGAATTATCCTCCGGGGTACCCCGAAGCGATAAATGACGTGATGCTTGATAAAGCTGATTACATTAGATGCCTTTACCTCAGCAAGAGGGATCGCCTCTGCCCATTTGGAGCAGTAATCCGTGATGATCAGTATGAACCTGTGACCTCTGGAAGAAGACGGGTGAATAGGATCAATGATATCCATACCCCATGATTCGAAAGGCCAGGATACAACCGTAGGATGTATATATTCAGACGGTTAATGTATGAAGTCTACATGAACTTGACAGGCTCTGCATTATCTTGCATAGTTGATCGTGTCTGCGATCATAGTGGGCCAGTAATAGCCCATTCTCCTGATACGATCCTGTAGCTTAGGACCGGGTTGATGCGCTCCGCATACGCCGTTGTGAGCTTTTCGGATAATCTGCTGTGCTTCGTCGTTAGAGAGACATCTTAATAGCAGTCCGTCGTAGGTCCGACGATATAGGCATTGTGAAGATGCATCGAAGTAGAAGCGTAATGATCGTCTTTTGACGGATACTGCTTCTTTGGGGTCCTCCGGCAAGATTCTGTATGCCACGAAATCTATGAAGGGACTTCTCCAGTCTCTTCTAGGGGGATCTATGTTCACAGCGTAGCTGCGTTCTATGTGAAAGTTGTTCTTCATATAGAATAAATTTCTATTAAGAAGGATTACCGAATCCTGCCTTCTTATAGGAGTGGCTAAATCCGCAGCTAGACTGGCTAGGGCATCAGCTTCCAGATTCTGAGATCGAGGTACATGCTCTAGGAAGAACCCTTTGAATGTCATGGCTATCTCGACCGTTGCTTGGTGATAGGGGATGAGGTCTGGATTTCGGACTTCATATATTCCCCTGACTTGATTGACGATGAGCAGAGAATTACCGAAAGCTTCCAGGGACTCGACCCCCAACTCTTTAGCGACTTGGAGCCCGATTAGCAGAGCGTTGTACTCTGCCACATTGTTGGAGCAGGGCTCGCTAAGAGAATATGCTCGGTAGATGATGAGTTTATTAGGAGTGACCAGGACTATTCCTACTCCTGAAACCACGTTTCCCCTAGGACAAGTTCTAGAGGCTCCATCGAAGAATAGTTGCCATGTGTCACTTTCTATTACGGAATTATATTCTGTAACTTCATCAGGGATGTCCTCGTATAGTTTAGAGGTCTCCGGGATCGGATGAGCAGCTAGGAAGTCGGCCAGCGCTTGGCCTTTGATGGACTTCTGCGGGACGTATACCCTGTCATATGGTGTTAACAGCATCGCCCAAGTTGCGAGTCAGGAATTAAGAGCATTTGGCTTGCTCATCAGTACTCGAAGAGGGTTGATCCTGGAGATGATATGAATAGTCTGACCGGTGACATAGTGTCGCATCTTCTGGGGCGGACTGGTGAGGTGGCGTTTGATATCTCCGAACGCTTGCTGACAGGTTTCGTCCCATATGAAGGATACACCTTTCTTCATGAGATGAGAAAAGGGCTGACATCTCCCCGAGAGGTTGGATATGAACCTCCGGATATAAGCCTGACGGCCTTGAAATCCCCGGAGTTCCTTCAAATTGTGGGGCGGTCGCATTTCTACGATGGCCTGGACTTTGTCAGGGTCCACTTGGATGCCTTTGGCGGTGATGATAAATCCCAAAAATTTGCCACTAGATACACCAAGAAAGGACTTCGTAGGGTTCATCTTGAGTTGATGTTGGCGCATTAACTCGAATACCGTCCTCAAGTCTTGAATGTGATCATCTTTGAGGCGGCTCTTGACGGCTATGTCGTCCACGTAACATTCTACTGTTTTGCGTAAATGCTCATGGAATATGTTACTCATAGCCCGTTGGTATGTAGCCCCGACGTTCTTCAATCCGAAGGGCATGACCGTATAGCAATATACCCCCAACAGGGTCCGGAAGGCAGTGTGCTTCTCGTCTTCAGGATGCATCTTGATCTGATTGTATCCTAAGAATCCGTCCATGAAAGACATGCGTTCAAAACTGCAGGTATTGTCGATCATGATGTCCATGATGGGAAGAGGGAACTCATCCTTGGGGCAGGCTGCATTCAGATCTCGGTAATCGATGCAGATACGTATTTTTCCATTAAGTGTTGATGACAACCGATATCAGAGACAATATGATAGTCGATAACCGAAAGTTTATTCAGAGGTAATATGAACATGACAAACTTTTGATCGTGACTCCTTTGGAGATGGAGGTACACGTTTGCTTAGAGGTGATATGTACATGGCAGTTTTTTTGTGGACTTAACACTACTAGCATACTTATGACTAAGTACGGGTGTTAAGTGTTGATGGCAACCTACATCAGAAGATAGTGGATGGCCAAAAGTTTATTCAGAGGTAATATAAACATGACGAACTTTTGATCGTGACTCCTTTGGAGATGGAGGTACACGTCTGCTCAGAGGTGATATGGACATGGCAGTTTTTTGTGGACTTAACACTACTTGCGTACTTATGACTAAGTATGGGTGTTAAGTGTTGATGACAACCGATATCAGAGGTAATATGATAGTCGATAGCCGAAAGTTTATTCAGAGGTAATATGAACATGACAAACTTTTGATCGTGACTCCTTTGGAGATGGAGGTACACGTCTGCTCAGAGGTGATATAGACATGGCAGTTTTTTTGTGGACTTAACACTACTGGCGTACTTATGACTAAGTACGGGTGTTAAGTGTTAATGGCAACCTACATCAGAAGATAGTGGATAGCCGAAAGTTTATTCAGAGGTAATATGAACATGACAAACTTTTTATCGTGACTCCTTTGGAGATGGAGGTACACGTCTGCTCAGAGGTGATATGGACATGGCAGTTTTTTGTGGACTTAACACTACTGGCGTACTTATGACTAAGTACGGGTGTTAAGTGTTGATGGCAACCTATATCAGAAGATAGTGGATGGTCGAAAGTTTATTCAGAGGTAATATGAACATGACGAACTTTTTTGTTCGAAAAAGAATTACTATAGAGTGATTTTTCTTCTGGAGGATCTACTGGGAAGACTTTTGCGGGACTCGTCATCCGGTATTTTTCTGTAGTGATTGTCCCCTTGTTTTATAGATGCAAGGTGATGATCTTGGCATCGATCAACTCCTGTATTCTTCTTTTTAGCACATAGCAGGCCCTTGTAGGGTGATGAGTGTACCGATGGAAGAGACAATAATTGGGGTCATCGACTCCGTCGGCCCTCTCAGGATATCTGATGTCGGGTAGCTGAAGCTTGCGTTCCTCCCTCAATATATTAAAGATTTCAATTATGTCATCTTCTTTGAAGGAGAAAGTCCCTTTAGGTCGTAGGGCTCCTGATGCCCTAGTTTTACGGTCTTCCGGGAAGATTGTCGTCGTTGCATCATCTTCGAATCTTGAGGATATTCTGCCCCTAGCCTTGGATGCTGCCTTGTTTTGTCGAGGTGAGTTACCCCCAGACATGCCGCGGCCTCCGGCTATAGAAACTGATTCGGCAGGAGCCGCCTCTGGTTGTACAGGATTAGATTTTGGAGTTTTGGATTTTGTAAGAGATGCAGTATATCCCAACCCGAAATGAGCTTGTTGATGGTGAGAATTACCCCACAACGGTGTTCGTCTACCTTTTCCATTGTTGAGGCCTTGTTTCAGCTTCAAATCATAACCCATGCTTCGCATAATACTTAATGCTTGCGGGCTATATCGGTGGGTTTGTATCCTGCCAGTTTCAGACTCGCGAGATTCTTCCTGTATGATCGGGGTATCCCGTTTGCAACCAAAGATTATTGGATGCTGATCATCGCGAGTTGGTGGAATAATAAAGATAGAATCTTCCTGTGGTCCACCTGTTATGACGACATTAGACGTTGACGTATCTTCCCATAAGATCTCCCCGCATTTGACTGTTAGGGGAACTGAAGTCTGTTTATGACTCTTGTTCTTGCGTTTCTGGATTAGATAATCCCGTAGGTTAGGAGAATTTACAGAAGAAGACGAAGAAGACTGTTCGTTCTTTCGGTTCGCCGTGGTAGGTATGCGGACGATGGGGACCATAGTCTTCCTTGTGCCACCCGTATACAAAAGATTGGCCATCTGGGTGGCAGATAATCTCCGAGGAGCGCGTCTTTCCGTCCATCGAGCCTTCTGTACGCTTAGGGACTTCGCCTGGCGTAATTTTGAGCTTCGCTCTAGTTGGCGTAAGGCTGAGGATGTCCTCAGGCGGCCATCAGCTTCTCGCGTAATTTGGAGGGTGGGTAGTTTGTTCCCTTGCTTTCCTTTGCGGAGATCACTGGTGTCATCTAGTTCCCTGTAGAGGTCAGATGTTGTCTTACGCACGGAGCGAGCTTTGTACTTCTGATTTGGCGCTGAGGCATCATCAAAAGTTTTGTCTGTTCCGCCACAGACGGGAGACTAGTTTTTACGCGTAGAGCGCAGTGGACACCTCTGGGTCAGCGCTGAGGCTTTGCCCGAAGTTTTGTCTGTACCGCGCGTAGCGGAAGACTGGTTTCTACGCGTAGAGCGCAGTGGATACTTCTGGGTTAGCGCTGAGGCTTTGCCCAAAGTTTTGTCTGTACCGCACGTAGCGGGAGACTGGTTTCTACGCGTAGAGCGCAGTGGATACTTCTGGGTTAGTGCTGAGGCTTTGTCCGAAGTTTTGTCTGTACCGCGCGTAGCGGGAGAGCGGAAGACTAATTTTTACGTGCAGGGCACGGAGGGAGCGATGCTACAACCTCATTGGTCGGAGAGATCGGAGAGATCAGAGAGTCCACAGGAATGGTAGATGATGTCTTGGGCATCCAGACCTTCCGCAGCTTCCTGTTGTCTTAGACGGAGAGGGGGTGAGAGCTACCCCCGGTTCGAAGCATGTCATCGTAGGCAGACTGGTCGAATTGGACGACCAGTGTCTTCTTCACGGTTCCTACAGATACCACATCGTGTTGAGCAATTACTTCCTCATCAGAAGAGAAAGATGTCCCCAGCAGAGTCGCCATCTTGTTTGTAGTGGAAAACGAAAGAATGAAAATGTATTCAAGACGGGGTTTACACGAAACCCTCCTTCTTTGGTTTACAAACAAACTTGTACAATTTGATCCTATACGAGGATGTGGGAGTACAATTTATTTAATCTGGGTAAATATTGCTATAGGTGTCTGATCTGCAGTCGATCACTTTAGCCCTTGGACCATACGATGATGAAGAAGTGCCATAGAAGACAGGAAGCAGCTTCGAAAGTTGCAGAAGAGGGTGGATGCACGATGCCAAAGTCGTCGATCCCTACTCTTTGCCTGAGATCCGGATTTTTCTCTCTCTCTCTCTCTCTCTTGACCTCTGGTTCGATCTTTCTTGGAAGTTCGACCTTGTTCGATCCTTCTTTCAAAGTTTCGACCCGTGGTTCGATCTCTTTGGAGGTTTTTAGACCAATTCCTTCGACCGTTTGATCTTTAATTTTTCTACCTTGTCCTCTGTTGATAGAGGTCTCTATTTATAGAGTTTTAGTGACAGTGACCACTCCGTCGGTATAGAAACCGAGTAGTGGAAAGTACAGCACCCTTTTACACAACGGTTAAAATAACCAATTCCTGCGTATAGATGATCCTTTGAATGAGCGTGTGACGCGGGTCCAACTAAGGGACAAAACGCGTATAATCGCTACGAAGATCACGACGTAGAAGCCACGTAGGTAGGTATCCCTCGTGTAGAAGAGGTGGGCGTAGAAGCTAATGTCTCTCACCATGGCGTAGAAGCCAAGTAGGCATAGAAGCCGAATAGGCGTAGAAGCCGAGTGGTCATAGAGGCCGAGTGGGCGTTGAAGCCAAATGGGCGTAGAAGTCGAGTGAGCACAGGAGCTGAATGGGCGTAGAAGCCGCTGCGTACCATGCCAGAGTGCTGATGTGGACGTCTTAGCCGAAATTACGGCTTTTGAAGATATAATCAAATCTCTTGCATTAAATGCAGAGATTTGCCACCATCTTGTGCATTAAATACAGAGGCGTGTTTTTGAAGGTCTGCAGCCCTTCTGTGCATCAGTCGCAGAGACGTGCCTCGAGAAACTGTCACCGCTCTGTGCATTAGACGTAGAGATGTGCCTCGAGCAACTGTCATCGCTTTGTGCATTGGACGTAGAGACGTGCCTCGAGCCCCGTACGGAGTGCAGCTTTTGATATGGCCGGCGGTTTATCTACTGCAGAGCGTAAACAGCTTATGTCTGCCTGTGTAAAACAAGACAGCGTATCCCTTCGTGCACGTAAAAGCAGTTTACGCAAAGGAGATGGCGGTAAATGACAGCCTGGGTCGCAGTGCTGTACCATCATTATAGTCGTCGTCTGGGTAGTCGAGCAGTATCCCTTTGTCAGAAGTCCAGACGTCAGGTTCATTGTAGGATCTGACAGGTTCATTGCAGGATCTGACAGGTTCACTTCAGAGAATACGAAGCATCTCTCGTACACTTTAATGCTGCGTTGAAAGATGATGGGTTTTACGCCCAGGAGTCGATGAAGCACCCTGTTTACGCTGAAGCGGCTTGGACGTACTGTCTTACGCGGATGGTCCTTTGAGCTTATATTTCATGCTGTGTTTAGCTGAAAAAGCTCTGTTGCACGCTTGATGGCTCTGAAGGCCTCTGTTTACGCTGCTCTGCATCAATATGCTGCGTATAGCCATCCGGTGTATTTTTTATGCTTCTACAACTGCTCCTTTGTATTGCCAAAAAAAATCCTTAGTCCGTGCTCGCTACTCTTCGATACATCCATCGCTCGCACATATGTGCCCCAACTATTTGTCTCTTACGATCAACTCTCTCTTTGCATCAATGAATGTTCCACCGAACTTCTAAATCGAGCAAGCAAAATTCTGATATTCAACTTCATGTTTGGCCGATCTCATCTTGTTTTCAATACTTGGTTTGCATCACTCCTTCGAATTCCAAACACTCGTTCCATTGTTTGTTTCATTCTCGTCCAACAAAACTCTTATTTAAACAAGTCCATTCCTGATCGCCCAAATCCAACGCATCGAAGAATACTTGAGTCAAACTCCATTGTACCAATTTTTGACAAGATTATGTACTAGCCCATATGTTGCGATTAAAACTATCGCTTGTCTTATTCCGAACATTTCCAACGTGTGCACCACTTCATAGCACGCATATGCCACTTAGAAATAAAGTCGCTCTCGTGCCAGATTTACTTTGCGACGACGAATGTCTATTCTGAACCAATTATTCTCTGGCGATCATGTCGATCACAACTCAACATCTGCTTGCTCCATGTTCTGATATATAACTCAGTCGATATGCACCAACCAACTTACATTCCTGTTACCTGCGTCCGTCATAAAAATTCTACTACTGTTCATCTAAATATTCCAATGCCACCTAACTACGTGGTATACCATATAACACTCTGAATCAAGTTACTTCTCACGTCCTCCTTCTTTGCACTGATCCATCTGTTCAACCATCATTTTTGCATGATGCTGCCATTCACAACTCAAAGTCAGACACAAAACTCAGCCAATACATGAACCATCTAACTATTTTTTTGATCTCGCTCGATGCAACTTGCTCCATGTTCCATTCTTGATACTTCTACTATTTTTTAAACCGTCTGACACTTTCTTTACACTGGCAACCCATGTAATGATCTCTTCTAAGTAATCCAAGCCCAATACCCAACTGTCCCACACATTCCCCATACGAGCAACTCATACAACCCTCTCTCTGATATTCCTAGCCAAAACTTAAACTCCTTCTAATACCTTCGCTACACGAACAACTCGTGCAGCATTATATTTTTATCCGTTATTTTTACTCAAGCATGCCACATAACCAATCTTGTTTGACAACCAAATGCTCCACTGATGCAACCAGAATCTTCCCAAATGATAAGCCAAACCAACGCAACAACACCTCTCAATTTGCTGCAAAAATATAACAACGCCACACAACTTGCTGCATGAATAAATTAATGCCAAATGATGCTACACGATTCTATCAAAATCCTACGAAACCAACGCAACAAAGAACAACATGCAATCATAACCAATAAATATATAGACTTATTTATTGAAACATCTAATACGGTACCGAGTAGAGCCAAAAGCCAAACGACATGCATAAGATATTTAGAGTTTGTGATGAAACATCTAATACGGCACCGAGTAGAGCCAAGAGCCAAACGACACGCAAAAGCTATTTAGAGTTTGTGATAGAGCAAAGGACAAAGTCTGAGAAAATTATCTGGGAACTCTGATACCAATTTGTTATGCCCCAATCTTTCGCAAGTTCGATCGTCCCCGCTTAACATGAATTACCACATTGCAGCACTCCCGCAGGACAATCGTTCTCATCGGGACGTGATGCCATACGATCCTAAAGTTACACTCGTACAAGGCGATAAAGTCAAATGTCATGGTTGTCATTGAAATAACCAAGTTGCAGCAAAAGTAAAGTATTGTGTACACAAGCACACATCAGAGTATACGTAGTGAAGCTCTCGAAGGATGCAAATAAAAATGCCACAAAGGAGAATGCCACAAAGGCAATACATCACTCTTGCTCTTTCTTTTGGCCACAAAGGTACTTACAGTTCCATACATCATATTCCGTATATCCAAGTTAAACCACTACACCTGTGTACCTAGAAATAAGGCCCACAAACCTGGGTCACTACACAGCTGTATTGGTGAGCGGGGTAACCCATTCGTCTAAACCGACAACAAGTAGATATTGAATGCAAACAGTTATATGGTGATCTTTCTACTTGAATCCTAGATTTATTTTATGGCAAAGTTATAACATGTTAAGGAAAACTGTAAAGCAGGTTAAGCATGAAAGCATTCAACTCAAGCAAATATACTAGTAGTCATATTCAACTCAAAGAAAACTAAGCAGAAAATCCGTTCTACTCAAACATGAAGCAAAGCGTGAACCTATCGAACCATATCACACTCCAAGCCTCAATCTGTCGCATCAAGCCATAAGCCAAGCCTCTCTAATCTAATCATCGATGCGCATACTCTTGCCCTAGGCAAGGGGGCACCGCCGCCTACACAAATTCACAAACCAAACCAAACTAAACCAACTCTTATCTACTTGAAGCTCACTGGCCAAGCCATAAAGGACTAAACTAAGGTAATTCGACCCAATCCAGTACTGAGTAGCTAGCCCGTCGGGTCGTCTTGAACTACCAATATTGTGCCCAAAGTATGTTACCATTTGTTTCTTCCATGGCCGAACGGTCCCGGTGCCCCGGAGCCTATCCCGTTCGATGAAACCAAATCCTTTACATAATAGGTCGTCTGTCACCAATGCAAACTCCAATAGTAGGTATGACAAAAGCATCGATCCTTCTCGCCCCACCAAACGATACTCGGCTCAATCCATCTGAATCACCATAACCATTCTCCAACTATAGCTCAAAGCACCATATGAAGTTATCTCCATTAGGCACTATGTCGCTTCCCGACACAGTGTTCCAATTGGTGCAATATCCCTCGCTTTAGAAGCTTTGTGGCATAGTGCCCCAACAGTGGCACAATGTCCTCTCTGATGCAGTTGCCCAATTTTGAACCACAACTATACGCTTTTCTTGATAAAGCGTCCAACTTGATACTCATGCACGGATGCATGCTCGCTCGCTCACCTACCCGATGAGACATTTTGCTTCTCCAACCAAGATGATTCACTCAAGCTCCAACTGCCTAAACGCAAGACCAACTCAAGCCACAAATTCTATCCAACCAAATAACGCATACTCCATGCACGCCATAGTGCGGTGATTCCAATATTCTATTTCCAAGTGTCCAAACTATTACGTGTGTTCTATTTTATTAGGCATGAAGGAGTAGAAGAGAAGGGACAAAGCCCACTCACCAAGTCTAAATCCGCTAAGCACCTTGCCTTACCGATACGACCGATCCCTTAAATTTGTGGTTCGATGCAAAGCATGAACTACTCAATTGGTATGACCGTGCGAGCAGGTGGTGCTCTCCAAATCATCCGACCGATCGGACTAATGAAGATGATATTATCGCTCTAATCCTGCTATCCTAGTACTGTCCTAAACAAATACCTGATTCTATCGAACTCCGCATGCGATCTGCACATAAAATCAACTCAAATTAATACTTGCTACCAAAGCCAACAAATCAAAATGTACCCAACCATTGCCTCGTTTAATCTTACTCAACGTAATGCACCGTACGGTTGCGGGGCATTACAGTACCGTGGTTCCATTGAGGAGGAGCAGCAGAGACCGTCGACCATCTACGAGATACTTACCGGGTGATTATGTGCTACTAACTGACAGGGGAGAGCCCAAAAGTTTTACAGCGTCTATGGAAGAAGAATATAGGCAGGAGTAGATGGAGGCTATGCAGGAGGAGATGAGTTCATTATAGGCCAATTCTACTTATAATCTGGTGCGACTGCCAAAGGGCAAGAAAGATTTAAAAAATTGATGCTTGTTCAGAGTAAAGTAGAAAGATGATGCTACTCGCCCTCGATAAAAAGCGAGGCTGGTAGTTAAAGGCTACGGTCAACGAAAAGGCATAGATTATGATAAGATATTTTTTTCTGTCATCAAGCAGTTGTGTATTTGGGTGGTGCTAGCATTGGCAGCCAGTTTCGACTTGGTGGTCGAGCAGATGGACGTGAAGACGATATTCTTCTACGGTAATCTTGAGGAGGAGTTATACATGGAGCATCCAGAGGGATTCTGTGAGAAGGGCAAGTAATACTTGGTCTGTCGGTTGAGAAAGAGCTTGTATAGTTCGAAGCAGGCTCTAGGGCAGTGGTACAGGGAGTTCGAATCATTTATGGGAAAATATTGTTATGCACGGACGACGTTGGACCACTGTGTATTTATAAGGTACTTTGCCATTGATGGCTTCATTATTTTACTGTTTTATGTTGATGATATGCTACTAGTGGGTCGAAATGCAGCTAGGATAGCTGAGTTGAAGTGCCAACTGGGTACAACCTTCTTTATGAAAGATTTGGGTGAAGCAAAGACAATTCTTAGGATGGAGATCAGCCAAGAGAGAGAGAGAGAGAGAGAGTCCAAGTTGTTACACTTGTCCCAAAAAGTACATTCATCGTGTACTTAAGCGTTTCAGGATAGACGGGTCAAAGAAAGTGAGTAACCCCCTTCCGGATCACTTTAATTTTACTGAGGAGCAGTGTCCATCTACCGAGGAAGAAAAGGAAGATATGGAGCGAATTTTGTTTGCCTCAGTTGTAGAAAGTCTCATGTATGCTATAGTATATACGAGGCCAAACATCGCTCACACAGTTGGCATAATTAGCAGGTATCTTTCCAATCCTAGAAGGGTATATTGGAGTGCGGACAAGTGGATTATACGATTCCTTTAGGGCATTGCCGATTGGAGACTTTCTTTTGGGGGTAACGAGCCGAAGCTGGTTGGGTATACCAACGCTGAAATGGCTGAATATATAGACACAAGGCGATCGACTTCGGGCTATGTGATGATGTTTGTTGGTACATCGATATCGTAGCAGTCGCGGTTGCAGAAGTATGTTGCTTTATCGACGACAGAGGACGAGTATATTACGGTGACGGAGGCTTGTAAGGAGTCATTGTAGATAAAGAAATTGTTGTAGAAAATAGAGCTAAAGAAAGAGAAGTATCCTTTGCTTTGTGATAGCCATAGTACAATTCACCTTGTGAAGAACTAGACATTTCATAGCTGGTCCAAGCAAATTATACTTGGTATGATTGGATACGGGATATGGTTGATAAAAAGGAATCGGTGCTTGAGAAAGTTCATACAGATGATAACGGAGTAGATATGTTCATAAAGATTCTTCCTAGGGAAAAGTTTGAGTACTGTAGGCGGATCATCGGGATGACGATCCCCTCCACATAATTATGAAGGGCGAGATTTATTAGAGTGGATGGGGTTCCCAACCTATATAGAGAATACCCCGGAGTGCGACAAGCGTCGTCTGTGTGTCAGTGAAGCTCGGGGAGGCGATGAGGGCCATTCGAGAAGTCGGAGATACTCAGGAGCAACAAATAGAGGAGTGGGGGGCTGCTGGAAACAGGTTTATCGAGTTCGGACCAAACTTGGTTCCCCAGGCCAAGTTTGGTCCAAACTCGGTCTGGGTGCTCTAGAAGCTCCAGAGAGCTGCGGTTTCGTTTACTCAAAAATTACTGACTAGTGCCAAATTCGGTCTGAGTTCGGTCGGCATGCTGAACAAAAATTTTGAGGTATTTTATACACCGTTGGATCGTATCCTACGGTTTAGGATTATTATGGGATTGGAGAGTATTAGTTAGGTTTTCCTAACCCTAACATAAGCAACATAGAGAAAAAAGGAGGCAAGAGTGCCATTGCAACTTTGGGAAGGAGAAAGAAGGATTATAGGCTATTTTGGAGGAGAAAATCAATTTTGGATAATTTTTCATTGTCTTCTATCTTCATGGTGTAATCTATTTTCTATTCCTAAGTGTTGTGGAGGTCTGTGTTGGATCGGAAGGAGTTTGTAAAGGGTATATTCTCTTTATTCCCTTAGTGGAGGTTCTTCAAGGTTGGACTCCAATCATACCGTAATTTTTTATATCTGGGTTTTACACGTAAAATTCTCTTTATTTGCGATTTGTGTTTGGCATTTTTTTTGTGCGTTTTGCTCGGTTCTCTCGCAGGTACTCTCTAGTTTGGTAAACGGTTTTCGTGTTTCATTCCCAATACTTTTAGCTAAACTAGACACTTTGAAGTGAACCAAACAACCTCTAAATATCATAATAAGCTTTCAGATCTCGATATTTAAAACAAGTATTCAGTTGATAACCAACTAGAACATTTTGGATTAATATCTTTTTCCTTCTAAAATTTTAGTTAGTGCCAAATTAGGACGAGTACCTTACCTTATTTTTATAATTATATTAACAACCTATTTTACAAAGTGGGTGCTAGCCGTTGGTTATCCTTATATCTATAAATGAAAAAGATTGAGAATTTGAAACTATGATAATAAAAACCTAGCTGGATCTTTTTGAAGCTAATTATAATTATATTTCATATCATGACATGTACAACTAAATAACTTCCATATATTCTATTGGCCAGGACACGTGTTGTGTGTACAACAGAGTATTTTCCATTGAAAGAAGAGAAAGAGAGAATTATGACAATTTAATATTAGTATAAAAATTGAGTTAATGGATGACTGAGTAATTTCCTATATTTAAATAATAATATTTTAAAACAATAAAGTGTTGCACCAAAAAATTAAGTAATACTTTTAATATTGGAGTTATATAGTAGTGTATATTATTAATACATAACTCAATCCATAACTCTTATGAAAGAGATACATTCTAGTTAAGTGGTCACTAAATGAAATGACATAAACTCACAAAAAAAGAAACTAAAAGTAAACCCATAACAAAGTGGAATAATTCAACCTTGGTTTATTAATTCTTCAATTTTATGTTTTTTTCTCATATTTGGATAATTCTTATTGTGCTCATCAGTTATCAAAAGTTGTTATATTAATAAGTGCTTAATGAGTTGACATATGTAAGTTAAAGTTGGAGAAATCATAATTGGGATCAGATTCGACCAACATGCGACACGAGATAGACACGAGTGTTAGTTTTGAATTAGTTGGTTTAAAAAATCTAAAAAGATATTTTAGTTGAGGGGTTGAGATATTTTTATCGTTATTGTTATTTATTTATTTATTATTTGGAGATTATTTTGCATATGAATCTCATCTTTCTTAATGAACCTCTTTCATCTTGTTATAGAATGTGAAGGATTTATTGGTGTCTTGGAAAATAATTTATCTTCCTTACATAACCCCCGGGTTTGGCAATCAATAATCCTTCGTATTCTATAGTCAATTATGCATGTGGCAATCAATAAATCTTTCACACTCAATAAATTTGTTAGCTACAACTAAACAACTTTCGAATATCGGGACTTAGGGATAGTGGATCGCTAGAAAAATATCTCGGAGAAGGCTAAATGCCCACACGACGAAATGACAAACAACCAAGATCAATTTCTAAAAAATTAGCAGGGCAACAGTATACTGACAGTATTCTGTCAGTATACTATTACTGACAATAAATTGTTCTGACTCACATAATAGTAACTTGACTTCTTGAAAAAAATATTGTGTTCCCACAATATATTAGTAGTATATAGTCATTGTACTGTTCTACCTTGCAAAATAGGACACTGACTTGCTAAAAAATGAGCACACCATATAATATACTTGATGTAGCATCTATTCTGATTCCATCCTTCTAGGATTTTTTTCTCTTTTCTTCTTTTTGGCTTTATCTTTTTGTTATGATAAGTTGTTAAGAATCATATTTCTATTAGGACTCTTATTTTGACTATTTTTATTAAGATAGGCTTTATCTTTAATTTTGACTCTTATTTAGGATTCTTATTTTGACTTTTTTTATTAGGATATGCTTTATCTTTTTTATTAGAATTTCTCATAAAAGTCCTATAAATAGGCACCTTTTATATATAGATGGATCACAACTTTTTAATCAACAAAATTCTTATTTGAGTTCTAAGATTTGTTCTATCCTTAACTTGGTCATTGGATCGATTCTTTCGTGGATTCGGGAGCCCCTCACTGGAGATTTTCAAGCAACCTTCGTGTAAACCTCTTACCAGACCATCTATTGGAGTTTTTATGGCACCACTTCGCTCTCACCAAGTAATGGTGATCCAGTTATTGTCATCACCGATCGACTTTGCCATTGCCACACACGAAGGTAAACCCGTTTCGCTGTCACACTGTATCAATACTAATACAATACTAACAATATTTTGTTAGTATCCTGTCTACACTTATATTATGCAGACAATAGCTCGAGGGTTTGGGTGCCAAATTCATGTTATATTACCTCCATATGATATCTAGGAAATTATAGAGGCTAAGGTAGGATTTCCTATATCACATGGGACTAAGATAGGGATACAAAACCTAATTCCTACACTCAAAAGCCAAGTTATAACCTAGTATCCTAAGGTTTAATCCAAGATTTGATACCTAAGTCAAATCCTTAAATACCGATCACATATACAAGAAATCCTTCATGAATATCAATAATAAATTGAAATAAAAAGTGTAAAATTAAGTAACAAAAGAATTGGAAGGATAAAATGCATGAACTGTTAATTTAAACATAATTTCTCCCACTGTCGAAAGATCTTTTCTTGTTGAAATTACGGTCCGACTGTCCTATGTACATATTTTGATTGACTGCGTCCCATTCTTTTCGATGGCTCATTTATATTCACTCAAGTAAGATATACTTGTCTTACGTCTAAACTCCTTGCCCATGTATTTTACTCCTCTTCTAAGAGAGGTTTAGAAACCTCAAAGCCAGCTCCTAGCCCTAGACTTCCTTAGCTCCAATTCAAGGAGAAAAAAAGAGAAAAAAAATTAAGAAGAGGTGAAAGAGCGGAACAAAGAGGGAAAAGAGAGTTATGAAGAAAGAGAGAGGGGGATTAATTGGGCTATTAGATAGCTACCACATCCATAATTCCGCCCCCCTAACCAATCACAATAAGAAGAAAAACCAAATACCCAATGGGTATTGATTTAGCCTAGTCACCAAGACTGACTGGGCAAAGAATAGTACAGGCAGTATATTGACAGTATATTGTCTGCTAAAATAAATCCTAATTTTGTGGATTTAGGGTATTCAATCTATACGCAGGTCGTAGTACAAATCTAAGGATCTAGGGTAGTCTATCATATAGTTAACTTATCAATAATCAAAATCAAAATTAAGTTACATAGGTTATTAAGTTAGTTTTAAACTTTCCACATGTCTTATGGGCATTCTATCCATACGAATTTTGTTACTCAATGCAAAAATTAATACAGAATATAGGGACCCAATACAGATATGGGTACTAGCAATACTAGTAATGGATAATGTATCAAAACTGGATATATGATAAATACAAGATACAAAAAATGGAATAAAATACCCATAAAAATATAAAAAGTGGGAACGCAGAGTGATATGAATCAATAGATTATGTGCTCATTTTTGTTGTTATTTGGAGGATAGTTTTGATAGGAATCTTATCTTTCTAAGGATTATTTGTTTATCCTTTGAGTTATTTGTGTTTTCTTATGTTATATGATTATAAAAAGTGCCAAAGAATTATAGAAGGGACACATAATAAATAAGAATAAAACCCACTATTAAACTTTAGTATGAAACCAATAAGTTAAGCGAGTTTTCTTCTCTCATATTTTATTAAATTTTTGTTGACATCTTCATTGAAGGATCCGCTGCCCTGTTTGGCGGAACACTCGAACATCTTCTTCAACTAACGACTCTTTGAAGACCAACAATCTATGATGTTGAATCGACATTAACACCTTCAAAACCCAAGTCAAATACAGATCAAGTATGTCATTCTCGTGTGTGTATGTGATTTTCATCCTCGATAAGGAGTTGTGCACCATATCCTAAGGACTCCAAGTAAGTATTGAAGAATTATCCCTAGGAGACAAATTTTGCACCTTTCTCGAAGGATTGTGGTAAAATTGCACTCTTTCGAGTAAGTCATGCAAGTTAATGGCTTGTCCTTTCATTTTGTATAGTAGCGTGGTCATAAACAATAACAATAATTTTGTCTCCTTCCATCATTTTATGTTTAATCAATACAAAAAACTGGCTCACTAGTTAAATATCCTATTATAAAATTGGATTTGTTAAACTTAAGTCTCTGTTGTGTGCCAGATTTGGTATCAGAGTCCTAGGTTAAGAATATTTATTTATTTATTGCTAGGTAAAGGCTAGGGAGCAATTAAAACTAAAATATGGATAATAAAGAGTTCATTAAAAAGTTTATTAATCTTTTAGATTCTAATATGATAAACTTGTAAAGTCTATATATGGCAATCATGTTGGTAGAAAAAATACTTGTATTAATACACAAATATAGTTCATGCCAGAGCC
>JAYESA010000013.1:99405965-99438465 GCA_036927795.1 Iris macrosiphon | reverse complement strand
TTATATCATATGTCACATAGCACGTAGTACCCATCAATGTAAACATGTAATATAATCACGTAGGAATACTTAGCACGTAGGAACATATACCACGTAGTAAGTGTATCAGCAAGGATACAAGTGGTCGAGTCAAGTCACCAATCACAGTAAATTATATGAGTTCTATCATATTTTAACACATAAGTCAAGTCATGCATATAGGTGGTATAGTCCCTTGGCGCTGGTCGAACTATACACATGGTTAGGTGGACGTATAGACGGGTCAAGCGCAAAGGTGAGTCTAATACTCTCAGAATCATCATGATTACACACATGAATCAAAAGTCCAATGTAACATTCAAACAAAATTAATTCAATAAAATGTGTAGGAGCCGCACGAGTGCAT
This sequence comes from Iris macrosiphon, assembly GCA_036927795.1. Classification (NCBI taxonomy): domain Eukaryota; kingdom Viridiplantae; phylum Streptophyta; class Magnoliopsida; order Asparagales; family Iridaceae; genus Iris; species Iris macrosiphon. The sequence goes on along the minus strand of JAYESA010000013.1, from coordinate 99,438,080 downwards.
GAAGATCAAGGCAGCATGGTCGATCACGGCACAATGAGAATCGGGATATATGGAATATGGGGCATATAGACAGGTAAAGTCCACTCATCGGGGCAAGTGCTAAGTGATGGGCAATAAATACAAGTCAGAGAAGTAACTAATGTGACTTGATGTGACAAGGCAAAATGTTAGGAAGATAAGACAAAAGCATAAAAGTTATGCTGAGTCACAAAAGTCGTGCAGAGTCATGCGTCCAAAAGAAGAGACACATGGCTCATGGTCGTATAGTCTCCTGGCCGCGTAGGCGCATGAAGTCTAGCCTTAGTGAATTCCCATGCATTCAATATACTATACGTCTGACTTTAGAATGCATGCACAGAGCAGTCATGGGTCCAACAAGATGGGCGCATGCTTGATGGACCGCATGGTACTCCATCGTCTTAGAAGAGAAAATTCGGTCATAAAAAAGCTCCAAGAATCCGAAAACGTGTTCCCTTCATAACAACTTCATTTCAACTACAATTCAAGTTAACCAAAAGCCAAAATGCCTTAAATGAAATGCTTTATCACCTGGGAAAACTAGTTTTCTAAAATACCATGTTTTAATATATCAAAACCCAAAAAAACTTATAGAACCAATGAAAATCCTAAATTAAAAATGTAGATCTACTCACATTCATCCATAAAAACCAAAAACTCCAAACATTAAAAGTGTTTAGAATCATAATATACACATATTAGACTAATAAAATAAAAGAAAAAATAAGAATTAAAATCTAAGGGTTTTTCTATATCAAGCAAGGTGTACTTGCTTAAAATGAAAGGAGGAGGAAAATAAGAGATTAAGGGAAGAGAGATAAATAAGTTGGGTTATATAGCTAGAGTTTGAAGTTTAGACCATGGATTCTCTCATAATATTGAACCAACCCACAAAATAAACCATGAACCACACTAAACCAAAGAATGGGGTCTAGTCACCATATACCCTAATAAACATACAAGCAAAAAATAATATGTCCCAAATATATATATAGGGAACGGGGTTTGACATCTCTACCCATCTTAGAAAATTTTGTCCTAAAAATTCAAAATCAAGGTTAGCTAGAGAAATCAGAATAAGCACTATACTAAATACAAGCACATCTACACATGTAATCAACAATCAATCATATAATAAAGAAAAGCAACATAACATAGCATAGGTGAACGAATCACGAGATTTGCGATACGAAGGCATAAGGACAAATATACCTTTTGAGTCAAATAGGTATGGATACCAAGATAGGATATCATCATCGCACTCCCACATTGACTCACCCAAAGGGTGATGACCCTAAGCAACCCGGACAAGACGAATAGTCTGATTCTTGAGCACCTTCTCCCTTCGGTCCAAAATAATACAAGTTTCCTCCTTGTAAGATAAGTCGGTACTAACGACTAGCTCAGAATAGTCGAGGATATGACTCAGATATGGAATATACCTACGCAACTAAGACACATGAAAAATATCGTGTATCTCATGTTGCTAAGGCGGAAGGGCAAAAAGATAAGCAACATCGTCCACCCGCTCAAGGATATCGAACGGACCGACGTATCGTATACTAAGCTTCCCGCGAACCCCGAATCTAATGACTCCATGGGTCGTCAAAATCTTCAAGAACACGTGGTCGTCGATACAAAACTCTAAAGGCCTACAATATTGTTCCGCCTAATAACGATGCCTATACTGCGCAATCCGAAGTCACTCTCTGATTTGCTTGACAATTTCTACTGTCTGTGTGATCATTTATGGGCCTAACATCTTTCGTTCGTCAATATTATCATATGCTAATGGTGACCTGCATTTTCTTTCATATAATGCTTCGAAGGGGGCTATCTGAATACTTGTCTTATAACTATTATTGTACGAGAACTCGGCGAGAAGAAGGTGATCTTCGTAAGGCCCTCCAAAATCTAAAGTACAACCTTGTAGCATATCTTCTAATGTTTGGATGGTTCTCTCTAATTACCCGTCTATTTTAGGATGGTAAGCGGTACTGAATCCCACTTTGGTGGCGAAACTCTACTGCAAGATCTTACAAAAATATGAAGTGAATCAAATGTCTCGATCTAATATGATACTCACTGGAACACCATGTTATCTTACTATTTGTCGCATGTACATCTCTGTCAATTGCTTTGTATACTGTCCTACTCAAAAAAGAAGAAAATAAGCTACTTTCGTGAGTCGATCCACTATTGCCCAAACTATATCGCTACCAGTCGGGGATCTAGGTAAATCGGTCACAAAGTCTATTATGAAATGCTTCTACTTCCACTCCAGAATATGGAGTGGCTGTAATAATTCTACTGGTCTTTGTTGGTCAGCCTTCACTTGCTGACATACCAAACATCGAGAAATGAATCGTGTTATCTCCCGCTTCATCCCGTTCTACCAAAAAAATTACTTGATATCTTGATACATCTTGGTACCTCCTGGATGAATTGAATACTGGAAATTGTGTGCCTCAATCATGACTTTCTGCTGGATATCTCTACTCGGTACACAGAGACAATTTTTGAATCTAATGTTCCATCTTCGTGAATCATCAGCTCCTTCCTGCAACCAGACTCGTACTTTGCTCAAAGCTTCTAAACTTTTGGATCCTCTACCTTAGCTGCCTTAATTTTGTCAACCAAAGTAGGATGTATTTACAAGCTTGCCAAAATTCTTGGGTCCTATGGAAATACTATCTCAATACCCATATCTTGAAGATCCTCCAATATATGTCGTTGCGTTGTTAAAATATATGCAATACCTTTCCTTCTTAGAGCATCCGCTATTATATTTGCCTTGCTTAGATTATACTGGAGTTCCATGTCATAATCCATTAATAATTCTAACCACCTCCTCTGCCTCATGTTCAAATCCTTCAGGATAAATACATACTTCAGGCTCTTGTGATCTGTAAATATCTTCAACCGGTCGCCATATAAGTAGTGCCTCCATAACTTAAGTGCAAACACCACTGTCGCTAACTCTAAATCATGTGTTGGATAGATCTTTTCATAATCTCGAAGCTGCCAAGATGCATAGGCTATCACTCTTCCATGTTACATTAATACACACCATAGTCCCTTGCCAGATGCATCATAATATACTGTAAACCCTTTAGAACCAACTGGAAGTGTGAGAATCGGTGCCGAAATCAGTCTCTTTATTAATTTCATGAATGTTGTCTGGCACTCTGCTGACCAATCAAACTTAGCCTCCTTGTACGTCAAACGGGTCAATGGTGCTAAAATTCTTGCAATGTCTGCCACGAATATCCTGTAATATCCTGCCAAACCCAAAAAACTACGCACTTAAGCTACTATCTTAGGAACTGGCCAAATTTCTATGGCCTCAACCTTCTTAGGATTTACTGTCACTCCTGCTCCTGAGATAATGTGTCCAAAGAATTATACATGATCTAACCAAAACTCATACTTGCTGAGCTTTGCATACAACTGGTGTTCCCTTAAAATCTGTAATACCTTTCGAAGATGATCTTCGTGCGCCTCTTCTCTATTAGCATAGACGAGAATATCGTCGATAAAAACCACCATGAACTGATCTAGGTACGGCATGAAGATGCGGTTCATCAGATACATAAATATTGTCAGAGCATTTGTCAGCCCGAATGGCATAAATAAAAATTTGTAATGATTATATCGTGACCTAAATATTGTCTTAGGTATGTCTTGCTCCGAAACTCTTAATTGATGATATCCTGACCGGAGGTCGATCTTGGAAAAAACCCTAGCTTTTCTCAACTGATTAAACAAATCATCGATTCTTGGTAATGGTTACTTGTTCTTCACTGTCACTGTGTTCAGCTGCCTATAGTCGATAGACAACCATGATGACCCATCCTTCTTCTTTACTAGAGCCTACCCCAAGGTGATCCACTAGTTTGGATAAAATTATTTGCCTTTAGCTCTTCTACGTGTTGATACAACTTGTCCTATTATGATGGTGCCTGTCATGACCCACACCTGGTGAAGGGGCACGATTACGTGGGTACGTCCAGCCTACACCGTAGCATCAGCAGTAGAACGCTGTCTTGGTCTTCTATACCATCTAATATCTCACACAAAGTATGTAAAATATTGTCATGCCATCTCAATTCCAAATGATACTCAATCATATATAAAACTAAAGAAAAATATTAAGTACGATATGGAATAGAAAGTATAGAAATACAAGTCTCAATACATCATATATCCAACTCAAATCTAAACATAAATCAAGATCTCAAGATAATAATACAATCCATAATCTAAATAAAATAACTACTATAAGGTAGGGAAATCTAAATGGCCTTAGTAACTGGTACTACATCCTCAGGTGACACTCCATCTGTTGGTCCATAGTGAGTGGGACACAATCTCTCTAACCATTCATCTAAAAAATATATCCATTCAGAATTGGAGCGAAGTACAACCCAATAGCAGTTCCAATTAATTAATAATGACTACAAACAAAAATAGAGAATATAATACAAGACGAGAAATAATAAAAAATATCATACTATGGTAGAAGAAACAGGTAAATAAGAAAAATATAGTATACACTGATCATGATGAATAGAATAAGACAATAGAATAAAATAATGAACTAGAATATGGTGAAGAACTGTAACTATGCTAAGTGATTGAAATACTAGTTAGATATGTGATTGGCTTCGGTGACAATTGTCTAATTAACGTTGAATAAACATAGTCTAAGTTAAACATTGAACATTGTCTAGGATTTGATCATATATCAAGGTAACACTTCCCCTTTCCCCTGACTAGTATAATGGATCCAACCATGACACGTTACTATACAAGATACTCAAGGCATTGTAAACAATAAACCTTGAACATTAAATATTGAACATTGAACATTGAACATTGTCTAAGTTAAATATTGAGAACACGAGGAACAATGAAACAATATATATATCCCATGACTGATCCATGTGTATACTAGTTCGTGCACCAATGTGTCAAGAGTCATGTAAAACATTTCTAAATACTCTCATTATAGTAATTATCAAATAATTGAAACTATCAGAGAATATACTCGCCTATGGTCCAGAGCAATGAATATCAAACTGTGTCTGAACTGGTGTCACACAAACCTATATATGGAATATTACATTAATACAAGGTGTTGGAATAAATTTAAGTTAAACTAGTCAATTTCTAGGTCACAAAGTTATTTCTGAGTCAAACAGATTATTTCTAGGTCGCAAGAGTCTAATTCTAGGATACTAGGTCGATCCACTATGAAACTAAGCTATACTAGCTAATCTATGATACTATTAAATACATCAAAATATTGTATCCTAAGATAGGCAAGTTTTAATAGGGAAATAATAGTTTATATATATATTTACAAGACAATACATATAAATAATCCCATATACCAAACTATATGCTATCATATACTAATTACTATAATATATATCAATACAATTATAAATACTAATTACAATACATATATAATCTACTAATACATAGATACATATATATAGTTAACTATATATTAATTACTACACTAACTAAACTAACATATTCCTCAACTACTAACTATCAACATAACCAAGTATACATATAACTAACCTTAACACTAACTCATCAACCCAATACCATGCTAAACCAAACCTCACTGATGCTGAACTGAACCCCCACACACCTGATACTGATACTATATGGATACTGCACAGTGATACTGAAGTGCTGGCTCCATGTTGCTGTGATGCTTGTACTGTGCTGATACCTTGCTTGCTGCTAACTGATTTGGTCATTACACATTGTGCTGAAACTGATACACTACAGTGAGGATACTATACCTAGCATACTGCTATACTGTGTAGTGCATTAAAGATGCTGCACATTGGTCAATGCCCGATCCCCTCTAGTTGAAGCTACTACTGCTACTGTACTGCATCCCCCTTCAGTCGAGCTGCACGAATACTATACTGATACCCCTACTGCAGAGAACTGCAGTGCCTCCCTAATACTGCCACTGTGTAAGAGAAAACTGCACATTGCAGTTGTATTGAAGATGCAACTGCTCCCTGCTCTTCCTCATTTGCTACCAATACAGTGCCCGAGCTGCTGGCTTCCCCCTTTTGTTGTGACTGTACGAGCACTGTCTCGAGGCTGCACATTGGCCAATTCCCGAGCCTTGCTGTAATTGGCTGCACTGTTATGCTCCTTAGCCCGAGCCCCCTGTTGAACTGAATGCCCATAGTGCAGTTCTCCCTATTGCTGTGCAGTGAAACTGAAGTAACTGATACTTCAGGTATCCATGCCTACCTTGCTGCACACTACAAGCTCCTCATCCCGAGCCCCCCTTGCTGAACTGTCTGAGAACTCGGTGCACGAGCAGCACCTTCCTGAGGATACCACTGCTTGCTCCTTGTGTTGTGCATTTATGCACACTGAGTAAAACTTGTTGCCTTGTCTCGAGCTTGCTGCCACTGCTAGATTGCTCAATGTTGCTCACTACACAGTTGCTGTGTGCATTGCAACATGCTGTAGTGAGTTGTGTTCCCTACTGATTTAATGCATTGTTGTTGAGCTCCTTGCTGATACTAAAATGCCTAAGACTTGCTGTAGATGTAGTGTTCAATGCCTCGAGCCCCCTTCACTACTCATTCACTCATAGCTCACACACAAACACTAGAGCGAACTCATAACTCACTCATAAACACAACACATAGCACACCTACACTCAAACATCTCTATGTATATATCAATCTACATATATATCAAACTCTCTCTCTATATATATCTACATATGCATATATATATACACTCTTACATATATACATATATGTAAAGATAATATATACACTTAGATATAATAGATACATATACATAAACACTTATAAACATACACACACATATATATATATATATATATATATATATAGTACACACAATACCCATATATGTATTTACATATAAATATTCACACACTCATACATATAAATATATTCATATCTATGTACACTTAGCTAGCACCTATATATAATATCATAAAACATACTTATATGGATATATATATACCAACTAATATATCATACATATATATATACACAAGCACATATAGGAATGAGGACGAAAAACCAAACACGTGGAGTGCACCGCACCTGTATCACACTTATTCTATGATATGCTTGCGATACGGCTCCACCTGTCACGATCCGCACCCGAAATTTGGGCATGAGTCGTGGGTACGTCCAGCCTATACCGCAGCATCGGCGGTATAACGCTGTCTATGTCTCAAACATAATATATCCTATCAATAGTCTCAACTCCGTACGGAGGATAATGATAATATAAATCCACAGTTCTATAAATATACTCAATCACAAGCTATATGAAAGTAATTGGCACGATGAGAAATAAAAATAAAGAGTTCTATCATAAGCCAAACACAAATAAGTACAACACAAGTCCTGGGTCTAGATGACCTCAAAAGTCACAAAATAATAATACAACTCAGTCTCAGTCTAAAACAATAATACAGAAAAAGAGTAATCTAAGTGCAGGCAGGTAGGATCTCCTCTAGGATAGGCAACTCCTCTGGGATTTCCAGAGTAAAATCTCCCTCTAGTTCTGGGTCGTAATGGGAGGGACAAAAGTTCTCCAGGTCCTCTGAAAAATATTATTCAGTCAGGATTGGAGCAAAGCACAAACACTAACAGCAGTTTTATTTAATATTGACAAAAACTATAAACAGTGTAAGAAATACAAGATGAGAATAAATGCTAGAAATGTAAAGTACTAGAGAATATGAAATAGGCAATAGAATATCTGGCAATGAACAATATACAGTGAATGTTAGAACAAGTGAATCTGAAATAAAGAATAGACATCTAGCTAAGTGTTAGAAATATCAGTTTATTATGTGATCGGCTTGGGACTAGATCAGGCTGGTTACATATGATTAGCTATGATTCTTGTAGGTCAGGCTAACCATATAGTTAGCTATGATGCATGTAATGGTCAGGCTAATCATATATAACAGCTATGAAGCATGTAAATGGTCAGACCGCACCCGACGTGAGAAGTGGGGTGAGCTATGATGCATGTAGAGTTTTGATATGATCACATAATCTACTAATAGTTTCTCCATCCCCAGCTAGCACGATGGATTCCAATCACGACTCCTCATGATAGGGATCTAGGGTGCTAACTCGTGTATCCATAGTGTCGGAATCAAGTATATAATACAACTAAATTTATAGAAGTAATTAACAAAACGAAAACTATCAGAGAATGTACTCGCCTGTGGTCCCGAGCAATGAATGAGGATCAATGTCCAAGATGTAGTCACAAAGTCCTAAATATCAAATATTAAAGTTAATTAGCAATTTAGAAAGGTAAACAATGAAACTAGCTAGGTATAGTTTCTAGGCTATGTCTAAGTCCAACTAGGTAAATACCTTGTTATACGAAGTCTTTTAAGCTACTAGTAGTCTTAATATAGCTATATTAGATACTAGTAGTTTATATAACCCATATTCATAAGTATAAAGATACTATCTTAGCTATAGCTAGTATTACATGAACCATGACCCTTACCCATACTAATTTTATCTCTTAACTCAAGTACCCTACTTACCTTACCCAGTCACACTTCCACAAGAGACCTACCTTCAGTTACTGTTACATCTATAGCCATTACTGGCCTTACCTATTGTAACCAGGTACACTCAATACCCTTCCCTTAACACTAGTACCTGATACCAATTTAGCATAATGTTTCTTCCTACCTACTGTGACTGAGAATAACCCTCCTCTGCCCTCGAGCTACTACTCCTAGATACTGCTACCCTTAAGTATCAGTGCACTTCAGTTAAGTGCACTGACCAGTCCTTACATTTACATTAACCATAACCAACAGATACATGATCCCCCCTTCAATAACATTAAATCCAGCTTAGTCACCTGAGCCAAAAACCTAGGCAGCATAACATCCATCAAGATCACTACATTAGACATAACTGAATAGGATACACAAGTAGCCAAATTCCCCAGTTACTGATACACACACTCATGCCTCTGCTACTGCAGTTGCACATGAGTGTATACATACAGGCACTGAACTGAAACTGACTGCACACACTCAGATGTCAGTCATACACACTATACACATAGACACTCCTAATGCCTAGACAAATTGAGATACACAGGTACTCACTCTACACATACACACTCAGTCCAACTGCTCACTCACCCATAAGTCACTGATACACACTGAGGTATTCACTCTGATACAGGCCACTTCTATACACCTACACACTAAACTGAATTTACTGCTCACACACATACACATATAAGCTACACACACAGACACACTGGTTCTATGGCACACAATACTCATAGTCATATTGATACACTTGCTAGTACACACACATATCTCAGATCTCAACTCCTTTCACACGGATGATTGATACACATGGTTCTGATACCTACACACACTGATACACAACTTGAGGCACACACTGCTCACCCAAAGCCAAATCTGCACAGTGTGTACACACACACACATATCTCCTGGACATTCTGACTCAGAAAAAAAAATCTGAGACACACACACACTAGCTTGCACAGTCACATACCTATGACCTGGGAATTCTCACTCACTCACACAGGCAAGTTATTGAATACACACAGGACTCACTGACCTCACACAAATACTCTCACATAGACACTAGTTTTATATGCAAACATAGATACACTGATACATTAGGTTCTCACTCACTCTCACAGGGATACACTCCCTGTTATTCAAATACCTACACACAGGTATGTCACACACTCACACACTGAGACTTAGCTAGGCTCACACAGTCACTCCCACCCACTGAACTCACACACAGTTTCACACAGAAACCTGGGAAATTATCACTCACACACACTCAGTTATCTACACACTGCTCTCTCTCACACTCATACAGCATTCACTCACTCTCACAGGGTTTTTCCTAACTGATACACACAGGATTACACACACACACTATAATCTGCACACACTGTAACTCACACAGATTCTCACCCCTACACACAGTCACTCACACAGGTAATCTGCAAAGCTGCACACACTAGTTAGATACACAGGAACACACACTAGAATTCACATAGGTTCTCAGGTATTGGGACACACACTGATAGTCACTGCTCAATACCCAGGTTCACACATACAGTGATAACCCCGACTGCACAGGAATCCCCAAAAATTTATTTCAACAAATACAAAGAGTGCAGAAAATCGGGTTTACTCAAGAACCCATGAATTCCCAATCAAAACCCTAAGAACCGAGATCTAAACCATACGTTGGGGATGAAATCGGTCCACTAGCAAGCCCCTAAGGTTAGGGTTCCTGAAAATTGGGAGAAAAATACCCGTAGGTCACCAAAACCTAATTTCTCCTAGGTCTTCACGTAGGATCCCTAGAAATCAAAATCTATACAACAAGGTGGGCTCCTAATGGCCAACAACAACAGAAAAACAGAATTTAAATGGATTAAAATTGGATTTTACCTATCGGGAGATGGTTTCCCAATGAAGGTTCTCCTTCCCCAAGACTTCTTGACCCAAGCTCCTTGTTTCCCTTACTTTAGAGGAGGAAGATGGAATCCCTAGGTCTGGATTCCGAAATTGGGGGTGGGGAAAATGGTTTTCAAAGGGAGGCTAGAGTTTTCTTTCTTTCTTTATGAAGAATAGTTGAGGGAGGCTCCCCTTTATAACAAAGGCTAGGTTTAGGGTTCCTAATGTAAGGGTTAAGCTAATCCTTCATGTTAAGTCATGAAGAATTTAATTAACTAAGGTTTGGTCATCTTTAGGGTTTTAACTTCCTAATTCAAAAGTGTAAATTAGGGTTTAGTCATTAGGGTTAGACCTAATGAGTTTCTAGGGTTCAACCTAAAACCAAACATCAAGAACAACATATAATTAATTTATAAAACTCAGCATATTAATTAAATACATAATTAATCAAATAGGGAAAATTATACTAATGTCCTAATCTGGAAATGTGGTAGTGACAAGTCTACCCTCCTAAAAAAAAAATTGTCCTCGAAATTAGATTGAACTAGAACAAGAATGAAATCAGAAAAGGAAATATACCTCAAGTCTAGAAGAGATACGGGTGTTGCTCGCGCATTTCGTCCTCTCTCTCCCAGGTCGACTCCTCTGGAGAGTGATGTCTCCATGCAACACGAACCAAAGGAATAGTCTGATTCCGCAACACCTTCTCTCTGTGATCCAAGATCTCTAAGGGCTGCTCAGGGTAGCTGAGAGTCGGACCATCCTCGATCTTCGAGTGATCAAGTACGTGACTAGGGTCTGCCACGTACCGCCTCAGCTGTGACACGTAGAACACATCATGCACTCCCTCTAGTGCAGGCGGCAAGTCTAGTCTATACGCCACTGCACCTACCCTCGTAAGAATACCGAAGGGTCCGATGTAGCGTGGGCTAAGCTTCCCGCCTCCACCAAAACGAATCGTGCCACGCGTCGGAGAAATCCGTAGGAATACTAGATCGCCAACCTAAAACAAAACAGTCTCAACACGCAGTCCAAACAAACAAACACAAGCCAGAAAAATAACAATCTATACCTGAAACTCAAGGGGTCTAAGGTGGCTGTCGGCCCAATGCCACTGTCTGTCCTGCGCCACTCGCAGTCTGTCTCTGATGAGTTTTACCATTTCTGCTGCATCCACGACCATTTCTGGTCCTAGCAAGGCTCTCTCTCCAACGTCGTCCCAAGATAACGGTGTACGATACCTCCGTCCATAAAGAGCCTCAAATGGTGATATCTCGATACTGGCCTGGTAGCTGTTGTTGTAAGCAAACTCTATCAGGTGCAGATGATCCTCCCAAGAACCTTCGAGATCTAAAACGCAAGTGCATAGCATATCCTCGAGAGTCTGAATAGTCCTTTTAGACTGCCCGTCTGTCTGGGGGTGGTATGAGGTACTGAACTTGAGCTGAGTGCCCAAGCTAGCCTGCAGACTCCTCTAGAAGTGGGAAGTAAAATGACTATCCTGATTCGAGATGATGCTTACAGGAACTCCATGAAGCCTAACGATCTGTCGTACGTACATCTCTGCTAGCCTCTCTGTCGATGTGCCCACCTTGAAAGGTAAAAAGTGGGCTGATTTGGTCAACCTGACCACGATGACCCAAATCGCGTCCTTCCCTCCTGGAGAACGCGAAAGCCCTAAAACATAATCCATGGTCACGTGCTCCCACTTCCACTCTGGGATAGGTAAAGGTTGAAGCAATCCACCTGGCCTCTGTCGGTCCGCCTTTACCTGCTGGCACACTAGACACCGAGATACGAAGCGTGCTACCTCGTGCTTTATTCCATACCACCATATGTGCTCCCTCAAGTCTCGATACATCTTGTTGGTACTGAGAGCGGTGTGCCTCCTGCAAAACCTCCTCGCGCAGCTCCCCGCTCGGCACACACATCCTCGTGCCGTGCCATAAAGAACCATCATCTGCGATAGTAAAGTCGTCCGACAATCCTGCCCGGACCTGTGCCCTGATACTCCTCAGAGCCTCATCATCAAACTGCGCAGCTCTGATCCTGTCCATCAGCTCGGACTGTATCTGCAATCCCTATATTTAAATCTCAGTACTGGAAACTAATATCTCAACCTCCAAGCTTTCCAGATCAGCCAACAAATATCTATCTGTCGTCAAGTACATAGCCATCGGATACCTGCTCAAGGCATCACCATGAACTCAAACTGGCCGTATCTGGTCCGAAAGGCTGTCTTCGGCGTGTCTTCTCTCTTCACCTTCACCTGGTGATAGCCTGACCTCAAATCTATCTTCGAAAATACCTTCGCCCCGCTCAACTGATCGAAAAGATCATCTATCCTCGGCAGCGGGTATTTGTTCTTGATAGTGAGGTTGTTCAAAGCTCTATAATCGATGCACATGCGTACCGTGCCATCCTTCTTCGGTACAAAAAATACCGGAGCTCCCCATGGTGATGAACTGGATTGAGGACTAAGGGTATTCTACTGCTAGCAAACAAAAGAAACGATGGAAAAATCCTGTAACAACAGAAATAGATAAGTGTTGAGACAATACTTTAAGAACCAATTTAAGATACAACTTGATAATCATACACGTCTGTCAGAAATCATAACACTCAGAATCCTCGCCACGCCAGTAAGCATAGGTGCGATAAACGACAGGTTCCGTAACTAAGGTATGCAACCCTATAATTATGTCATCTAGAATCCTCGCCACGCCAACCGGTATGGCTGCGAGACACTCTAAGTTTCATAACTACAGTATGTACATCCTAGTCAGGTTCCTACGTTCTCGTCACGACAACTAGTATGGCAGCGATAAACTCTAGGTTCCATAACCAAAGTAGACGTTTTACCTTTCTCACTGTCCTCATCAATATATGTCATCAGATGATATCATAAATTTTAGCCCGTAAAATTTATCTTGATATAAAAATCAACTCAACAACGATACCAAGAATTAAATTTAACAACTGGTCAACAAGAATCAAACTCAATATCAACAAGCGAGAACAGACAAAAACAAGGGGAAAGAAATTAAATTGGAATTCATAATGAGATTCTCAAGGGTCGTCCCAGGAATCTCTCAATAATTATGACTGAGCATCCTGATCTGCTCCGCTGCTCCTCTGGCGACCTCGAACTCCGGCTCTCCTGGTAGTCAAAATAATACTCTGCCTCTATAACAATCTATAGTAGCATGATGCCTACTCAACTAGTCCATTCCGAGTACAATATCGTACCCCGGAAGTGGCATGATGAGTAAGCACACGCTCAACTCTCGGCCTCCTACTGACACCTTTCGGTCCTTGCAATAATCACGGACTAGGATAATACCTCCACCAGTCGTGATCTTGCAAGTCCTAGCTAATGGTTTTGTCTCTAAATGATATCGAAGTGCATAAGATACAGACACAAAACTATGGGAAACGCCAGAGTCGAATAATGTAAATGCGGGAATGCAATCGAGAAGAACTGAACCTGTAATCAAGTCTCCTGCTGGTTCGACCTCCTCGACTGCTATGGCGTATGCTCGCCCCTGGGGTGCACCTCTTTGTTGCCGGTGCTGAGCAAACCTCTGCTGCTGCGGTGGAAGTGGAGGTCCTCTCTGCTGGCCTGCTGGTACGGTAGGTACCCTGGCTGGTCCCCTCTGGGCGGCTACTCCACCCTGACCTGGGTGAGTCTGTATGGTAGGTAAATCCCTCAGTTGATGTGTCATCGATCCGCAAGACAGACATGTGCCCAACCTCTTCCTGCAGATGTCTCTGGTATGTCCCATCTTTCTGCAATACACACACTGGATAGTGGGCTGAGTCTGTCTCTGTGGCTGCTGCTGCTGGATGTGTCCTCGAACTGATGTCTGGTGCTGCTGATGATGAGCCATCTGCGATCCCACGGGTGGCTTAACTGGACTTCTTTGATTTGGATCTGCGCACTGGCCGGGAAGATAAGGAACTCGAAGACAACCCCTAACTTGATGTCCCGCAGTGCCACAGTACAAACAAAGTCCTCGTCTCATCCTACAGCTCTTCCAAAGGTGACCTGGCTTCTTACAGAAGTGACAAGCCTGCTGGATCTGCCTCGGAGGCTGCTGTTGATCCTGCAATCTGGTCTTTGACGGCATCCTGAGGACATCGCGAAAGGAATCAATTAAGGTAATAGATACGATATCATCAAGGGAGGACAGTAAAAATTTCTAAAGGGAATGATCATTAAGAGTAGCATTATAAGAATCAGAAATTTCCTAATTGTGATTGAGCATATTCTCGGCCTAAATCCTATCTCCTAAAACAGGCTTGTAGCAATACTCTAAACGAACACCACTACGATATCGCTCTAAATGCGAATATAGACCTGCATGGGCCAACACTAAAAACGTGTCACGACCCGCACCCGAAATTTGGGCATGAGTCGTGGGTACGTCCAGCCTACACCGCAGCATCGACGGTGGAACGCTGTCTAGGTCTCAAACATAATATATCCTGTCAATAGTCTCAACTCCGTACGGAGGACAATGATAATATAAATCCACAGTTCTATAAATATACTCAATCACAAGCTATATAAAAGTAATTGGCATGATAAGAAATGGAAATAAAGAGTTCTATCATAAGCCAAACACAAATAAGTACAACACAAGTCCTGAGTCTAGATGACCTCAAAAGTCACAAAATAATAATACAACTCAGTCTCAGTCTAAAATAATAATACAGGAAAAGAGTAATCTAAGTGCAGGCAGGTAGGATCTTCTCTAGGATAGGCAACTCCTCTAGGATTTTCGGAGTGAAATCTCCCTCTAGTCCTGGGTCGTAATGGGAGGGGCAAAAGTTCTCCAGGTCCTCTGAAAAATATTATCCAGTCAGGATTGGAGCGAAGCACAAACACTAACAACAGTTTTATTTAATGTTGACAAAAACTATAAACAGTGTAAGAAATACAAGATGAGAATAAATGCTGGAAATATAAAGTACTGGAGAATATGAAATAGGCAATAGAATATCTAGCAATGAACAATATACAGTGAATGCTAGAACAAGTGAATCTGAAATAAAGAATAGACATCTAGCTAAGTGTTTGAAATATCATTTTATTATGTGATCGGCTTGGGACTAGATCAGGTTGGTTACATATGATTAGCTATGATTCTTGTAGGTCAGGCTAACCATATAGTTAGCTATGATGCATGTAATGGTCAGGCTAATCATATATAACAGCTATGAAGCATGTAAATGGTCAGGCCGCACCCGACGTGAGAAGTGGGGTGAGCTATGATGCATGTAGAGTTTAGATATGATCACATAATCTACTAATAGTTTCCCCATCCCCAGCTAGAACGATGGATTCCAATCACGACTTCTCATGATAGGGATCTAGGGCGCTAACTCGTGTATCCATAGTGTCGAAATCAAGTATGTAATACAACTAAATTTATAAAAGTAATCAACAAAACAAAAACTGTCAGAGAATGTACTCGCCTGTGGTCCCGAGCAATGAATGAGGATAGATGTCCAAGATGTAGTCACAAAGTCCTAAATATCAAATATTAAAGTTAATTAGCAATTTAGAAAGGTAAACAATGAAACTAGCTAGGTATAGTTTCTATGCTATGTCTAAGTCCAACTAGGTAAATACCTTGTTATACGAAGTCTTTTAAGCTACTACTAGTCTTAATATAGCTATATTAGATACTAGTAGTTTATATAACCCATATTCATAAGTATAAAGATACTATCTTAGCTATAGCTAGTATTACATGAACCATGACCCTTACCCATACTAACTTTATCTCTTAACTCAAGTACCCTACTTACCTTACCCAGTCACACTTCCACAAGAGACCTACCTTCAGTTACTGTTACATCTATAGCCATTACTGGCCTTACCTATTGTAACCAGGTACACTCAATACCCTTCCCTTAATACTAGTACCTGATACCAATTTAGAACAATGTTTCTCCCTACCTACTGTGACTGAGAATAACCCTCCTCTGCCCTCGAGCTGCTACTCCTAGATACTGCTACCCTTAAGTATCAGTGCACTTCAGTTAAGTGCACTGACCAGTCCTTACATTTATATTAACCATAACCAACAGATACATGATCCCCCCTTCACTAACATTAATTCCAGCTTAGTCACCTGAGCCAAAAACCTAGGCAGCAGAACATCCATCAAGATCACTACATTAGACACAACTAAATAGGATACACAAGTAGCCAAATTCCCCAGTTACTGATACACACACTCATGCCTCTGCTACTGTAGTTGCACATGAGTGCATACATACAGGCACTGAACTGAAACTGACTGCACACACTCAGATGTTAGTCACACACACTATACACATAGACACTCCTAATGCCTAGATATATTGAGATACACAGGTACTCACTCTACACATAAACACTCAGTCTAACTGCTCACTCACCCACAAGTCACTGATATACACTGAGGTATTCACTCTGATACAGGCCACTTCTACACACCTACACACTAAACTGAATTTACTGCTCACACACATACACATATAAGCTACACACACAGACACACTGGTTCTATGGCACACAACACTCACAGTCATATTGATACACTTGCTAGTACACACACACATCTCAGATCTCAACTCCTCTCACACGGATGACTGATACACATGGTTCTGATACCTACACACACTGATACACAACTTGAGGCACACACTGCTCACCCAAAGCCAAATTTGCACAGTGTGTACACACACACACATCTCTTGGACATTCTGACTCTGGAAAAAAAATCTGAGACACACACACACTAGCTTGCACAGTCACATACCTAGGACCTGGGAATTCTTACTCACTCACACAGGCAAGTTACTGAATACACACAGGACTCACTGACCTCACATAAACACTCTCATATAGATACTGGTTTTATATGCATACATAGATACACTGATACATTAGGTTCTCACTCACTCTCACAGGGATACACTCCCTGTTGTTCAAATACCTACACACAGGTATGTCACACACTCACACACTGAGACTTAGCTAGGCTCACACAGTCACTCCCACCCACTGAACTCACACACAGTTTCACACAGAAACCTAGGAAATTATCACTCACACACACTCAGTTAGCTACACACTGCTCTCTCTCACACTCATACAATATTCACTCACTCTCATAGGGTTTTTCCTAACTGATACACACAGGATTACACACACACTATAATCTGCACACAATGTAACTCACACAGATTCTTACCCCTATACGCAGTCACTCACACAGGAAATCAGTACAGCTGCACACACTAGTTAGATACACAGGAACACACACTAGAATTCACATAGGTTCTCAGGTAATGGGACATACACTGATAGTCACTGCTCAATACCCAGGTTCACACATACAGTGATAACCCCGACTGCACAGGAATCCCCAAAAATTCATTTCAACAAAAATAAAGAGTACAGAAAATTAGGTTTACTCAAGAACCTATGAATTTCCAATCAAAACCCTAAGAACCGAGATCTAAATCATACGTTGGGGATGAAATCGGTCCACTAGCAAACCCCTAGGGTTAGGGTTCCTGAAAATTGGAGAAAAAACATCCGTAGGTCACCAAAACCTAATTTCTCCTAGGTCTTCATGTAGGATCCCTAGAAATCAAAATCTATACAATAAGGTGGGCTCCTAATGGCCAACAACAACAGAAAAATAGAATTTAAATGGATTAAAATCGGATTTTACCTATCGGGAGATGGTTTCCCAATGAAGGTTCTCCTTCCCCAAGACTTCTTGACCCAAGCTCCTTGTTTCCCTTACTTTGGAGGAGGAAGATGGAATCCCTAGGTCTGGATTCCAAAATTGGGGGTGGGGGAAATAGTTTTCAAAGGGAGGCTAGGGTTTTCTTTCTTTCTTCATGAAGAATGGTTGAGGGAGGCTCCCCTTTATAACAAAGGCTAGGTTTAGGGTTCCTAATGTAAGGGTTAAGCTAATCCTTCATGTTAAGTCATGAAGAATTTAATTAACTAAGGTTTGGTCATCTCTAGGGTTTTAACTTCCTAATTCAAAAGTGTAAATTAGGGTTTAGTCATTAGGGTTAGACCTAATGAGTTTCTAGGGTTCAACCTAAAACCAAACATTAAAAACAACATATAATTAATTTATAAAACTCAGCATATTAATTAAATACATAATTAATCAAATAGGGAAAATTACACTAATGCCCTAATCTGGAAATGTGGTAGTGACACCACCACACAACGAAACGCATCCCGAAGGACACGAGCAAGTCTAATAAACTAAATATGAATAATAATATGTATAATAATTAGATCAACTGTGTGTCCATGTCAATATGTGATATGCACAAGTCTCCATGTCGGTGGAAAAATCCCCAAATTAACCCGTATCTCCAAATTATTGGGATACGGTCTACACGTATCCAATTGTGGATACGACACTAGTCACAAACAAACATACATATATCAATTTGATCTA
This sequence comes from Iris macrosiphon, assembly GCA_036927795.1. Classification (NCBI taxonomy): domain Eukaryota; kingdom Viridiplantae; phylum Streptophyta; class Magnoliopsida; order Asparagales; family Iridaceae; genus Iris; species Iris macrosiphon. The sequence continues at coordinate 99,419,036 of JAYESA010000013.1, read as the reverse complement.
TTAGACCAATTGACAAATACAACATGTGCCAATCTCATAATTCCTTCCAAATTGGCACCAAAATACACACTTTCACCATAGGTCTCCTATGAACCTAAAACCAATTTCTATGGGTAGCCTATGCATGTGGGTTAGTTTCTCATGGGTAAATCTCAGATTTAGAGTCTACTAGAAGAGGAAGAACTGAAATATACCTATTGGGGGATGGATTTCCAATAAAAATCCCCAAATATAGAAAGTAGCCTCATCTTTGTAGATCTTGGCCTCCTTCTTGTAGATCTTTTCTTTTTTCTTGTAGATCCTTGTTGTAGTAGCCTCAATTGAAGAATAGAGAAGAAATTTATGAAGAAATTGGTGAAGGAATGGAGGAATTTGGAAAGAGGGAAAATATAGATCTAAAGGGAATAAATTTGTGAAGTTAATAATTTTCTCTCTCCTCCTTGCATGTGGCCAGCCATATACCCCTCTCCATGCTACATGAAATATCCAAAACACCCCTTGGGGCCTCTTATAAAGAAATTAATTAAGGTGGAAAGGTTCTAGTCTAATGGTTTCACAAATTAATCTATCCTCCTAATCCATGGGCTAATCATGGGCTCAATCTAAATTAAAATAAAATATTGGGTCCATGGGTCTAAACTAACTAGTTAGGTCCACTACACAAGTCCAAAATAAATCTAACTCTATCAATAAATAAATAATACAACAAATAAATTATTACACATGCACAATATTTAATATAATAAATTCTAAAATAAAATACCTATGTCAAATTACCAAATTACCCTAAATTGGAAAAAGTGAGGGTGACAGTGCCATCTGGAGAACCTTACAAGATATTGGTCCAGCTTCGGGGATCAATTTTATACAAAACTTTACAATTCTTACAGGGGGTAACACTGGAAGTTCTTCTGGGAAGACATCTAGAAACTCCTTGACTATCTCGAAAAGCTTTTATTCTTCTATTGTTGCCACTATGATCCTCTCTTCATGCTGGTCTTCCACAGATCTATCAAAGACAAAGTCTTATGTGCCTGGGATACTAAAGAATACCCTACCTCTATGGCAATCTATTATAGCATGACTGTCTCTCAGCTAGTCTATGCCTAGGTTAACGTCAAAGTTACCCATAGGGAACTCGATCAACCACGCAGGTAATGAATGCCTGCACACTATGACTGAACACACTATACACACTCCACTTACTTCTATGAGACCATTACCAGTGAGTATAATCAACCTCTCCGGAAATGCCTCGAACTCCAATACAATACGTATCGTAAATCGCATAGATATAAATGAATGAGATGCACCCATATCAAATAATGCTACAACAGAAAAAGATGCGATAGAGATATTACCTGCCACCACGTCGCCTGATGCCAAAGCTTCTTCCAAGAAAAAATTGAATGCTTGTCTTTGGCCCTACTGCGCTTCTCGTTATCGTCTCCCTTGGAAGCGTTGTTGTGGCCTCTGTCGGCCCTGTTGTTGATTCTGCTACTGTTGGTGCATCTGAGATTGCATCGGTAACGGATGCTGAGCTAATGGACGTACTGTTATCGCTGGCCCTCTTTGCTAAACTTTCCCTGGTGCTGGCAATATTGGCAATTGTTGGACTGGCCCTCCTGGCCTCTACATCATCGAACAATTTATAATCCAGTGATCTGGACAACCATACCTCATATACAACCCATTGGCTGCCCTACACACACCTCTAGTGTGGCCTCCCTAACCACAATAAGTATATCACATCAATGCTCCCTGGCATTGCTGTTGTTGTTGCTACCTTGGCTGCTGCCAAGCTGGTACAGTCAGTGTCGAAAATGATGTCCTTTGTGGTGCTGAATTATGGATACAAATATCAGGTGATGGTACTGACGTCCGAGGTACTCCACCTCCTTCACTCTGAGCATGAGACCTTTTTTAGCCTCATGTCCTCGCCGACAACCTCTGCAGGGTAAGCTCGTACCTTAAAGATACTATCAATACTTTCTCATAAGTTTAGTAGTTGTGCCCCTCTACCAGTTGTAGAATCTCCAATTAAAGTCCTTCTTGGAATCTCATCGCTCTATCCGACTCCGTAGCCACCCTGGTCGGAGCGAATCTAATCAGCCTACATAATTCTAGTGCACATCCGTCCACAGTCCTACCGGCCTGCTTGAGACCGATAAACATCTAATGAAGCTTATATTGTGCGATGACTCCAAAATACATTGCCCAAAATAGAGTCCTAAATCTGTCCCAAGAGATAGGATGCCTCAAGCCAACCTCTACTAACGCCCACCAGTCATGGAAAAGGTCTAGAAGCTGTAGTCGGATCTGGTCAACTTTTTCATCAGTTGGAACCTTCGTTGCTGCCAGAATAACCTCAATATCTTGCAACCATGCGTCTACTTTAATGGCGTCCTCCATACCATCGAAGTATCTCGGGTTAAGTCGGCAAAATCTAATCGTTAACCCTGAATCAGTCGTTCTGTCTTTCTCCATAGTCGTCTATAAACCGTTACTCCATAAGGCATTCTGCTACTGTTGTTAAAATTGTTGATTTTATTGCACTGCCATCTAATGCAAAAGTGTAGCCATCATGTAGCACCCACTTTTCGAATATTCTAATAATAAAATATTAAATAATAATATGTACACCTTTAGGATTTATACACCAATAAGGGAACATTATATCCTTAGTATTCGTTGAAGCTCATTCTAGGGTTTGGAACCATTGTTGGGCCATTAGGAATTTTTTAGGAATTTTCTTCATTTTTTATTGATTAAAATCTATTTTTCTAAGACTTCTAAGAATTTCTGTGGGAACCTAGATGAAAATTTTGACTCCAAATATTTTTTAGGTTTTAATATTTAGTTATATATTTTCTAGATTTTTTCCATAATTTTTTGATATTTTGATATATTTATTAGGAGTTATTAAACTAAAAATTGAGTTAAAATTTATTTTTGATTAAAGAAACTAAAAGGATTACAAACTCAGCAACCCACGGGTCCGCCAGTCAGCCTCCCACAGCCAAAAGGGTGAGGTCCGCCTGTTAGTGACCCGTAAGTGCAGACGCGGGTGCGGGTGCAGCTCCGGCTCCCGAGCCGAGCCGAATAGAGCCAAGTTCGAATTTGACTCAGACTCGATCTAGCCAAGAACCGCCGAATCGAGACCGTTAGATACCAAAAGGGATTGATTAGATGATATTCACATGTCCACATGAGCGGTGGCTCCCTCTGCATTCTCTATATACATATAATAGTAGTTAGGGTTTTAGTTAATCAACCCAACTAAGGAGAGAGAGAGAGAGAGAGAGAGAGAGAGAGAGAGAGAGAGAGAGAGATTGCGGAGGTTATTATCTAGGGTTCGTTCGACTTCGCGAAGCCATTACTCCTAGCTCCAAACTCCAAATGTATTTCGGTTTCTTGCGTTGGAACCATCTTGAGGTATAGTTTTTTAATATATAATTTGTTTTCATAAATTCTAAACCTACTTTTCTAGAAAATTCATTGAGTTCCAGTTGTCCAAAATTTGACATATTTTGGTATTTTCGAGATTTTGGGAGATCCCGAACTAGAAACCATGAACCGTTTGAAGTTTCAAAAATCTGACATGATAAAGCAAGACATATATTTTTCTCAGAATTAAATTTTCTATTTTACTATTCTATAAATTCGTGCAACCTAGATGTAGTTAGGAAAATGACGAAATTGTCATTTGAGCGCCATATTGGCCATAATTTTGTACTAACTTGTGAGTTTGTTAATCTTTTGATTCTAACATTCAAGTAGAGCTGAAATCTATAAAAATCTATATGAAAATCTAGATTTTATGTCGGTTGACTTTTTGGTCAACAAGATGTCTCGATTTGTGTGCCACGAGTCTCAAGTTGACAAATTTGATTTTTTTTGGTCAAAAATTAAGATTTAATCTAAAATTAAGAATAATATGACTAAAATAGGATTTTAGAGTAATTATTTTTGAATTAAAAATTTTAGGTAAATTATCTTTTGATATGGTAATTTGTACTACATAGGCAATTTGGACTCTGATTTGGGACCTGATTCGTACCACAGCTAAAGACCACAGGCGAGTATATTTTTGTGATTATTTTCAGTACTTGATATTCTATATTATGCTTATTATAGATTATTTTATTTTTGACACTCGTTACACGGATTAGTAAACGGTAGATTCTTGTATGAGATATGTGACTTTCTGGACTATTGTTATTTCATCGTGTTTTATTCGGAATCCATGCTGTACTAGTCGGGAGGGAAAATACTTCGTGGACATGTGAACTACCCTTTCCATCCCATAGTCTTACTCGAATAATAGCAGCCATGCACAACACGTGTGTTTTGCCGAATTTTACCTCTAGTCGTTCACATACGACAAGAAATTTTAAATTACGTAGATTAGTTTATTAATATTTGTTTCTCTCTTACTTGCAATTATTTTCTAAGGTTGCTTGTGATTGTTCTCATTTTCATGACAGGACTTTCGAAGTTAGTTATTCTGGTTTCCTTATTCTAATTTTAGTTTTGTTGCCATCAATATTCTTTACTATTTATTGCCGTATAGCTTCTACCATGTGTTGGAACTATTTTTACTGTGATATACTCATTCCAATCCTGACTAAATAATAATATTTTAGGTGGATATGTGCCTTTCGATAAATACATGTGAAGGAGTACCCGCTGAACACGGTAAGGGATAATATCTTCTAACAGGATCCATATAGTACCAGTCCGTGTAACCACTGTGTCAGAATCAAGTATATAATTCTAGAACATGCGATATATATACTAATATAAAATAAAAACTAACAGAGAGATATACTCGCTTGTGGTCTTGAGAAAAGGTATAACTCAGTGTCCGAGCTGGTATCACAGAGACCTATATAGAAAATATCATATTATTTGGCTGTAAAGAAGTGATAAATAAGCTTAAATACACTACAATATAATTTCTAAGCCATTTCTAGGTTATACTAGTCAAACTAGGTCAAACTAGGCCAATACCTTGATTTTAGTTCTATACCTAGCTTCTAGGTTGATTTCAAGCCCATACTAGCTGATACTAGGTGGTACTAGGTCATACCTAGGTTATCTCTGGGTTTCTAGAATAACTAGCAAATTTTATTAAGTAATTATATATACTTATACTAGTTATAACTATTCTCTAATTTACCTTAGTATAGATTACTTGGTGTCTAACATAACTAATATATTACCTTAACTCAATACTCAATCTAATATCTTACTTACCTTATTATTACCTAAAGGTATTACCAATACCTATATTACCTAGAGTCCTAATACCTCAATATTATATTATGTACTTATGGATACTCAACTGACCACACTTTACTCAATTGCTCACTAATACACTAACCACATACACAATCACTCATGTATTGATACACTAGTGCATCACACACCACTCTATCCTAGTTCTATTTTACACCTGATACTCTAACCCACTCGTAAACATTATCTCTCCAAAAACCTTGGATATCCTATACCCTAAGATAATTTATGACTAATACTAATACTCATCTATTAGGCCAACATTACCTTAGCTTTAACCAATATCTTAACTATGGTTTCAAAGTTTGCCTTTACCTTAACTAGTCCAACTCCACCAACCTAGTACCTGACACACTTATATCTCTGATACATACCTATAGGCATGTACTCCTGATACTTGGATTGCTCTAAGTCCATAGTTCACTACTTGCAGCTCCTATACTTACAACACTTACTATCACTCACACAAACACTTTACTGCCAACCCTTACCACTACATACATATATGCCCCTCTGCAATCTGACACAATCTCTTCTTAAACACTATCTTCACATACGCTAATACATCAGTCTCTCCATTTATCTACTTGCACGAGCCTCACTAAGCATACACCTACAATAACTTGGACTGCTGCACATCTCTTGCCCATATCTTCATGCATATTGAACGAACAATTGGTAGCACACATTGCTGCATACTGCAATAAATTACAGTACACACAGTGTATGACTGCCCTCCCCTTCGAGCTCCAATGATTGCAGACCTCACTACAGAATTATGCACACCCGAGCCTCAATTGCACCTATGCAGTTCTGAACAGAACAAAGGTCTTCTCCCAAGCAATGTACACTAGTTGCATATCCTCTTCTCATCTACGGACAACTGGTATCACCCCAATATCAAACCTCAATTTCCCTCCTCCTATTATTAGTTTAACATCACCACTAATACACAACAACATAAATAATTTATATACATAAAAGTATAAGTGTATACTAGCATATATATATATATAGACAATTAAGGTTGAGTGAATATAATACTTACACTTACAGTTAATTCATCGAACACCTTGAATGGACAATTAGGATACTCATGATACACACCCAAACGAAGTATCAAAACCCCCAACCCTCAACTATTACCAATTATACATACCAATTACATCTATATATATATATAACTAATGTAATGAGTTACAATAAAAATTCTAGAGTAATTACACTATCATGCTAAAAATCCAAAATGAGACTCTGTATCATAGTGTATCACAAAATACCCTGATACATCCTACACGTATCCATTTGTGAACACGTACCTAGTCCCATAACCCCGATCTAAGTTTACTTAGATCTAATTGGTCTCATGACACGATATTGATGTGTCAATCTCGTAATTCCCCCAATATGCACACAAATCACCACATAGAACTCACAATACATAACCAAATTGTCTATAACTTGTTCCTCTAGGTAGCCCTATGCCATGGTGTTATTTTTAATGGTCAAATGCATGATTAAGAAGCTAAAATAAAGGGGGAATTCAAGAATTACCAATTAGGGATAGATTTCTAATAAAAACAAAATTGGGCACGTTTCGGACACGATCTCTAGCTCCAAAGCTCCTCCTTCTTGTGTTCCTTGCTTCTCCAAGCTCCAAAGCTCCACGAGTGATGAATTTAAGAAGGCAATGGAAGTGAATTGAGTAGAAATCCAATGGAGGGAATGATGGTAAATTTGGGGATCTAATTTCTAGATCTAAATGAATACAAATGAGAAGAGAGAGAGAGAGAGAGAGAGAGAGAGGAGAGCCCCCACTAATAGTGGTCGGCCCCTTTCTCCCTTTTCCAAGTAATATGTATGGTCCAAATTGTCCCTTTCCATCCATTTATGAAAAGGATTAGAGAAGGGCTATTTTGGAAAGCTTCTAACTAGTTCTAATTAATCTATTTCTCTCTAATTAATTAATGGGAGTGGGTCTAATGAGTTTGGATCAAAGCTAGGCTCACTAGTTGTCATGACAATTATTGGACTAGCCGCTAACAAATAATTAATATAAGTCACATTTAATATATAACTCACTAATAATTAAATAATTAATACAATCATTAAATAATTACTATAACATACTAACATTAATATTTATTTCTAAAATTATTTACCCATGCCAAATTACCAAACTACCCCTAAATGGAAAAGTGAGGGTGACAGCCCTACCGTACCTCCTATAGTGGAGCCTCAGCCCAGAGAGGACCAGTTGAACTGCTAGTGGCCCCACAGCCGAGGGGACCCCCACTTCCTACGCAGTAGCAATAGTTTGCCCAGCACCAACAAAGAGGAGCTCTACAGCAGGGCCGAGCTTTTGTAATGACGGTCGAGAAGACAGAACCCATAGGTGATATGATAGCATGTTCTATTCTTCTTGAATCATTTTCAACTACTGCTTTATTTGATTTTGGTGCATCGAATAGCTTCATATATGTATCATTTGTACTTAAGCATAGTTTAGTAACAAAACCCTTGGATAGGAGTTACAAGATAACGACTGAGGGAGGCATTATCCTAGTCAGTGATAATTGCAAGGGGCATCGTATTATCTTTAGAGGTCATGATTTAGATGCTAGTTTACTCATAATGCCACTTTCGAGTTTTGATATTGTGCTAAGAATGGATTGATTGAGTAGGCACTATGCTATCATAAACTGTTATAGAGGACGTATGCTGTTCCGCCCTCCAGGCGGGCCAGAATTTAAGTTTGATAGAGGAGCAGTAGAACAAGGTGATGGGATTATTTATGGAACCATGATAGAGGAGAAGGGCTTGCCACATCCTATTATTGCGGAGTTCCTAGATGTGTTTCTCGAGGAGTTGTTAGGATTGCCACTAAAAGAGATCTAGAATTCTTTAGACTTAGTACCAAAAGCAGAGCCGGTAACGCAGTAGGTCTACTGAATCAATAATAGCGAGCTAGCAGAGTTGAAGAAGCAGGTTGATGAATTGTTGACAAGGGTTTCATTAGATCGAGTTTCTCGTCTTGGGGAGCCCGGTCTTATTTTTACCAAAGAAGGATGGGTCGGTGCATATGTGCGTCGACTACAGGGCCCTGAATAACCTCACAATCAAGAACAAATACCCGCTACCAAGGATAGACAATTATTTCGATCAGTTGAACGGCACAAGGGTATTTTCAAAGATCGACTTAAGTTCTAGCTATCATCAGCTGAAGGTGAAGAAGGAAGATATTTAAAAAATTGTATTTCGAATAAGATACGGCTAGTATGAGTTTATGGTGATACTGTTTAGGTTGACTAATGCTCCGGCAGTCTTCATAAACTTAATGAACAAGGTGTTCTATCAATACCTTGACAAATTTGTTATGGTGTTCATAGATGACATCCTCGTCTATTCAAAGATGCCAGAGGAGCACGAGGAACATCTAAGGATTGTGCTGGAGACCCTCAAAAAGGAGAAGCTCTATGGAAAGCTCTCAAATTATGAGTTTTTCCTAGATAACGTAGAGTTCCTTGGGTATGTGGTAACTGGAGACGTGATATCGGTGGATCCGAAGAAGATTGCTGCCGTAGAGTCTTGGACCAATCCAAGTTCTGTGGTAGAGATCTGAAGCTTCTTAGGATTGGCCAAATATTACAGAAAATTTGTGAAAGATTTTTCTTGGATCGTAGAGCCGTTGACTAGACTCACTCGAAAGGATATACAGCTCATGTGGAATAAGAAATGTCAAGCTGCATTTGATGAGCTAAAGAAGAGGTTGACCACAGCACCTGTCTTGACAGTGCCATCAGGAACAAGTGGATTTATTATCTATAGCGACGCTTCAAAAAAAGGTTTGGGATCTGTTCTAGAGTAGAACAAGAAGGTGGTGGCATATGCTTCTAGACAGTTATAGCCACAAAAGAAGAACTATCACACTCATGACTTAGAATTATCAGCGGTGATCTTCGCTCTGGAGCTATGGAGGTATTACCTGTACGAAGAGCGTAGGAAATATTCACTGACCACAAAAGTTTAAAGTACGTCATTACGCAGAAAGAGGTAAATATGTGGGAGCACAGGTAGCTATAACTGATAAAGGATTTCAATATTTTACTACAGTATCATCCTGAAAAGGACAACGTAGTTGCTGATTCCTTGAGAGGGTATCCAGTAGCTATGTACCTGATGACAGATCGCCACTTTCTTACAAACATGGATAGCTTCGACATTGAGGTTATTATTTCGGGAGTGGAGACACAAATAATGGGCATGCAAATTTAGCCTGGATTGATGGACAAGGTCAGAGAGACGCACTATCAGGATAAGATTCTGCGGAGCATTAGAGCTCAGGTGCAGGAAGGAATATTGGAGGACTTCTCTATTGCAGAGAAAGGTTCACTGAGGCATGGGACTAGGATATGTGTGCCTAGTGGTGACCTGCTGGAAGGGATTATGCAAGAGGCTCATCATTCCAAGTATTCTATACATCAGAGAGCCAACAAGATATACAATAATAGCAAACAATAGCAATCAGGCCAGTATCGAGATATCTCCTTTCGAGACTCTGTATGGTAGGAGATGTCGGACTCCCTTATCATAGGATGAAGTGGGCGAAAGAGCAATTTTGGGACCAGAGATGGTAGTTGATGCTGTAGAAAAGGTGAAGCTGATTAGAGAGAGACTTCGTGTGGCCCAGGACAGACAAAAGAAGTGGGTCGATCACCACCAGAGATCGTTAGAGTTCAAGGTTGGTAATTTGGTGTTCTGAGGATTTCTCTGACACATGGTACAATTTATTTCGGTGAATGTGGGAAGCTTAGTCCTAGGTTCATGGGACCCTTTGGTATTCTAGAGAAGGTCGGTGTCGTAGCTTATCGATTGGACTTACCGCCTACATTAGAAGGAGTTCACAACATGTTTAATGTATCATAACTGAGGCATTATATGGAAGATCCTAGCCATGTACTGGACTATTCAGAGCTCGAGGTTAGACCAAGTCTCCGTTATCCGGAGCAACTGGTGGAGATCTTAGATCACAGGAATAAGGTGCTTCGTAACCAGACGATTCTGTTGGTTCGCGTTGCTTGGAGGCATAACTCCCCCGGCAAGTCCACTAGGGAGCGGAAAGATAAGATGCGTGAGCGTTACCCCTATATTTTTGCACCATGAGGTCTTTTTCCATTCTTGTACTTGTTCTACCTTAAATTTTGAGGACCAAATTTCTTTATAGAGGGTAGGTTTGTAACACCCACTTTTCGAATATTCTAATAATAAAATATTAAATAATAATATGTATACATTTAGAATTTATACACCAATAGGGGAACATTAGATCCTTAGTACTCGATGAAGCCCATTCTAGGTTTTGGAACCATGGTTGGGCCATTATAAATTTTCTGAGAAATTTTTGTAATTTTTATTAATTAAAATTTATTTTCCTAAGACTTCTGCAAATTTTTGTGGGAAAAGGTTGAGGCCAAATTTGACCTCAAATATTTTTCTATGGTTTAATATTTAGTTATATATTTTCTAGAATTTTCCATAATTTTTTGATATATTAATATATTTATTAGGAGTTATTAAACTAAAACTTGAGTTAAAACATGTTTCTGATTAAAAAAACTAAAAGGATTACACAGTCCGCAACCCCCAGGCCTGCCTGTCATCCGGTCGCAGCCAACAGGGTAGGGCCCGCTTGTCAGTGACCCACGGGCGCGGGTGCAGCTCGAGCTCCCGAGTCGAGCCGAGCCGAGCCGAGGGGGATCAGAATTTGACTCGGACTCGACCGAGCCAAGACGTGCCGAATCGAGACCGTTCGATCACAAGTGGGATTGCTCAGATGCTCGCCACGTATCCATGTGAGACATGGCACCCTCTTCTTTCTTTATATATATATAATAATAGTTAGGGTTTTAGTTAATATGCAGAATTAAGGAGAGAGAGAGATTGAGGAGGTTGTCATCTTAGGTTCATTCTACTTCAAAAAGCCATTACTCCTAGCTCTGAACTCTAAACGCATCCTTGTTTCTTATGTTTGAACCGTCTCAAGGTATATTTTCTGAATTTACAACTTATTTTATAAATACTGAATTTAATTTTCTATAAAAATTTATTTAGTGCCAGTTGTCCAAAATTTGACACGTTTTGCTATTTTTGAGATACCGCGAGATCCCGAACTCGAAACCACGAACCGTTTGAAATTTTGGAAACCTGGCATGATAAAACATGACATATTTTTGTATAATAAAAAAATATTCTATTTTACTTTTATTTAAAATTTGTACAACCAAGATGTAGTCAGGAAACCGACGAAACTGTGATCTTAGCGCCATATTGGCCATAACTTTTTACCAACTTGTGAATTTATGAATCTGTCGATTCTATCATTAAAGTAGAACTGAAATCTACAAGAATCTATATAAAAATCTAAATTTTATGTTGGTTGACTTTTTGGTAATATGATATCTCGATTTGCGTGCTACGAGTCTCAAGTTGGTAAATTCGATTTCTTTGGACAAAAATTAAGATTTAATCTAAAATTTAGAATAATAGAATTAAAATAGAATTTTAGAGTAATTATTTCTGAATGAAATAAATTAAGATAAATTATCTTTTGACATGATAATTCGTACTACATAGGCAATTTGGACTCTGATTTGGGACATGATCCATACCACAGTTGAGGTCCATAGGCGAGTACATTTCCTCGATTACTATCTGTACTTGATAGTCTTTATTATGCATGCTTAGTATTGATTATTTGATTCTTGACACTCTTTACATGGAATAGTAAAAGGTGGATTCTTTTATAAGAAATGTGATTTTCTGGACTTTTGTTATTTTAACGTGTTTGGTTCGAAATTCATATTGTACTAGTCGGAGGGGAAATACTTAGTGGACATGTGAACTACCATTTCCATCACATGCTCTTACTGTGAACAATCATGCATGACACGTGTGATTTGCCAAATTTTATCCCTAGCCGTCCACATGTCGATAAGGTATTTTAAATCACGTAGATTAGTTTATTTCTATTTGTTTCTCCCATACTTGTTGTTATTTTCTACGTTTGCTTGTGATTATTGTACCTCATTGCTATGACAGTACTTCAGTAGTTAGTTATTCTGGTTACCTATTATGATTTTAATTTTGTTGCCATCATATATTATTTACTATTTATTATCGAATAGCTTCTACAATGTGTTGGAACTATTTTTACTGTGATGTTATGGTGGCCCATATAGGTCTGTCTTTGCATCAAGTGTGATGTCATAGTTAGTACTTCAACTTAGTAGTACTAGCTGTGAGCCTGCGATTAGGAGATGCTCATTCACAATTAGAATTGATTTGAATTTAGGAGAATGGCTAGGACTAGGTATACAATTAGAAGGCCTTATTTCAATTTTATTGCTTGGATAGTTAAGGTGTTATATAGGCTACGTGATTAAAATAGATATACATATTGAACTTTTGGGTAAACTCTAGTAGATGAACTTGAGAAAATTAAGTGATTATATATTATGACATTTTTATAAGTTGGTGTAATCAAAGTTAGGGATAGACTGCTCGATTGGTAAATTATTTCCTTAAGGTTACACAATTATTGAAAATAAAAATTATTAAAAAAATTGCTTTGAGGTCTAAATTTTTTTGTCGCTTGATGATTATAATTTTTTTGCTAAAACATGGTTGAAATATTTTTAAAAAAAGAAAAGAAAAAAGGAAAATTATTTTAAATTAAATGATGATAAAGACAAGAAGTTAAAGATTTATGGA